>QOCX01000351.1:17772-29417 GCA_005959815.1 Sarcophaga bullata | reverse complement strand
ATACCCTGCTGGCCTTAATGCGTATCTCTACTCCTTTACTTGCATAATTGGTCGTCACAACCCTTTAGCCAGGATTTAAACCTAGCTTTCCACACCATTTATTTTGTATGTGTTAAATTTATCCATTAGTGTTGGGATCAACCTCTCGTTCCTTTTTTTTTTTTTTTAACATAATTATTTAGTTCGCATTTCTTCATTTTTCAACTTTAAGTGACAATGATAGCTGCTCATATGTTGTAAATACAATAAAAAATAATTTTTCTACCTCGCTGAATTAATGAAATTACAAAAGAGAAGCAAAACAGAATTCGGAAAGCGAATAAATGAACATTGAATTTAGCGTCTACAGGCGGTCTTGGGTAACTCTAGTTAATGTTGAATCCGAACGACAGATTTAAAAAACTTTTCATGGCCATTTTACTGTCAGACTTTTTGCCAGCAGACTGCTGAGAGAAAGTCACAGTTTAAAAAGCTAATAGACAACCTAGACTATATCGCTACACTTTCCCCTATACAAAAGGAAGATTCTTTCCATTTCCGATCGAACGTAGAGATATAAATAGTCAGGGATCAGATGAAGTTAAGAATTTCTTGAATCATCTGAAAAACGAGTCATTTATGGGTTGTCTTGTTAAAAAAAATATTCTGAAAAATCTATTACATCCCCACAGGAACTATAAGCTCTTTTATATCAAATGTTTTGTCTTCAAATTATATGAAAAGTGGACATACGTTAGTTACCATTTTTTAATCACTTTTGGCTTTAATACTCTTCAAAGAGTAGCCAAATAAATATTAATTGCCAAATATGAGTATGTAATTCATTATTTTTCCAAGAGATCATATTATAGTTAGAGTTAGAGCGAAACGATTTCGTATTAACAACACTATTTGACAGTTTTGACATTGCTTTACTCAGAGTTAATTGTGCCACTATACGGTGTTGAGTTGCCATAAGACTTTGGCAGTTTCAACACGTTCACCTGAAACGCACTAGACTACCTTATCGGGCGGCGCGTACAACGGTAGCCGCAGTAGACTGCCACATCGGGTGACGTGTACCACCGGTGGCATGCATTTGATTATGTATTAGACGGTAGGTAACACCAAATATTTAGATCTTTAACAAAATTCAGTACTGTTTACTGCAAAAACTCAAGATTTAATGGGAATGAGATAAATTCACGAAGAAAAACACAAAACTTTACACGATACCGTTGTATTGCTGCAAAACAGCTGCCGTCCGATAGAACGAAAGCATTTAGCGCAGCCGCTAGTAGCCGACAAACCATGAATTTAAGCGCCGGCGTGAACGTGTTAAGACGGATTATTTGAGAGTACAATAGGAAAATAATTCAACTTTTATAGATTATAAAGAAATCAACGATCAGGCAGTTGAAAACTCGAATATTGGTTTTGGTCCTGTTGCAGCTACTAGCGGATAATTTGGTTCGAATCGAATTCATTCTGGTAATTTTGATAACATGGAACATCAATAGCAAAATAACATAAACTTGATTTGAATGTCTAAGGTCTAGAAATTGTACAGTAACCGTTTAGCACTACTTCAAGGAGGCTTAATGAAGTTATTGAAGTCCTATTGGTTGCTCCGTATCTTGAATCAAGATTTCACTACATATTTCTGGCAATGCGAATATAAAAAACGAGGTATATAACATACTTTTCAAATGCCAAAAGAAAAATCTGTTGGAAAAAAACCATGTAGCCTAAAACACAATGACATAATTTTTAATGCTGGAACAATAAACTTCCATTTCATGCAGAAATGCTGGATAGATTTTCACCAACTTATATTACCAGTTGTGCCAAAATCGTTTTTTAAAATATTTCAAGGAATTTAACTTGACACATTTACATCATTTTTGGAAATTCTTTGAATGTCGTTCAATTTGAAAAAAGAATTTTAGATCGCATTAAGGTATTATTGAACTCAACTCTTGATATTTTATTGCATATTCAAATAAAAGTTTAAATGAATAATTTTATTAAAAAAGTTTTAAAATGTATACAAATTATAACAATTTCTAAAATGCAATTTTATATTGAGAAATAAAACACAAAAAAAATGATTGACTCAACTTTTTATGGATCATTAAAATTGAGAAGCCAAAATAAAATTTTGCACCCTGTTTGCAATGGAAATATTTTTATTAGCCCGCACTATTTTTTTTTTAAATACTTGCTCCTCCTTAGCCATCATTATTCGGGGGTAATATTTTCTTTTCGTTTTTTTTTTTAATTTTTTCGATTTTCACGCCACCGGATACATATTCACATCCCCATTAAAGAAACAGATTTTTATTGTGTAAATAAATACAAAATACAAGTTGTTCTGCAACAGAACAACACCAACAATCAACCATAAGAAACGATAAACGAAAATCAGACAAATAATTTAAAATTCAAAACAAAATGAGAAACCCAAGAAAAAAAATTTTAAGGAAAAAAAATGGTTTTAAAAAAAATAATGAAAGAAACATCGAAATATTAAATGTTTGCATACATAAGAGTATTTAACATTTTCTATACCATCAATATAGGCAAATACTCACCACTCACTCATACATACACACACAAACACACGCTCATATGTATATATGTTCATTTTTTTTTCATTGAATTCAATTTTCAAAACTCACCATTAGTCACTGTGCTTGTTAATAAAATTTTTTTCGCAAATTATTTTCAGTATGAATACGGTCGTGTAACGGTTATAATCCCGCAAGCTTATCCGAACGACGCCGGAGTTTATGTATTGACTGCCAAAAATTTAGCAGGTGAAGCGTATAGTTCGTGTAACGTTAACGTTAAAGGACGTCTACCCAACGAAACATCCGATTCGGAAATGGCATCCGATATGGATGTAGAACCGATAAAGCCTTCCGTTCAATTGGCCTTGAAAGATGTATCGATATTTGAGGGCAAACCAGTGCGTTTAGATTGTGTTATAGTGGGCCAACCCGAACCAGAAGTTATTTGGTATCATAACGACAGGCCCGTTAAAGAATCAGCTGATGTGCAGCTGCTATTTCAGGGCGACAAATGTTCGCTGATCATACAAGAGGTTTATCAAGAAGATGGTGGCAACTACAAAGTGGTGGCCATTAATTCGGCTGGTGAAGCTTCGAGCAGTTGTGAATTGAAAGTGACGCCGTTGAATATAGCCGAACCAGCCACCAGAGCCCAATCAGAAAGACAATCACAAATCAAAGAATTGGAACCGAAATTTGAAAAGTTTCTCAGTGATGTATTGGTCGATGAGGGTGAGACTGTGGAAATGGAGGTGGTAACTAGTGGCGATAAGCCCATGACGGCCAAATGGTATTTAACTAATAAGGAATTATCCAATACGGATCGTTTCTTAATCG
The DNA here is from genome assembly GCA_005959815.1 of Sarcophaga bullata. Lineage (NCBI taxonomy): Eukaryota > Metazoa > Arthropoda > Insecta > Diptera > Sarcophagidae > Sarcophaga > Sarcophaga bullata. The sequence continues at coordinate 26,028 of QOCX01000351.1, read as the reverse complement.
AATCGAATCCCACTGGTGGTGTCTTCAAGCTGACCATACGTAGTGTAAATAATGACGACAAAGGCGTATACACCGTTAAGGTGTTTAACAGTGCTGGTGAAGCTAAATGTTTCTCTCATTTGAATGTAAAATCTGTAAATGTGCCTGAAAGTCAACGTTCACAACAAGTGGAAATAGTGGAGCAAAAAACCTGTCCTGAATTCAAGGAATTGTTCTCGGATAAAACAGCCGACGTGGATGATGTAGTGAAATTCGAATGCATTGTTAAAGGTAAACCCACACCAAAGATTCACTGGTATTTTAATGACCAGCCAGTGCATGGTCATAACTTCCTTGTATCCACTAGTGGTGAACGGGAAGTTTTGACCATCCAGAAAGTAGGTCATGATACAGTAGGCAAAGTAAGTTGTGTAGCCGAAAATGAGGTGGGTAAAGCCACTTGTGTAGCATTTCTGGGCTTGGTAGGTTCCGGTCTACAGTGTATGCCAGCCGAAAGTAATATGCAAACCATGACGCAGGAACACAACACCGACTCATCGCGTGTCACTATTAAGAAACAAACATTCACTACCACTTCCACCTCACAAGTCAGTTCATATGAAGGCAATATGCCACAAACCGAAATACACACTTCATCGGCTCACATTGATCAGTCATTGAAACAGTTGGGTTCACAGAGACCCGAAATTATGGAATCACATCATTATCAAGAACTACACAAATCCAAGGATATGTCTTCACCACACATACAACAGAAATCATTTGTGCTCGTTCAATCAGCCTCGAATGGTACAAATGCCACCAACTCGAATAACATTGTACCCAGTTCACCTACACGTACTCGCCGCGAAATAGCGCCACGTTTCACTACACCGCTGACGGGTAAGATAGTCGATCAGGGTGCCGATATAAGTATGGAAGCCATTTATGATGGTTTTCCATCACCCGAAATAAAGGTCGAAAAGAATGGCAATCAACTTTTTGATACGGATCGTCTTAAGATTGCCAACAAATGCAATCGCGTTACAATCGATTTAAAACAAGTCAATGTAACGGATGCAGGCCGTTATGCTGTAACGGCCAGTAACAGCATGGGCCAATCGACCAGTACAGCTGATTTAGTAGTGAAAAGTAAGTAGTGAAATCATTTTTTAATTTCTATATTCAAATAGTGTTTGTAGATGCAAGATTAATAACAACAACAACAACTACTAAAAAAATTAACGGCTTAAATCCCACAAAATAGAATAACAAAACTGTCTGCGTGTTTAAAATTCAAAGTTGCCGAGTGATTTAATAATATAGTGGGGGACTGATCATAATATTATAGTTTCTATCTATCAGACTGGCGATTTATAATATAGAATATGCGATATAAATACAATATATATCATGATATATATATTGTACTGTATGTGGAAGAGATATTTATACTATGTAGTGTGTGAAGTAGACAACATTGACTGATCAACTAAAAAAAACTTTTATTATGAAGTTTATCCTGCTCTAGGTTCATTTCTGTATAATATTCCTCAACATTTATTTTAAAATAAATTTAAAATCTTTAAAACTATCAGAATATTAAACTCTACGGGCTGCCAATGTAACTGTCAGATTTTGACACTTCTTACAACACAATGTGTCACTGAGAGTGTAGTTGTCAAAACAAAAGATTTTTTAGATTTTTTAAAGAGAAAATATCTGAAAGAAAATGATGCAAGCAATGATGCTTGTTGGCAGACATTTTTTTTTATTGCCAAATGATTTTACGAGTGACAATTTTTTTATGATCGTGTAATTATATGTGACATGGGACTTTTCATAGCCCATTGCCTTTATGCAGCATAATTTTACACAAAATTTAAAAGTTTTTTAAAGCTTGTACTGAAGTAAACTCTTCCACATCTAAATTGGGGTAAAATACGAATACCATATTAAAAAATAAATTTTCAGAAAGAACTTGGGTAAAGACGTTTATGGATTATATTTCTCAGATGATGACATCACTCGCTTTTGAGTTACTTACATGTCGATCTGTGAAACATAGAATACAGTTTCTTTTCACTAGGTTAGGTTAGGTTAGGTTAGCCAGTCATAGGCAAGTTCATTCGGTGGCCATATGGCCCGTTAGGTTACCAAGTGTGAGGTTAGGTTACTAGTCGTAATTCGTTAGTGGTATGTTTGAACCATCTCGAGCTTCAGATAAAAACAGCCAGTTCCCCCACGTTAAAATGTTAACGTTAAAACTTTTTGTCACCCAAAAACCATTGACATCTGTTCTGAGGTGACGATGACGATGATGTCTGCTCCGAAGAATAATAAGAATTTGCTGTATTAGTGGTACAGAAAGTGAATATACGGGAAAAGTAGTGTCACCATTGTTACTAACCTTACAGCATTGATTAATTTTTTAATGGAAGTAATAAAAATAAGATTGAAAGATCCACAGCGAAAGAAAGTGCAATTTTAAAGTTCTACAGGATTACACATTCCTTAGATAGGCAGGAGAACAAAGCCTATGATGCAGCGATTTACTGATTAATAATTATTACGGGTGCCTGTGGTTCCTAGAAAGTATGAAACTTGATTACAAACACGAAGAGGCAATTAAAACGCTTTTATGTAACTGTAGCGTTTAAGGAGTGGTTTCAATAAAATATTTTTCCAGTTTTTTTTTAATCCTTAAGGATTTTATTTTGTTTTTGTTTTGTTAATCACTATCCTACTGCAGTAGCCCTTGGCATGATAAGTTTCAGATCTGTCAGTGATACAAATAATCCTCTCGGTAAACATATTTTAGTTGTTCATTTACTAGTTGCTTACTACTTTGTCTCAGTGTCGGAACCTGTTAGCAAGTTTTTTTTTATTTATTTTTTTTATTTATTAATTACAATACAATTACAAATTATATTTAATTATTCCACGAGCTAAGTAACTTCGACCTTATGTTCGGTGTAATGTAACAGACCAGATTCTCTGGTGGGAATCGAACAGCCAACCCTCACGCTAATAGTCTAGCACGCTATCCACTAGACTACCAGGGCACCCATGTGCACAATTAAAACTTCTTAAAAATTCTAAAACCATACTAAAACGTCTTTACACCTTCTTTAGATTTTGAATCACGACACGACACGTCACGTTACTTTCAGTGCAGTATTTAAGCAATTACCTTGCAAAGTTGTAAACAATTGTAAACAATCTGAGACTGATTCCTAAAACCAGATTTAATCGCAGTATTTAAGCATATTCAAACAGTATATCATTTGTGCCGCACATGACAGCTAATACGCTCACTTCTAAGCGTGGCTGTAGCTATTGTTTACTTTGTTCATTACTGTACTGCAATACATACATATTTACATAACTGGTTATTACAATCCTTCAATCAGGATTACAACCTAGCTTCTGATACCACATATGTTGCGTTTGTTATTTTATATGCGAACGAGATATTTTTGAGAAAATTTTCATGGCAATTTTGATTCACTTCAGTCTCAGAGTTCTTGCTAGTAATCTGCTGAAACTCAGCTTTGAACAACCGTCGAAAAAAATTTAAAATAAAAAATTTATTCGACGACTACCTCTAAACAGTATTCTGGTGGAAACTGTGAGTTGTAAGTCAAGTTGAGTGGTATGACAAGCCAGGCCATAATTCCGATTAAAGGGTTCTAATGGCCATGCAGAGGCGGTAATATGTATTTTCGTATATTAATAGGAATTTTAATTAAATAAAGCTTAAACTCTGAATATTCCAGAATAAAAATTTCCAAGAATTTTTCTTGAAATTTAAATTCTAAGGATGACTGTTATTTATTTATCATTGTACAACGGAACATTTTTCGATATGATTAATTTTCTAGTTATCGATATTAAATATTAATTTTAATTTAATCATTGAGAAGATGGTACAGCTCTGTTACAGTTTTGTTATATATTAAAAAAATATAAATAATAAAATAAAATAAAATTTTTAAAAAATAATATTCAAAAATTAGAAAAAAAATTTTAGTTGCATCTATCATAAGAATGCATAAAATTAAATGTCAAAAAAATAAATAAATAAATAAGCATTTACAGTTACAGACGACTGCAAATCTTATTTTGTTTCTTTTTTATTTTTTATTTCTTTTTTCTGCATTTAAAACAAATTTGAAAATACTGTATGAGTTTTATAAGGCATCATGGAAAAAAATTCAAAGAAAATATAAAAAAAAAATTTTGGCAAAACCTTTCATAAATATAAACAAAAAAGAATTAAAAATAAAAAAAAATTTTTTTTGTTAAAACATTTAAAATGTTTGAAAAATTCAATATTTTTGTTATTGTTTCTATGCTTACAAATTTTTATTTCGTACAATTGTCGATATATTCTATAAAGAAAAATGACAGCCAACACACACGATGACGATGATGATGATGATGATGATGATGTTGGTGGGCATTTGTCCCTGACCAAATGAAAATTCAATGTTTATTCTTTAATTATTTTTTTGTTTTTCTTTCTTTTTTTTTATTAACTAAAAGATATTCAATTGAATATTGAAATATTAATTGATATTTTAAGTAGAAGTGAAGGGCATTATAATGCCAATAACATGTTTGTTATTTGGTTTTTCAATATTTTCTTTTTCATGTTTCTAGCAGACTTCAATCATTTCTATTTTTGTTTATCCTCTCTCTAGTATTGGATTTATTAGGTGGGTGTTTCCTTTCATTTTATTTCCAATTCAATTAATCTTTATTCTTCAGAAAAAAAAAATTTTTTTTTTGGCAATTACAATGAATTATTTACTGGAAATCCACCACCATTTTTTTTTTTAAACAAATGTTTTCCATTTTGTGTGTGTTTGCAAACTATTTTTAGATTTTTTTTTTAGTTTTTTTTTTATTTGATCAGTTCAGTTTCTAGTTAGAAAGAGAAAGTGTTCAAAAAAAATTATGTGTTAATTAATTTTATTAGAATTTTTAAAAAAGATAATTTATAGACTCAACTTCTACATACAATACATATGTACATATGTTTATATGTATGTACATATGTATGTACACTTGTCTATCTATACTTATAATTCGAATAACAGATGTTACACAGATGGTAATAAATTTTTCATGCTTGACTGCAATAAAAATATTTTTTTTACTAGTAATTGCAGCCAAATTTCTATTTTGTTTCTAATTGCAATAAATGACAATTTGTTTACACATGTATGTATACATGATGCTAATAATTTATTTATTTATTAATTAGAATACAATTACAAACTTTAGTATAATTTTTATGGAGCTAGTAATGTAGACCTTATGCTCAGTGTAGTGAAAAGAACAGAATCTCTGGTGAGAATCGAACCCACGACTCTCTTTCTATTAGTCTAGAACACTACCTACTTTACTACCGCGGCATCAGTATAGATAACATTAAAAAATTAGGATTAATTGACAACTTACATACATACATACATACATAATTGGCCATTACAATCCTTCAGACAGGATTACAGCCTAGGTTCCCATACCACTTATGTTGTGTGTGTAAATTTTATACATGAGTGGCGGGACCTACAGTTTAAAGTCCAGGACGAATGACAGATTTTCTGAGAAACTTTTCAAGGCAATTTTTGTTTATTTAACACTCAGTTTTTGCTAGAAATCTGCTGAGAGGAAGCCGCCGAAGAAATTTTTTTTATATTTTCGTTTTTGATGTCTACCGGGAATTTGAAACCTGGCCTTTCATCTAATAACACAATACACTATCTAATCTAGCTCAACGGCGGCCACAGCTTACTTTTTTTTCATTGCTGCTAAATACCTGACGTGCTTTGATGCATTCACGTATTATCTACAATTTCAGAAAGGGGCAAAAATTAGTCTGTAATACGGCTATGCACTCCTGCATTGTTGTTACAAGGCTGTGTTTGTGGTCGATTGTGAATAAAAGCTGCATAAATCTTGAAGAAAGCTTTATGATGTCTAAGTTTTTGTTCAAATTTCAAACCACAGACCAACAAATGTCTTTCACAATCATATTGCAAATTGTCTCAATAGCATCGGGCGTAGAGATCTCAATTGGAAGTTCACTGCCTGTTAGTTAGGCCACAGTAATTCACTTTTCTATAGGGTCGGTCATCGATCGGTTTAAATTTGAACAATCGGTTACTTCGAATCTGGCACGACTTCTGCCATTCCACCCTGCCACAAAATTCAATATATTGTCGCCACTGAACGTAATGAGAATTGATTTACTCTTGAGCAACGTTGGGAATTATTGGACCCAAGAAAAACTGCACGATGATATCGATTTCGACACAAAAAAACAACCATCTTTACGGATGAAACTCATTTTCATATTCATATTCAGAAACCCTCATGTGGTCTTACAGAAGCTAATGCGAGTGTCAATGCGAGCCCATTACGAGTGCCTGTTTAGTGTGAATTGTAGAGTGGCTACATTATTAGCCTATATTTCTTTTAAAACCATTTTTCTTGGAAAACCAAGAACGACTCAACCATTACGGTCAATGAAGACAGGATAACTAATTTTTTTGTAGCCGCTCTTTATGACATTAATGTGAACGATGTTTGATTTCGACAGGCCGTAATCGATTTATTGCATCAAACATTTGATTGCCGTTTAATTAGCCGAAATGTAGAAGCCAATTGGCCGCCAAGAAGCTGCGTTTTGACGCCGTTCGACTATTTTCTCTGAGGCGCCTTTAAAGAAAAGTATTATACCGACTAAACCAGACACAATTGAGCATTTGAAGGCCAACATTTGTGAAGCCATTGCCGAGATACGACCCTATACACTCGGAAAAGTGCACGAAAATTGTTCCGATCGAATGAGGTACTGTGAGGCAGATACCGCGGCAGCCATATTAACGAAATAATATTCCAATTCTAACCGGAACCAAATTGTACTTCACAATTGTTCGTTTTTGTTCGATTGCAATTTAAAATTAAATTTTTAAAGGGTAGTACGTATAGGGCCATACTATTAAACTTGAAGGTGCATAGTTTAATATAAGCTTGACCTTAGTACCTTAATATATCACCATTATTGTTATACTGTTTTATCAAAATCCATTTTTCCATTCATCAAAAGCATTTTTAAATGGTTGGAGATACAAAAATGAAATAAAATTAGGAATTTCGATTTCAATCTATCAGCTGTGCGGTTGGTCCCCAATTATAAACAACTTCCCTCCCACTTGCAATTTGCTTTGATTAACAGCTAAAAACATTGCCGGTGTTATAATAGCAATTTCCTTAACAATGTTCTCCTTAACCTTTTAATATTGAAACATTATTGACTTTGAAAGAATGCGAACTAATTTGATTTGATTTTAATATTCCAGAAACCATCTTCCCGCCTGTCTTCGGTAGACGTTTACAGGCTCAAGTTGTTAAAAAAGGTGAAAAAATTATAATGGAAGTGGAAGTAACTGGTTTGCCCGAACCCACCGTTGTGTGGATGAAAGACGATAAACCTTTAAATGAATCAGGTTTATCCGTACATCGACTACTAACTCAAGGCAATACGCATAAATTGATTATAGAAAATGGTAAGTAAACGATTAAAATTAATTTAAAATGAACAGTTATTGTCAGGATAATTGATTTAAATGTTATTTTATTTAGGACAAGTCAGCGATTCTGGCAAATACATGGTTAAAGCCACTAATGCTGGTGGCGAAGCCAAAAGTATTGCCGATTGCGCTGTCTTGGAACCAACTCCGGAACGTATGCAAGAAGTGGTCAAGACCATTGTCTATGAGACGCCCAGTGAATTTAAATCTGAAGTAAGTTTTCATGTGAATATTACAAAATGAGAAGAATTTTTTATTTGAACACAATAGAAGAGGAAAAAATTGCAGAAGATTTTCTACCTTTTTTTTTCATAAATTTATCCCACCTATGAATCCTTTTTTTTCTATTTTTTATTTCCAATTTTTTTTTTGTTTACATTTTAATTTATTTATTTATTTATTAGTTTTTATTTATTATACATTACATACATATTTTAAAAATATATTGTAATCATATTATTTCAATATAAAATCACTATTTCTTTCTTTTTTTTTCTTACAAATTAAAAAAAAATTTTTTTTGTAAAATTTTTTCTTTATTTTCATAAAAAAAATTTTTGATAAAACCACGCGACTGGTTCAATAAAAATAAAAAAACAACAACGAAAAAAAATTTTGAACTGTGTGTTTAAACCTTAAAATATGTAATTATTTTATGCTAAATTAAATG
>QOCX01000351.1:0-17764 GCA_005959815.1 Sarcophaga bullata | reverse complement strand
ATTATAATTTGTTTAAACAAAAACTAATATTTTGGATTTAAAAAAAAAAAAAAAAACAACAACAAAATTTTGTTTGGAATTATTTTGCCCACAAAAATTGAATTTTTCTTTTACCAAAATGCTACAACAAAAACTATGTAATTGAATTGTGAATGTCCTTTACTACTACTACTACTACTACTACTACAACAACAACATTACATTACAACAAATATATAACATTTAATATGTAATATGTAGACGCTTAGCAAAGCACCCGAATCGTTTGAGACACACAAATCAGAAATAACCACTTCAAATGATTTGCATGGCTTATCCGAGTCAAAGATTATAACTGAGCATCGTTGCACTACTGAGGCAACTATGCGTCTAGAACATAAATCAGCTCACTTAGATTTGCCTGAATTGCAACAGCGTACGGCCACCACCACTAATACTACAGTTCCCATACAAGCGGATATCATACAAGCCACGCCTACCGCAGCAACAAATCAATACACAACCACCACTACCAATTCCACCACTACTAACCAGGATGTGACCGATTTCAGTCATCAATTGGAAGAACTAACAAAACTTTCATCCAATTTCGATAATCTAAAAACTAAAATTGGATATACGCAAACCCCACCACCAGTACCACCCAAACCTTACCCTCCGGTAACGGCCAATACAGTACCCTATCCAAATGAACAACAGTTTAACAACAACACCAGCTCTACAACATCAACGACAACCACGGAAAAGAAATCTTCTTCGTTTGAATATTTCAAAAAAATTGATGATGTGGTGAGAGAACAAGCCCCTCCCGTGGAGCAAAGCAACTATAAAAAGTATGATTTGAAAATTGAGACGAAAAAACCTGTTCCCAATTTGGAAGAAGACTTAAAGAATTTGAATTTGGTACCGGGATCTCCACCGGAAATTTGCTATGCACCCCAACAAACTGATAAACCTCATAAGCCGACAGTAAATGAAAAAATCAAGAAAATCGAGGAGATACAAATGACAACTAAAGAGCCACCTCAAGGTGGAGTATCTATTTTCCCGCCGCAAACACCCACAAGCACAAACAAAATGCCTATGAGTTCTGAAACCTATAGCCATGATACATTGCTAACAAAATCGGTTAAAGTTGAGTATGGTCAGCCCATAATGCGGCCAGCCGCCACGTTACCCACGCCAGCACAACAGTTTACACGTTCTCCTTCACCTAAGCCCTCGGCAGAGGGACTAGCCATGTCCAAGCTATGGACTCCCAATCATGTGAGTGGCTATGAAAGTGCCACCAGTGAATTTGAACAGCATAGCGATAAGCAAGAAAGTAAAGAGATAAAAATACAAAAATTAGCAACACCCACACAAGAACTGAGTGCTCCTTTCTTGGTGAAACAGGCGTCTCAAAATGTTACACCAAAGAGTAGAGCCAAAACACCAATAGATGGTATAGAGCTGAGGCCGGGAACACCGCCAGAAATTTGTTTTGCTGGCCAGCCAGAACAACGTCGCCAATCGTTAGTGGAAACCATGGAGAAAACAATTGAACAAAATCTCATACAAGGTGGCCCCTCCAAGGTATTGCCACATTCAGTGCCGACTATAACACCTTCTGTGGCCCCCTCAAAGCCAACATATAAACCACCGCCACCGGTACAGCCGGTTAAATTACAACCGCCACGTAATGGTGAATATTATGAAAGTGATTACGAAAGTGATCGTTGGAAGTATAGCGGCAGTGAATCGGATGATATACCCTTGGGCCAAACGCAGAAACCCCATCAGACTGCCTTCAAGACGAATGGTTATGCTGCCGATACCGAAGAGATTGCCAACTACTCAAAAATGGAATCTTCAATGATGGAGAAAAAATCATCGTTTTTTGAAAGTTCTTCCTCCTCTGCTACTACCAATGCTCCAGGTCTACAACAACAACCACCTACCCCCATGTACTACACTGCCGCATTGCCACAAGACAAACAGGAATCATATGCTTCCGAAGAGAAGAAATACCATCATGAGGATAAGGTTCGATAATCGAGTATTCTAGTGAACACTCTAAACAATACAAATTCAATGTCCTTTAAATGTCTGCAATTAATCCCTTTTTTTCTGTGTAAAGTAGCACTAAAACCCATTATTTTAAGAGAAAAATAGAAAATTTTCTAAGAAATCATGTATTTTGAGTCAATAGCATCAAGTATTTGACCTTAAAAGCTTTTGTTAGAAATAAAAAAACCACATCAACCGTACTTAATAAAATAGTTTTGACTGTAAAGATTTGTTTTATAATCTTTTTTAATTAAAATGTTGATGTTGTTGTTAAAGCTATGTTAAAATCATCATGTGTAAACGCAAATCCTGTATAAATTAGTACTGAAATCTCATCCATTTCATTAAGCAATAACTAACACGCCCACCAATTTTTTTTTTTTTTTTTTTTTTTTTTTTTTAAATGCCCACTTACAACTCATTTAGACTGAAAGCATTTTTTTTAAATTAAAATAATAATTTTATGTTTTATTTTTCTATTTTTCTGTGAAAATCTTAGAAATTAGAACCAGGGAAAGTGTCAAGAACATTAAAAGCTTTCTCTTTTTGATTTTTTAAATTGATTTTGATAAAGAGAGATTAAGTTTTAAAAAATTAAGGCCATTATTACAACTTACCGTTAAAGTTGACTTTAGTTAAAGTTGACTTTAAAGTTCACTTTAGCTAAAGTTAGCTTTAACTTCTTTTCGTTATAACCTACAGATGAAAAATATGGCAGTGCCGGAGCAATGTAGATAACATTTGCAAAATTAAAAATTTTTTTTTTTAAAACGCAGTGGCAACGAAGTTGTGTTCGCTCATTCCGTTAATATTTGAAGTTGCCATATTTAAAATACTATGTAATATGGCAAGTTCAGCCGTAAAGTTAATTTCAAAAGTTACAGGTAGGCTGATCTACCTTATAGGCCACTTATAATGAAAAACAGTTTATCTGCCCGTAAAAGGCAAGTTGTAACAGTGGTCCTTAGACTGTACGGACCTAAAACTTTAAACTTAAAAAAAAAAACTTGAAAGCTTTTCAAAATTAAATAAAAAGTTAAAATAAAGACACGCCAAGCTTCTAAGGCGAATAACAAACATTTCCCTTGCAACGGTTCTAATCTCTTAAGATTTTACTGTTAAGCTTTGTGTTAATTTTTGTAAATTTTAAAGTAAATCTGCTACCAGGCATGTACGTTTAAGATGTTCTTATTTGAAGTTAATTTAATCCTATATGTTGACAGAGCTGTCTCTAGCCACTAATTTTGTAATTTAGATTGTTTTCATAAGCCTTGTTTGTTGTCAGCTAATAACCGACATTTTATTTTTCACCTCCTAATGCCATTATTTCTCTATATCCCACAGGATTACAAGGTAACATCAATGACCAAAAATATTGCCTACAACATGTCATCAAGCTCTTCAACTGGACCCATCAAATTCCCTACAACAACGTTTAAAACTCCAGCAGCAACAGCACCAAGTCCCATACCAGTGCAACGTAAAACACCTGCTGAGTTTAGTGATTACAGCAGTGAAATCGATGAACGTTTCCGTTCGGTATCACGTAACTGTGAATCGGATACTGAGATCAAGGGTTATCGTGTAGTGTTTCCACCAACACCAGTACCTAAAGTAAATGGTCATAAATCGCCTGTTGTCGTGGTGACACCATCACCCATGGAATTTGAATCGATACCAGCAAAACCCAAATTCGAGCCTATACGACAAGAGCATAAGCAAGAAACTAAAACTGTAACTAAACAGCAAACGTACAATTATAAGCAGCAAAAGTTACAACAGCAGCAGCAGCAACCAACTCAGCAAGTTTTTAAACCCAAACCAGTAGCTGCCAAATTTTTGGCTGCCGCCCAACAACAGCAACAACAACATCAGCCACCACCTCAACCACAATTCAAGCCACAACCTCAATACCAACCACAACCCCAACAACAACAACAGGCCCCAAGCGCTCAGCCGACTATGTATTATAATGCCATAGCTGGTACACCCTTGCATATGGCCAAAATGGCCACAGAAACCAAAAATGTCATGCAAATGAAAGAGTCTTCGGAAACCTGTCAACGTGTGGTAAATATGCAACAAACAAAGCGTGTAATACACTTCGATTCACAGAAACAAGAGTCATCGACACAGCATTTGCAACAACAACAACCAGCTTTGGAACCGTTCCCTTACAGTCCCACACCTTCACCACGCTGTACACCGGCCAGGCAACGTGTACCACCACCTCCCACGCCCACTAAATTTATTCCGGGCGATTTTAAGGAATCCGATTATGACAGTGAAATTGAAAATGCTAAAATTGCACCTCTCTGGACACCAGTCGGCGAACAGGGCCCTCTACGCTTTCGCCATGTAGAACCACCACGACCCAGCAGATCCTGTAGTCTACCGCGCACCTATGAACGTGTTCTCTCACCCATGGAATTCGATCATGGTCCTGAAATGCCATCCAAAATACAAATCGATCCTAATGCTTTGCGTCAACAGAGAGGAGCAAGTGCGTTCAGCCCCTCCAGCCGCACTCAGTCACTCAATCGCCACTCTTCAATGCGCACCAATCAGCAAAACTACCAATCTACTCTATATGAACAGCAAGAACAACAACAAAATTTTTCACGCGATGATATGAATTTGAAGGTAGGCTCACCGCCCCGTTATGGTTACATTCAGTCTCATGCCGAACAGCAGGGCAAGACCATGAGTTCTACCTTCATGCAGAAGTCACACAAATTCGTTGAAGATGTCAAAGAAGATTTGCAAAAAATCTCTAAAACATCTGTGGTCAATGGTTTCTCGCCACCTGGTTTTAGACCTGGTTTCAAGAGGGCACCCAGCGAGGGCGATAATAAGCCCCAAGCCTATCGTGACGAGTCAAGAGTTTCTCAATACGGTAAGTTGTTTGTTTTTTTGCGTATTAAATTCGTTTTATTTTAAATACATATTGAATGGCTCCTTTACCCTGGCCATATTGGATGACACATTTTTTTTTTTATTAAAAATTTAAAAAGAAAATTTTTTTTGACTGCTAACCACTACAGACTAGTTTGTAATTTTCTGATTTAAATTAAAATTTGTTTTCAATTTTTTTTTTATATTCTCTTTAAATGTCTTCCTTAAAACTCCTTTTCCCATATATTTTGCGTACATGTGTGTGTTTGTGTATATACAGGCACGAAATGTGTTGATCCCAACACGGGTTTAATTTATTTTAAATATGATTTCGGTTATGAGTTTGGTATTCTATTTCCCGGCGAAGGCCATAAATTTGTGGCAAATAAATGGAATAGTTCCCAATCATCGTTGCCCACGACTTCTACCTTACAACAACAGCTTAAACAGACAGGTCGTAAGTCACCCTATCCACTACCAGGTGGCCGCGATCTAATTATACCCGTACGTCACGAACGTTCGACTACCAGTACACCAACTCCAACACGCTTTATGGCGGCAAACCCTACTACCGGTCATGGTGGTTATTACTCGGACACCGAAACTGCCAAATACTCTAGGGGTCCTGCGTATAAAACGACCTCCTCAATGTCACCGTCACCAGCCATGAATAGACTTAAAAAACGTTACAGTCTACCTAATACTCAAGTTATCGATATAAATATCGATCGATTACATAGAAATGATTCGTTACAAAATTTACATCGTTTACCCTATACAGGTTGGTTAATGTCTGCGCTAAATTTTGTAATTAAATAAAAGAGTGGGGGGAAGTGTCCTCTATGGCTCTTTTTTATTTAATTTGGATGTTGTATTTGATGTTGTATTTAAAATAATTCATAAATTGAATTGAATTGTTTATTTCATACTTTTGTAAAAAGAAATTCCATTAAGAATCATTTAAGCCTGCTAAATAGGCTTTCGGCTTTTCATTTCGCTGCCTATTTTAGCGGAATCACCTTTTGAATCGTTGTTATAGCTATAGGACTAGAAAAATCATTTCATTACTGAAGCTGTTAACACAAACTGTGTTTTGGAACCCACATTAGCATTGACTTAATTCTTCTTCTAATGGTCTGCTGCTTTCCGGGCTTAATCCAGCGATTATTTCAACATTTTGTTTTTAGAATAATTAGAAGCTACCAAGCGCCAAACTCCTATATTCATTGCTTTTGAAACTATATTCCTATATATATTGTACACCCTCGTTTAAATCATGCCCTTAAAAATCATCATCCCAATTTCAGAATCAAACGGCTTTAAATTTTCGTTATATCGACTTATTTAAGGTGACTTATTACAATTACTTTATCTACCTATCGAACGAGGTACGCACATTTTCGCACGGAATCTGACTAAGAAAAGGAGATGTTTTTTGAACAAATAGAATAGATTGATAATTTTTAAGATATATCGCAGAAACTTATATTCAAATAAACTATCACTAACGCTAACACACGCTAGGTAAGTGAATCAGTTAGTCAGTAAAGCGGATATCATATGCCATGATGAAACTCGTGTCCATATTTGTATATTGATGTTTGATATTAAGTCAGTTGAAGTCATCGTAGTCTAGTAGGAAGTGTGTTGGCATTTTAGACATGAGATCTCGGTTCAAACCCCAGGTTAAATATCTTCAACAAAACGAAAAATGAACAAATATATCTTCGGCTACTTTCTCTCAGCAGATTTCTGTCAAAAACTCTGAGAGTAAATAAAAATGCCTTGAAATGGTTTCTGAAAAATCTGTCGTTCGGAATCGATTTTAGGCTGTAGGTTCCGCCACTCATGTGCTCCACTACTTGGTTTATTTGATTCAGAGATGGTTTTATTGCATTGGATTTCATTTTCCACTATATCTAGTGATAGTGAAAAAATAGTGCATTAGCGACCCTTATATTTAGTGGTAGTGGAAATTGTGTGCTTTAAATGAAACGGTTTAAGTGGTAGAGGCTTCATTTAGTGCACTGCGTTTCAAATAATTTTAGTGGAAGTGGAAACGATTATAAATTATAAATTGAATACAATAAACCCAACTGATTTGAATTCACTTCTGTCTTCTGAGTATCGTATCTTTGAGAATCTTATCTTTAAGACTCGTATTTCTGACAAAGTCTGGAAATCTTGGAGACAAAGATTTCTCAAAGGTTTCTGATATTAATCTTGGCAGCATCGATTAAATATTTAATGAATTCTCGAAAATGTGCCCAGATGTTCCTGCATATACAAGAGTACCTTCAGTGCGATAAAATAAAATATCTTTACCAACAAATGCTTGCGGAAAATATTCAAGTCCACATTCATTCCCAAGCACGGTTTCTTTTACACTTTGACGTAACAATGCGACGAAATTTTCCGTACTGTATTTGAGGGGATCCCTCAAACCTCCCAGTAAAAGAGAACGCCAAAAACTACTTGCAGGCGGCCTACTCAAAGAGAAACCTTCAAATGCGTTAATAAATTAAGGTCGTTAGGTAGTGTATTGACTTATGTACGAGAGCCTATGATTGAATTACTCGCTCAGTCTTCTCGGGCAAAACAAAATAAGCAGACTTTGTGAAAAATTCTGAGAATAAAATAAATTTAACATGAAAAGTTTCTCAAATCCTTCGTTCGGAGACGACATTAAACAGTACATACCGTCACTAACGGATAAAATTAAAGAAGCTAGATTATAATCCCGACTAAAGAGTTTTAAAGACAAATTCAGTAAATAAGTTAAAAGGAAATAATGGAGAACATCCAAGATTCCATACGAACCGTCTATACCCCTAACACGAAAGAAATAAATTGTTTCTAGGCTTTGTGACACAATTTAAATAAGCCAGAGATCCATCATCAGGCTTATCATGAACTATAGGTTTAAAAAAAACGATCGATATGATGCGAATCAACAATGCGTTGACAACGAAACGACTTCGAACTGCATTTACGCAGAAAAACGTTCACAACCAGTAACTCGACTAGAATTAAAAGGGTTCTCTACATATTAATGTGGATTTTTCAATGCCAAAATACGCATTAACACGTTTTCGATAGTGATAATGATCGTTTAAGTTCAATACTTGCACTAATTGTCTAAGTTGCAGGCAAGCCAAATTCTGCGGAATCAACCACATTAACCAATTGTTAATACCGTTCCTGCTCCAAGAGATTTTCTTTCTCTATTGGAATAAAATGTTGGTTCGATTTTCTTTAATTTTAATACTTTAAAATTCTCTCGATTAACAGAACAGGAATTAAAATAAGGAACTTTAAATTGATTTACCGTAAAAAATGTGCGTGTAATTCAAAAATTTTTTATTGTAAATGACCCTCATTAATCCTCTATTGCTTATCAAATGCTTTACACATTATTTGCGTTGACATACGTATGAATAAGTTAAATTAAGTGCATGATAAATTGTTATTGTTATTGTTATTGTTTTAATTTTATATTACAAAAAAATATTAAAAAAATATATTCAATGTTGCATGTTTCAAGTGTTCATGAGTTAAAGTGTCTATGCCTGCTTGCAATGCAATTAAAAAAAATAAAAATTAATAATTAATCAAAAAAAATTTTGCCAATCGAGCTCAATAAGCTGTAAGTGTATGTCTTTAACTGTTTAATTAAAATATTTTACAAATTAAACTAAAAAAAATGTCTTCAAACTTATTTCGAATAGTACCGGATTTGCCACAAGATGTACCAGTTAATGCACATTTAAATCGGGATGAGTATCCACAAAAGCCGCCCATGTTTATAACGGTAAGAATTATTGGTTTAATATGTTTATTTCATAAATTATTCTTAATTTGAATTGTTTTTCTTTTTACTGTAAAAGCCTTTAAAGGATAGAGCTGTGGTGGCTGGCCAGCAGGCACGTTTCGAGTGCATTGTACAGTGTCATCCTCAACCGAGTGTTTTGTGGGATAAGAATGGCTACCAGTTGGAGAGTAGCAATAAACACATTTTAGAGTATAGAAATGGTGTGTGCCGTCTTACCATACCACAAGCATATCCAGGTAATTTATTTGAAATTTTTTAGTTTGATTTTAAAAGTACGTTTAAATATAAATTTCTAGATGATGCTGGTACATACTCTTGTTCGGCTACAAATCCCTTAGGGAGAGCTACCACTACTGGATCTTTAGAAGTAACTGGCAAATACAATGCAGCTCATCGTTTTTAATTATAAAACTATATATTAATCCTTAAATAATTAGACATTTTTTAAGTTTAAAAGCAAAAAACAAAGAAAATGTTGGTGAAACATCCTATTGGAAAAAGAAAATGTTGCAAAGAAAACAAAACAAACATTTGTTGACAATGCCAGTCATATAGGAAAATAAATTCAAAACAAATATGTTTATAAACAATATTGCGTGACTTAAAAGATACAATTCCTATGCAACATGTTTAAGCAACATTTTGTATCGTTACCATTTTACAACATTTTCATATTTTTATTTTTTAAACAATTTATGTGCGTTTTATCTTAAAAAAAAGAAGCTTTTAAGCAAAACCCCTTTTAACCCATTGTGCAATTAAGCAAACAAAACGAATTTCTATGTCCCAGACGAACATTTAAAATAACTTTCAGCGGAAAAAAAAGAAACAAACAAATTAAAACGACAATGTTCATTAATTTTAATATTATTCTATAGTATTACATGTGTTTTTAACTAAATTATATTATAAACAAACAAACAAAAATTAAATATATTGTTATTTATTTCATTGTGCATTATTTTCAATAAATGTATTCAACGATACAAAAAAAAAAATAAAATAAATTTTAAAAAATCATTTTTAAGTGTTTTATTTAAATAAATTAAAACGTAAATCAAATATTGACAATCATAATAAAAAAATGCTATATATAGGTACCTATTAGGAACGCCAATCGGGACTCCCGAATACTAAAATCCTGCTGTTTTGGTCTGACTAATAATAAATTAAATATTTAATAAAATATTTTTACGAAAATGGAGATGGTGTAGCATTGTTTAACATTAAAATGTTACACGAAAATTACAAAAACAAAACAACGGAGTACAAGTAAACAACAACACTGCAAGGACGAACGTTAACAAGATACACAAACAACAAACAAGAAAGTATAAATAAATGTAAACAACGGTGTTTACATTTACGGTGATTTCGAGAAGGCGAAGTCTCGAACGTTCGCCTTCAAGAACCTTTATCAGACGTTGCTATATAAAAGGCAAGACAAGGCAGGCAGAAATCAGAGTAAAAAATTATGTCAGCATTGTGTGAAGATGCTGTGCTTTCGAAGAAATCAATCGTTGTTTGAAGATCTCCGTCACAAAGGTCTACAGGACAATTGTGTAGTAATTGTTATTGTTTATCGCAAAGGGCATAAACAGAGGAATAACAAATAAAGCATTGTTGTTGTGTTAGAACAATTTGTGAACAGTGGCACACAAAATTGTGCGAATAACAAATAATTTAATTAAAACTGAACAAAAATTTATTTTTATTTTTATTAGCAATCTACGACGAGCTCATATTTCAAACGTTTTTAAGAGGTAAAAACGTAACAATATTAATATGCTGATAAATCATGAATCGTTACAAGTGTTAACGAAAGACACATAAAATATTTTAGCTGAAACATACATAATTGAGTCATTACACCCTTCAGTAAGAATTTAACCTAGCTTATCAGATAACATACGTATGTTGTGTGTACTTTTATTCATAATTGGGGGACCCACAGTTTAAAGTCGACAGCGAATGTTACATTTTTTTCGGAAACATTTCTTGGCAATTTTTATTTATTTTCAGAGTTTTTGCCAGAATACTGCAGAGATGAAATCGCCGAAGAATTTTTATTTTATTTTGTTTAGTTGAAGATGTCTGAACTGTAACCACACATCTAATAAGACAACATATAACCTACTAGACTACGGCACCTTTAATAGTTTATGATACAATTACAATTTAATTACAAATTCTGTGAAATAATAACAACAAATTAAAATATATTTTTAATGAATACACTGCCATCTCTTTGGAAAACAAATGCCAAAAAATTAAATATATTAGTTATTTTATTCATTGTGCATTATTTTCAATAAATGTATTCAACGATACAAAAAAAAAAATAAAATAAATTTTAAAAAATCATTTTAAGTTTTTATTTAAATAAATTAAACGTAAATCAAATATTGACAATCATAATAAAAAATGCTATATATAGTACCTATTAGAACGCCAATCGGGACTCCCGAATACTAAAATCTGCTGTTTTGGTCTGACTAATAATAAATTAAATATTTAAATAAATATTTTTACGAATGGAGATGGTGTAGCATTGTTTACACTTAAAATGTTACACGAAAATTACAAAAACAAAACAACGGAGTACAAGTAAACAACAACACTGCAAGGACGAACGTTAACAAGATACACAAACAACAAACAAGAAAGTATAATAAATGTAAACAACGGTTTTTACATTTACGGTGATTCTCGAAGGCGAAGTCTCGAACGTTCGCCTTCAAGAACCTTTATCAGACGTTGCTATATAAAGGCAAGACAAGGCAGGCAGAAATCAGAGTAAAAAATTATGTCAGAATTGTGTGAAGATCTGTGCTTTCGAAGAATTCAATCGTTGTTTGAAGATCTCCGTCACAAAGGTCTACAGGACAATTGTGTAGTAATTGTTTTGTTTATCGCAAAGGGCATAAACAGAGGAATAACAAATAAAGCATTGTTGTGTGTGTTAGAAACAATTTGTGAACAGTGGCACACAAAATTGTGCGAATAACAAATAATTTAATTAAAACTGAACAAAAATTTATTTTTATTTTTATTACAATCTACGAGAGCTCATATTTCAAACGTTTTTAAGAGGTAAAAACGTAACAATATTAATATGCTGATAAATCATGAATCGTTACAAGTGTTAACGAAAGACACATAAATATTTTAGCTGAAACATACATAATTGAGTCATTACAACCTTCAGTAAGAATTTAACCTAGCTTATCAGATAACATACGTATGTTGTGTGTACTTTTATTCATAATTGGGGGACCCACAGTTTAAAGTCGACAGCGAATGTTACATTTTTTTCGGAAACATTTCTTGGCAATTTTTATTTATTTTAGAGTTTTTGCCAGAATACTGCAGAGATGAAATCGCCGAAGAATTTTTATTTTATTTTGTTTAGTTGAAGATGTCTGAACTGTAACCACACATCTAATAAGACAACATATAACCTACTAGACTACGGCACCTTTAATAGTTTATGATACAATTACAATTTAATTACAAATTCTGTGAAATAATAACAACAAATTAAAATATATTTTTAATGAATACACTGCCATCTCTTGGAAAACAAATGCAAAGCAATTCAATAATTTTTTTTCTGTAATTAAATTTTCTACAAGAGGGCTCCACTGTGTTTAAAAACAAGAACACTTTATGATCATTAACGCTACTATAAACACCGATACATTGGCATTTTAAAATATTTTTCTACACGCTTAGGAAAAAAATAAAAGCTTTTTAGTTAAACATGAAAAATAAACATTAATTTCTTGGCATTTTTCCAATAATTAAAACCATTAAAAAAATTAAAAAAAATATATATTTTAAAGAAATAAAAATAAAAACCCCGAACATGAATAGAGCGAGCAGACAAAATTGTTGACATAAGAAAATATTTTCTTATTGAATACATAAGAAAAAAAAACAAAACAATACAAAACAAAAACCAAAAAAGAAAAAAAATATTGTTTTAAAAGCAATTGTTTATTATTTATTTAAAATTAATACATTTTCGTTAATAAGAAAATAAATAAACAAATAAAAAAAATAAAAAGAAAATTATTTCTGAAATGAAACAAAGTGTTGAGAATTTCATGCAAAATCAATCGAAAGAAAGAAAAATTATTTGAAATTTGAATTTTTGCAAATGTTTCCGCGACATGGCTTTTAACAAGGCTTAAAAAACATTTCAAACTTAAAAAAAAATAGAAGAAAATATTGTGGTATAATGTCCATCAAAAGAAATTCTTGCTGTGGGTGGAGCTAGCAGTGTACGTGGCAAATAAAATTGAAAAGAAAAAAAATTTTTTTTTGTTTTTTTTTTGGCACTTGAATTAATGACAACAAAAAATAACAAAATGATGAGTGTTTTGTGTATTTTTTGAGTGTACAAACCTTTTAGCAGGTGATTTCAAGGTACTTTGGTCTAGTCTTTGCCAGCAAAAAAAAAAACTCAAAAACAAATACTTCATCATCGTTTGCTTATAATTTAAACAACATTTGGGTCTTGTGGGGAGGGTAACAAAGCAAAAGGCCGCGAATGGAAGAGACATACTGACGAATAAAAAACATTTGTTAAATCCTTGACATTGCTGCACGTTTATTTCATTTAGAAACTCAAACGTAATGGTGTCATTCACATTTGTGTTGTTTGTTAAAGATCTTAAGAAACAATACGAAACGCAAAAATGAAAATATCGAGCACCTTAGAGAAAATATAATAAAAAAAAATTTTGCTTTATAAACTAAAAACGAAACAAATTTTTTTATTTAAATTTAAATTTAAATCTAAATGGCAGTATTTAGTTTCTTATACAAACTGGCACACAACACTTGCCATAAAGAAGTGTCACAATGTTAGCAGCAACGCCATTATACCATAAAATCTTGTAAATCTTGGCACACGCATTATCTGCAGATCAAGGCAGGCAGTTTTCATTGTGCTGATTGTAGAATATCTTGTGCTGTGCTGTGACACACTTCTTGTTAAAAATAATTATTTTTCTTTTTTTTTCTACTTTTTTTTTTATTAAAATTTAAAAGATATAAAATAAAACAAATCAAAAAAAAAAAAAAGCAAACAATTTCTTATTTTTGAATAAAGAAAATCGAAAAATAAAAAAAAAGTCTTTTTGAATTAACAAAACTGCTGATCAGTTAGAGAAAAAAAGAGTCTTTTGCCGAACTGCCAACATTAATGATATTGAAATTGGCTCAAGCATCTCATTAATCATTCTACTTAAAATGATTTTTCAATTAGTAATGCTTCTGAAAATAATTTTCATGTATAACCATGTTAAGAACCAAATTTAATAGAAAATTTATTTTCTAAAAATTTTATTTTAATCTTTAAATACAAAAAAAAAAAAAATATTAATCACAGAAATATTTTAAAACATTTGATTTCTTTTATAGAAATTGTTCTGAGATGTATAATTGACAGTGGAAGTCATACATACCAAATAACATACATACATACATACATACATACATACATACATACATACATCACCATACATACTACATACATACATACATACATACATACATACTACCATACATACATACATACATACATACATACATAATTGGTCATTACAACCCTTTAGTCAGGATTACAACCTAGTTTCTCACATCACTTATGTTGTGTATGTTAATTTTAAAGTCGACTCCGAATGGTAGATGTTTGAGAAACTTCATGGCAATTTTCATTTACTCTCAGAGTTTTTGTCAGAAATCTGCTAGATTACGGAGATTTTTTCATTACTTTACGTGGATCTAATTTCTATATCAAATGTTGGCACAATTTTGCGACAAATCAGAACTTGTGGGGATTAACAGAAATTTTTTAAATGAGTATCTCTGCTAAAGGCATAATGAAATCTTCTTAAAGGATTAATAGTATAAATAAATAGTATTAAAACACACACATATAAGTGATGTGAGAAGATAGATGATAATCCTGACTGAAGAGTTGTAATGGCCAATTAAATATGTTAAGAAAAGTTAGCCAAGAGGTTGTTTGAGTACCATCCTAGTTTGAGTTTCCATCCTAGTCAAGTCACTACAAAACAACCGAAGAAATTTTTGTTTCCCTCAGAAATATTATATTCTGAATGTCATTTGAGTAAATCTATTTTTCATTGTACAACAGCGTATGATACAGATCACTTATAATCATCATATTTCTAATATTACTACACCCTAATTTCTAATTTCTTATTACTACACCTAATAATTGTATATTTCCAATACAGGTTTGTTATTTTTAAGATAATAATAATATGCAGGGTGGCAGAATTTAACAAGTATTGCATTTTCTTATAAATGCTATTGAATCACAAGGTCAATACAAATGAAATCAAAAGGAATTTTTTTTTTCTTTTTTTCTTTTTCTTTTTTTATATATAAAAAGAGAAATATTCAGGTGTTAAAATATTATTTTTATTAGCTTGTATTTCTTAATATAAATTTAATATTTTTTGAATAATTCTTTTAAATGATTCACTCTCATATATTTGGAACATTCTCAAATGAAAACAATGTTATGCAATTGGCCAAGGTGGGAAAATTTTTGACAAGAAAATATTATAAAAAAAATTCGCGTGTGATAGGTGAAACATCAAATAATATATTAATCTATGTATGTATGTATTAAAGTTAATACACAGCAATGAAATATATGAAAGTAGTAACAGTATTTTTAAGAATACTGTGAATAAGAGTTCCATCACCATCACTTTAAAAATATCAATTGCTCTTGACCTTGTTAAGCATTGAAATTAGTTCTGCCTGTCTCATAACACGGTGCGACAGTGAAAATACACCCGAGTAACTACCTAGTCTAAGGTGTTCATTAGGTTGAGTAGAACTAAAAAAAATTTTTTAATATTGCTCATATCCTCCAAACCTGTTTTATTTGACAAAAAAAACTGTTTTTTATCTTTTCACACAAAATTATTGATTGCCCAAATAAGTTTGAACCCATTTTAAAAATCTGGTGTTTTTCTTAGAAAGGGGAGAGATTACCCTTTAAAATGATATGCATGAACATTTTGTTCAAACTTAAATGTTACGAGTTTTGATGGGATAAAGTTGGAAAATATAATTTTTTTTCATACTTTTTTTAAGTTTGGCTATTCTTAATTGCAAAATTTAATTAAAAGCTATAAAAGAAGTGATAACATTGTGAAAGTGCATTCTCTTGTTAAGAGTTTGACACTTCGTTTGATAAAATCGGATAAAAATTACCGCAGTTATGATTTAAAGAGTAGAACAGTTGAGTCATATTTTTTGTATATGTTGTCTTATAGATCGAACGAATACGATTTGAATTTGGAGCGGAAGTGTTTCTTTATGTCTTGAGGACGTAAATTCTTTGAATTTGGCCGCTGTAATAACATTTGGGTAAATTGATAATTTAGCAGAGTATTTACTAATGACAGTCGTTTGATTTTGAAGATAATACGTAATTCAGCTCCTCACACCAACTAAGCAGTGAAGATAATCACTAAAATTATTCCACAAATATCTTATATCCACAAATATCTTGAAGATGAAACGCTTTGTATAGATAAGTGCTACTGTCGAACACTTGGGAACAAATCAGAAACCCTTCAGTCAGAATTACTACCTAGTTTTTCACGCCAGTTATGTTGTGTGCGTTAACTTTATACACGAGTTGCGGGCCTTACAGTTTAAAGTCGACTTCGAACGACAGGGTTTTCAAAACCTTTTCATAGCGATTTTATTTACACTCAGAGCTTTTGACAGAGGCGGTCGCCGAAGAACCATTTTTTTCTTATTTCGTTTTTGTTAGAGATGTTTAGCCTGGAGTTTGAACCGTGACTATGACGACTTCAAGGCTCCAGGCAACCTCACACGCTAAATAAAAACTTCTATACGACACTGTATTCACACTATTGTGCCATCATTCTTGTGCACAGCTCTATTGCCTGATTAATATACGATGTATAGCGCATTCAAACGACGAGTTTACGCTCATTAAATTTAAATTTTCTTAACTGTTTCTAGCATGGAATTCGCTACAAAGGCAACTTCCTTTAAACCAGGGGTTACCAAAAAGGTTTTTGGTTGTGTATTAGTAAGTAAGAGAATGAAAATAAGTTGAGAGAATTTATTTATTTACTGTCAAAGAAAAATGTTTGTAAAATACGCTATTTTGATTTTCATTTCATCAACATGCATAAAGTTATACATCTTTGACTTAAGAATTAGGGAATGTTGTTGGATATTTAGTAGGAGCTACTTTTGGTTCATAAATTTCCTACTTCCATCACAACAAAAAAAAAAAAAAAAAAAAAAAAAAAAAAAAAAAAAAAATTAAGAACATGTAAGATATTGGATTTTAATAAAAGCATTTCTGAAATATGTTCTATTTAAAATATTGTTTGAGTGTAAACTTGAAAAAAATATAGCATTCGCTGATATGTGCTGAATAAAAGAGCATAAGCAATGTGTGTGAATTCTGTCTGCACAATTGTTCTATGAAATGGTATTCCCTGTTTAAAACCCATTATTTTATATTCGCAAAACGAAGCAACAGATTCCTCCAAAGTAATAGGACTTTACTACTCCATTTGGACTCAAAAACTTAAGTCACTTGGTAGCAAAGTAATGCCTGCAATTCGGTCTCAGATGGACTGATAATAATTCCCTCCTCCTATGTCCAAATTGATATTTAAGCTAAAGTACAGTGACTTTCTGAAATGCAAATAACGAAAAGCCCCCGCATATTCTTATTTTCATCTATAAAAAATTAAGATAAACAGGCAGGCCATGTGTCGAAATAAAATAATAAATTTTACGAATAAAATAAAAATATTTTTATTTGTATTATATTCTACAAAATACAAACAGATTTTTGCGGAACCAAAGATATATAAAATATATGTGTGTGAAGATAAATTCGAATTTGAAAATCCAAGACGCAATCCACAAATTTTAGCAGCG
>QOCX01000350.1:198950-209752 GCA_005959815.1 Sarcophaga bullata | reverse complement strand
TATTGTTGTTGCATTCTGCTTTAATTGAAAAGGGAAGGAAGAAAATGTGAAAGAAAATAACAAAACAGAGAATCAATTAATATCGAATACTTTATTCCGTTTTAGCTGATCTGTAAGGTAGATGTAGTACATCCGCCCTTCTGTATCCAATGCATTTGAGTTCGAAAAAAATCAAAAAAAAAAAAAAAATTAAAGAAACTTTGTTTTAAGTTATACATACACACACACACACACACACACACATACTGTAAATATATACGCATGCATATACATCTAAAACATACAACAACTGCTCACAATAATAATAACAAGAAGAAGAACAACAAGAAGAAGCTATAAAATAAAGAACTTTTAAATTTTAAAGAAAAAGTCACGATTTTTTTTCACTATTCTTAGACAATTTTTTTCCTTTTTTTTTTTTTTGGTAATGCCACTCCATTCAAATGCTTAAATTTAAGACCAAAAACAAAAACAAAAATAATCAACAACAACAACGAAAGAACAAACAAAAACATTAATCAAAAAAAAAAAAAAAAGAAAAAAAAGAAAAGCAGTTTAATATCTTAAATCACGACAAAGCGCCATCATGTCCTACATGCTACTTAACAACATGTTTTAAATTTTTAATATCTAGTGTTGCATTCAACAGACTCTCATACAACACAATAACAACAGTTACATACACAATCCGATCAACATACATAGACAGTGCAACATCATCAGCTCTTGAATGCAACCAAATACAGCAGCATCAACGACATCGACAACAATACAACAACATCAACAACAACAATAAAAGCCAACAAAAAAAAAACCGCCAGCAATAACAACAACAACAACAACAACGTAGAAAAAAAAATAATAGAGTCACTAAGAAGTGTATTTCAGCACAAGAAGAAAACGTTTTTAAGGATGTTATTGTGCATATTACAGGGTAATACCGTGATGCCGGGGTGCATTAGATGGTGCAGAGAGTGTGAGAGCATGAAGTAAATACAGAGAAACACAGACAAGTAGCCAGTAGGTAGCTTAACTATGGTATTCTTACTTACAATAAAATTTAAATATTTTGGGTTACGGCAATACCCTACTATTAGCATTAATTACACTGGAGCTGTCAGTTATCAAAATACTGCGCAGTATTAAAATGTTAAAACTTACAAGCCAATAAAGCAGGAACTTGGCTTCTCAATGTTGGTAAATTTTTTTTTTTTTTTTTTTTGGCAAAATCTTCAAGGTGGCACTGAAAACTGCGACTAAAAGAGATCTGTAATGCAAAGAGATCTGAAATTCAAGAATTCTTCGGAGGTCAACCGTCTTTTTGTTGAGCTCTCAATGCTACTCTCACAAAATTGTCACACGATGGTTCTGTTAGCGGATAATAAACAAATAGAAACCGTTTGATTTGGTACCCATAATTAAATGAAGAAAGTAGGGAGGTAGGGAGGTAGGTAGGTAGAGGTGACCACTTAGGCCGCATGTTGTCCATTTTGATAGCACTCGCAGCTACTAATGAAGCGATTTAGATTGCTAATGTCAAAATTTGACAGATAACCATGATCATACATGTAGCTGACATCAAAATGCCTTTTTCTCCTTTGACATAGTGACGGGCGTGTTGCCCAGTATCATCTTTCTCCTCAACTCTGCTGCTTCTACAGAAATCATTTGCAAAGTGTGCCGTACCCTATTATGACCTTTGCAGTTTAGGCAGCCTTATAGTGCGCCCTCTTTCCAGCCTTGGCGAGATTTCTGCTGTGTCGTTGTGCTCTTGTCCGAAACTATACAGCTACGGTTGACAGAATCAGACAGGGGACATCAATTATGGAGTATTTGTTGGAGAATTCGATAGTTGTGTTACGTCTGGTCAGCGCAATTACCCGCTATATCATCTTGCAACTCGAATTATATTGAAATCGCATCTTACTGCCAACCAGCTAGTAAACAGTCTGACCTCTGCTCCACGCCAGCGAAGATGATAACAACAAATGATATTCCTGAGCTTAGGAAGGTGTAGGTACTACAAACAAAACCATTGAGATTCATCTTTGTTTCGCAAATTGGTTAATTCTACTGTGATTCAGTTGGCTTCTCTAAATATGAGAAGCTGGTAACTGTTGAGTCGTCCATCAATCTTTCTTATTCTGTACGATCCAAATATGTTTGGTTGTGTTCGAACTGAAAATTCGGATTTTGCTTTCAGGCGGCTATTAAAAGGAATGCCTTACAAGACTTTGCCTATGAAATGCCTATCTTGCTCAATTGCATATAGTTGTGATGAATACACACCACTATGGTTACGTACGTATTCTATGGGTTAATAGTGGAGTAGGAATGATTGCGTAATGGCTTAACATTTTCTTTCTTTTGCAACTAGAATGCTTCAATGTGTAAAAGACTTTCTTTAAGGCAATAAATATGAAATACAGTGAACGTATTTCAATATTCTATAGAGTGTTCGATGATAATACTGTCACTGCTTGTACAAACTTATGGCCTTTAAACTGAATTAGAATACAATGCTAAACGTCTTGTTCGTTTATGCTCTTCCTTCAATATCTCTCAGCTTATTTTGCAAAGATTATCTTTAGATTTTCTGCATTATTCTAGCGAACTAATGTCGGATGTTATATGTTATAATTGGATAGGACGGATTGGACTTTGTTTAAACGATTACCGGTTGATGACTCTGTAGTTTTAAAATTTATTCAACATTTTATGTAAACATAGTACTGTTACAATACACCAATACATTTACAAACATTCCATGCAGCTCAATTGAGTAACGACTTAGGCCTGATGCATTGCTTCCATTCAAATGGTTACTATTCTGTTACCAAACATCAGAAATCGTACAGATTACAGATTATTGGCTGGTTGTACTAGTCTTCTTCTTCACGTTTTCTACTTCACACAACAACCGAATCTGTCTGTTCTGTCTGTCTGTCTGTTGAAAGTGCATTAAATAAATAAAGAATTGATGGAGAATAAAAGAAAAACAATCGACAAGAGCAGCCAGGGTGAATGGAAAGGAAAGGAATCGTAATGGCGAAAGATATAAAATTGACCAGGGGAACAAAAGCATCATTTATTTATAAATTCGTAATGGGCATACAGTATTACAAACCCATATGAGGAGGTGGGTGTTGGTTTTGAATAATACGTAAAATATGTGAAAGGATTTGTCATTCAATAAATAGGAAAGGGAATCCGGAATAAACGTTAACAATTTTTTCTTTTTATTTTCCTTTATTAGGCAACATGGACAAAGGACATGGGCCATATAAAAAATTTAAAAAGGATATTTTCATTTGTGAAAAGACAAATGAAAAGAAAAGCTTTTTAAAATAAAATGTAAGTAAAAGTTTTTTGTTGTTGTCTTACAAAAAAAAAAAAAAAAAAAAAAAAAAAAATACTGAAAGAAAGAAAGAAACAAAAAAAAAAAAAAATGGGCAGTCAGAATTTTTTTTTTTTTTTTTTTTAAAGTAATCGATAAAATAGCAGAATTTTTTAAATTCTCTTCCGCTATTTTGTATTGATGTAAAGGACGCTTTAAGGATAAATCAAAGCATGGTTGAGAGAAACACAAACGCGACTTACTGTTATGAGAACACAAACACAGTCATGAAGTAATGAATAAAATTTTGTAATACGAGTTTGTTTTAGTAGAAATCTCCAAAACTAGTGCATCTTTTGGAGTTTCAAACCTGGAAGTTAAAAGCCGATTTCTGGCAAAAACTCTGAGAACGAAATAAACTTTGCAAGTGGAAAAGTTTCTTAAAAATCTGTCAATCGGAGTCGACTTTAAACTGTAGGTCACCACTACTCATGTATAAAATGAACACACACAACATAAGTGATGCAATGAGAAGCTATGTAGATCGTAATCCTAATTGAAGGCTTTTAATGATCAATTATGTATGTCTGTATGTATGTACTTTCATGTACAGGCTGGTATGTGTATGACAATTTTTATTTACTCTCACTTGGTTTTGCCAAAAGACTGTTGAGAGAAAATAACAGAAGAAATATTTTTCTCATATATCATGTTCGTTGGAGATGTTTTGAGCTGGAGTTTGAACTACGAACTTGCGTCTAGTAAGTCAGACCCTTAAAATTCGAAAATCATGCCGAAAGGCTTGTAGACTTAATCTTCAACCACTACAATTATGACAAATACTGCATAAGAGTGCTTAATAGCTCGATTATGCATGGCAATTGAATATCATTCGCGCTAAAAACCAAAATTTTTAAGCATTACTTGCTAGTTCTAGTAGCAATTTTATATGATTTTTGCCAACTGGCAACTAAATTGCAATGCAGTTGTCCTATAAATAAAATCCAAAGTAAAGATTCTAAATTTTCTAGAATTAATCGAACTTTTTAAACCTCAACCATATCTTGGCAAAGATATTCTGTAAAGTCTTTCATAAACAAGGCGAAATTTAATTCTGATCACTACAGTGTGAGGACAACCTAAGTGAAATGAAAACTGAATATTGCCTTGCCTTTATTAAAACCAAAATGTTATGGGTTAAGCTCTTACCCCCATTATACGTACATTGTACTACATGGACTACAATAGTGGCAAAAGTAAGAATAATAACAACAACAACAACAACAAAAAGAAAAAATTAAACAATGTAGCAATGAAAGCAATGAAGTCACACAATAGCGAGAGATAACATTTGAATTTTTTTTCTTTTTTTCTTTTTGTTGTCAACGTGAGCAATTTTAAAATGACGTCAAAACACTTTTGAAAGAAAACAAACAATCGTTAAAATCATGTACAATCATGTCTTTCAGAAGAAGTCAACACAAGCCAAACGTAACATACGCGCATGCATGTTTGAAGGCATTTTTTGTGGCATTAAAAAAAAAAAAAAAAGGAGAACATTTTGAACTTATAAATGCGACACAAATTGATTACACATGTAACGTGTTAATAATGACGCTTACGAGTATGAATGGAAATAAACTTCTTTAGAACTTCTGTTTCAAGATACGAAAGAATATCTGATAGGAAAGGAAAATTTCAGTAAATTTTTGCAATGTCAACAGTTTTTGAGGTGATGAAAAGGCAAAGAAACAAACTTTAAGCAGCTCATTTAAAATAGTGGTCTATGGGGCCATTATCCGGATAGACGGAATGAATCCAAAATCCAGCTTAAATGGAGTTAGAAATGATACAGGGACCAGAGTATAAAATGAAAACCTGACATACAGCGGCACTGCACGCTCTGTCGACTTTAAGTCCGCTGCTTATGCATAACAATAACATCAGAGCTTTGGAGACAAGTTCACTAAAAGATTGACAGTTCTCTCCTTGACTGGCCTCTGAACAAAACCTAGACACAGTGACTTTGGAAAATCATGCTTCCCGACCATACGTGGAAATAAAAGTGAATTGTTAAATCTAGAGTCTTCATACTACTTTAAAAGAGGGACTATTGTACAGTAATTAGTGAGACAAAAGCGGTATTCTATGGCTATCTTCCAAACAGTGGATCATGCATGGTATCAGTATAAACTAGTAAGCAGGGAATAGTTCTTGCTAATACAGCGAGCAAGATTCTGAAGTTTGCTAGGGCAATAGGCTTTGAGAAGAGACTATGAGGTGAACGTACCACTGCATTAGTGTGATTACCAACACACACACGTAATGTCTACAAAAAATGTGTTAGAAATTCATATGTTTCATGCATTAAAGTACCACAAAAAAAGAAAAAAAAAATGAAATTCATTAAAGGACCATCAAATAAATAAAAAAAAAAAATCCGAAATTATTTTCCAAATTTTTTTCTGTTCATTCGATAATTTGTTTGTTTTTTTGTTATTGTTGTGTTTAATATCCTCTTTAAAAGTGTTTTTAATTTGTATGTTTTTATGGATTTTATTGTCGGTTGCTCCTTGCAAATCAATTGATTTATGAAGTGCGCTTTTTGATGTGATTTTCTGTTTCTATTTCTGTTTCTTTTTTTTTTTTTTTTTTTTTTTGTTTTTTTCAATTTAAATTTTCAAGTGGCAATTGCTTTTTGGCGCTTCTGATTGTTCCTCTTCAATTTTCTTTAATTTTTTTCTCTATCGACCGTTTAGTTGCGGTGTTGAACCACAAATAAACCAGTCAACAGCAAAGCAAAGCAAAGCAAAGCATAGCACGGCACGTTACGACACAGCAACACAACCAAAACAATACAAATATGTTGGCAACATTAGTCATGGTTTTGCAAAATTTTTTTTTTTTTTTTTTGTTGTTGCTGGCTTTGATTTTATTTTTTCAAAAGTTTTTTTTTCTTTGATTTATTTGTTGCTGTTGCTCTTGTTGTTGTTGTTGCAGTTGTTGTTTGTGTCTCAACAATTATTGTGTTGCCTTTGAAAAATTGTTCCTTTTTGTGTCGGCACGAGATTTGTTTTTTTTTTCGTTCAGTCTTTTTTCTTGTTTTTTTTCTGTGTTCATTTGTTTGTGTTGTTTGTATTGCAATTGCTGGTGGCTCTTCAAATTTCAACATATTTGTTGTTGCTTTTGTTGCTTAATGTGGCATTTCAATGGTCAATGATATTTGTAAACTTTATGGTTGTTATGTCACATACAAAAACCGAATGCCAACAACACTGACAGTGACAATAACTGCAATAATAATAACAACAAAAACAACTTCAGCAAAAAAAAAAAACGCTGTCACTTAAAAATCTTTAAAAAAAGTGTAGGAAAATCGACAAAAAAAAAAAAATTGGCAAAAAGTTGCGGAGGAAAAAAAAAGGCAGCAAAGCAAAAAAATATTATAAAAAAAACATACAGTTTCGTATAAAAGGTTTAAACAACCGTTAAAATTCAATTAGAGAGATAACAACAGTAGCAACAACAAAATTATAAATTGACATTAGATTACGAATGAGATTTAAAGGAATGAATTCTTCTTATTGACCATTTCAGTTAAATTTCATTTGAGTTGATACGTTTAGTGGATAAGGTTTATCTGAGACTGAGCGGAAAAATCGCCTTCAGCACTGAGACCCACATGGGAACAAACAAAATTAACGAATTTGTTACGATACTAATCCATATGAGATCCAAGAGCGTTCTATGTACCCTGAAAAGTTCACTATTTGTTGTAGATTGTGGATATTTCTTGGAGAACAACGTTATCCAGTCCATCTCTGTCAACAGAGTACACAATAAAACGATCATTACCAAGATTATCTGGACATTTGATTTAAACAGTACAACCCTATGTGTCATACAGCTCCTGCCATATTGGATATTCTGTAGCAGCGGTTTAAAGGCATTCTCATCTCACGTGGAATTGATGTGTACTGAGTTAACAGGCGTCTCTGACTTCAAAATCAAGAGAAACAATGCCATCGTTCAAATGAAATCAGGCAGCCGGTCTGCTGCCTTGTGGATAACAAAGCAATGATTAGTTTGTAGGGAAAGGGAAGTTTGGAAAGGCTTTTGGCCCAGTTTTACATACCACCTATGTTGTGGTGACTACATACATTAACGTCATCTACTAACGACAGATTTTAGAAGTTTTCCGTGTTAATTTTAATTTCATTTAAAGCCTTTGCCAAACGACCGACAATTGGGAGAGGCTTAAAAACACGATCTCTCGTCTAGTAGACTGCAGCAAACTGAGCTGGCAAGTGATAACAGTTTTAATGCATGAAAAGTCATTGAATCTCTTCATCTCATAAAACAATAAAAGAAATCTCATTCAATTAACTGGCCTGTGCAGACTGGCACAGACAACTTGTCGTGTCTAGACATGTTCTAAAGAGAGATCACAAGAGATATTGATTTTAAATGAAATGAAATGAAATGAAATGAAATGGAAAATTATCCAATTCGTTACGAATTACTTTTTTTTATGTTATTGCTGTTGTTTGTTTGTTTGTGTTTGACGACGCCGACACTCATAATAATTAATAGTTTGATGAAGGAGGACTCTTTGAAAAATTTCCAAAAAATTTCAAAAAAAAAATTTTTTTTGTTTGATTTCCTAAGCATCCAAACAGAAGTGCCTCCGTGTCTGTGGCGCTGTCTTTCTTAACAATAAATTCACAAAATTTTCAATTCAATGCGAATATCTAGGCACGAGTAAAAGTTTTTGCTTCAGCATACATTGTCGGTTTTTCTTTGTCGAATGTACGAACCATAACATGTCCACACTGAATGCCAGCCTACTGTTATTGAAAGCAAGAACTATATCCTTGGGTACCAATATCTTATTGTGTAGAGGGCTTTCTACGCAATTCCAGATATAGAAACTGAATTTTAATTATTGTTTCCGTTCAAAATCAAATGAAACGAAATGAAAACCAATTTCAAACTCAAAACAATTTCATAAATAATCGGTTGTACACTTGCACGTATGAATAACGTTGAAATATTCATTGAAAATAGAAATCATACGCACTAGAGGTCAGCAATGAATCGTTTTTTTTTTTTGCTTCTCATAAGCACTCATGAAATTTTGAGCATGAGAGAGTCAACAATATTGAAATTTAACTACTCTGATCCATTCGTACTCACTACAACATTGATTTATAAGTACAAGTTGCAATGAGTATGAGTACAACGTTGACATCAAACTCATTACCATTCGAAATATGTTTGATTCATACGCCTACTCATTTAGATTCATAAATTTAGAAAAATACTTATAATACTCAGAAATGATTCGATTGATTCGAGTGATTCGAATCATTTATCAAAATTTATAGTCTTACATAGTTATTGTTGCATTTACAACAAAAGAAATAAAAAAAGACACACAAGCAAAAAACACAGAGCAGCAAACCGAGCAAACACACAACATTCTTGTCAATACTTTAGTGTTCGTACTCCAATCGTACTTATTTTGTGAATCGTGCATATCTTGAGTAAAAGAGAGTCGAAATCAACAACATCATGTGTAGTGTTAAGTATGAGTATGATGAGTACTTCAAACTTTGAATATGTGTGGTATGAGTATGATATTAAAATAAGTATGAATGCGTTTAAGTGTCGGAAATTATGAGTATGATTCGAATCTACTCATCATTTTGAATACTCATTGCTGATGTCTGGTACACAGCATTGGCGTAATAATAATAAAAAAAAAAAAAGAAACGAAACAAGTTATTGACACGTTCGAACCGGCATGAAACACCGGTGGTCCATAATCAATTTCATTTATCTGATGGCTTGGAATACGAGTGGTTCACTAGGCAATTGTATTTATCTGACAGCGTGGACCACTGGTGATCCACAGGCAATTTTATTTATCTTGCATAGGACACCACCATTGGTAGACAAGCAATTTTATTAATCTGTCGGCGTGGACTATGAGAGGATCTACAAATGATTGTAAATTTATTTCAAACTACAATGGAAAAAGTCGAAGTGGTAATATACGGTATACGAGCAACTTGTCTCCTGTCTCGTGCATGCAATGCATAGAAACAGATTAAAAATACTATGGGAAATATTGCATCAATGCATTACGTTGTAGTCTTATAAGCATATAACTTTCTGGATGCCCATTTGAGGGCAGATACTACATTCAAAAAAAAAAAAGTTCGCTTTCAATTTTAAATGAGCACCTTGAGAAAAACTTTACACAAGTTGCGTTTCAACTTTGCCTCAAAATCGATTGTAAACATAATCGAAAGCGTAATAATACTTGGCGTTGTTCAATTGCAATATGGTCATGGTTTTGTAATCGTGCACACGAAACATATATACGAGGAAAATTAATAGTTTTCCGAAGGCGAATAGATTAGAGTGGCCGGACCAGCTGATTTGTTATAACTTCTATACATAGTGTGTGATAGTGTGTGTAATTGATTCAATACAAGTTTATTATTAAAATAAATTCGTTTTGAAACTGTTAATACTTTATTATCCTGCTGTGTCACAGGGCATTTATAACTTCCTTATTTGTTTAACATCCTATTTTCTTGTTATATCGTAAAGCCATTCCTATATTTTATTATTCCAGACAAGAAAATCTAAGAAAATTAGTGTGAGAAACCATCATAACAGAAGAGAAACTTTTTTTTTTTTTTTTTTTTTTTTTTTTGTTCCATCAAATACTTGTGCTTTTTATTGCACTTTGAAAAGTTTTTAAAGAAACTTTTTAGACTGTGTGTGTCAATAGTGTTGTGTAAATATTAATAAAAAAAAAAGAAAAAAAAACCCAAAACAAGCATCGTCACAAAAGCGAAAAGAACTTTTATAGTCAAAGTCATTGCAAGTGCATCACATCGTATCGCAAGTGCATTCCATCCATATTGACCCCCCCCAAGTATTGTATCTCTCTATAGAATCTTTGATTGCATTTTATTTATACTTTTAGCCATAAAATAATGGGCATACATACATATGTACATACGTACTGGGAAATTTTTCTTTTTTTTTTCCTTTTTTTTTTCCAGTTTTATTGACATTGTAACCATCGTGTATAGTTAATGTCGTGTCATTGGTCTTTTAAGGAAATAAAAATCATTTGTTTGCCGTTAATTCATTCATTTTGCTTTGCCGTTAAACAACAAAAGAAAAAAAGAAAAACATAAAAACAGCAAAGAAAAATTTGTGTTGAAATGTTGTAAATGAGAAATTCATTTAAAAGGTTTTCTTTCATCATCTTGGTGGGTCAGTATTTTAATGGCATGTGTAAATAATTTAATAATAATTTAACCATTTAAACAATAATCCCCATTGAAATTAACATAAAAAAAAATTCTAAAAACGTATGGAATTTTTTACTGTAATGCAGTACAAAACTTTCGGCAAGCTTTGTTGCCAACTACGGTCAGGT
>QOCX01000350.1:149147-198941 GCA_005959815.1 Sarcophaga bullata | reverse complement strand
AATGAAAGTTCTGGTCAAATGCACTCCCTAGTATTACTTCAATAGAAAATATCATTCCTATTGGTAAAAATCTGACTGAATTAAGTTTCACTAGTCCGGCCAACACTGTTAACCTTTGACCTGAACAGCCTGTTGAACTTGTTGATGATGGGTTCGGCTTATAAGGTGGCTAATGCAAAGCCGTCATCTAGTAGGTAGCGTATTGGCTTATTAGACGAAAGGCCAGGGTTTGAATCCCCGGTCAGACATCAAAAACGAAATATGAAAAAAAATATTTCTTCGGCGGCTTTCTCTCCAGCAGATTTCTGGCAAAAACTCTGCTGAGAACGAAATAAAAATTGCCATGAAAAGTTTCTCAAAAATCAGTCGTTCGGAGTCTATTTTGAATTCTGGGTCCCGCCATTCATATATAAAACTAACACACACAACATAAGTGGTGTGAGTAACTAGGCCGTAATCCTGACTGAAGATTTGTAATGGCCAATTATGTATGTATGTATGTAATACAGAGCTTTTGGAGTATCAGGAGTATTACTAACGCAAACTTTCTCTATCAAAATCTACCTTAAATTTCAGGACTACACTCCACATTACTGTCATAATGTTAATACTTCTCGTTGTGGTAAATGCCATTTTGCAGTTCTTTACTGATTGCCAATGCTTCTCCAATAAATGGCATCAACACGATTACATTGTCTATCATCAAGATCTGACTGGTCCATACTGGCTTCCATACGAAAGGCACCAAATATCGGCCATAAGAATACAATTTGTGTCTCAGAGAGCTCACGTGACTGATGCTGTAGTCACGGAAATCAACGTAGCTTCGTAGGTAGTGTATTGACTTATTAGACATGACGTCACAATTCCAAATCCAGATCGGATCCCTCCAATATGAAACGAAATGTGAAAAAAAAATATTTCTGCAGCGACTTCCTCTCAACAGATGGCCATGCTGTCGGCTATTAAGTTCCTTTCATGTGAAGCATGGTCAAACCAAACATAAATGGATAACCCAGTAAAACTAAGAACGAAAGCAATAGCAATGCTGTTAAGAGTCAACATAAAGCAAGAGGTTAGGCTTATAAGGCCTTCAAACACAGTTTAGCTATAAAAATTCTAGATTTAAAGCCTGAAAAACTTTTTTTTATTGAAGATTTCTTTCAACATTTGATTTAATTTACATAAAAGCCCTTTTTAGTTTTCTTTTTATTCAATTTCTTATTTAACTTTCGGTTTTCATTTTTTTTTTCATTTTTTTTTCATTTTTTTTTTAATTCCAATGAAATTGTTTGGAAAAAAAATAACATGAGCATGTATTTTTAAACTGTATTATCCTTTAAAAGGTACTCAAGCAGCAGTTTAAAGCTCTCTTCTAACAGGATTAATTGAATCCATTGAGTCACACTCACACTCTTACCATTACTCAATTGACAGTTCGTTTCTCTATGTACATTCCTTTCAATTTTTATGGCATTTTTTGATTTCATCTGCTTCTTCTTCCTTATTTTTTTTTTTTTTTTCTGTTATTGTTATGAAGAGAAATGTCAAGAAACAATTCATTGCCAAGATTTATAAGGAAATAAAAAATAAAATTGTTAAGGGAAATTTCACTTAAAAAAATGTGTTGTTGTCGCCATAGTTTGGTATTGGTGGTGTTTGTTTAATAAGATTATAAGCAGCTTTTGAGGGTATTAACTTTCGAAAGGTTTCATCGACTGTTATTTTTCTTTCCCTTCTAAACTCCATTTTTTTCTTTCTGTCAACGTTTCAGTTTTCCCATACAATTCTGTGTGTTTTTTATCTTTTCATTCTAAAATTTCCCACAAAAAAAAAAAGAGAGAGAAAAAATAAACGAAAATAAGAAACAAATTAGCATAAAATAAGACAAACATTAGAGAGAGACAGAAACAGAGAGTGGCAGAGAGTAAAATATTCAATTGGTTGAATTCAATTTTTATAGTGGGATTATGGACACCATTTCCTAAAGGAAAAAAAAGAAAGTAAGTACGGAATATTTACTGAATCACTTAAAATTTGTTCAATGAAAGAAACTATCGCACCGGCTTTAATTTGTATAGACTTTGTTATTTAACATAGGGTGAGCTATCTATCGGTTTAGATTTGTATCATTGGTTATTTCGAATCTGGCAATACTTATGTCATTCCATTCTGTCACAAAATTCAGTATATTATCTCCACTACACGAAATACATTGCCTAACACTTGAGCAACATAGGGATTTATTGAAAATTTATTTCCAAAATACAAACATTGAACAGAAATTGCACGATTTTGTCAAAAAAAAAAAAAAATAATCATCTTTTCGAATGAAGCTGATTTTCATCTTGGTGAGTACTTTAATAAACAAAATTGTCTTTGTTGGGGCACAGAAAACCCACACGTGGCCTTCCAGAAGGCAATGCCCCCATTTCGAGTGACTGTTTGTTGTAGTTTGTGGAACGGAGGAACATATTGGCCCATATTTCCTTGAAAATGAGAACGGAGAGACCATTACGGTGAATGGAGACATCTATTGCACAATGATTACCGATTTTTTTGTTCCCTAATCTTCATGGTATTGTTGTGAACGATGTTTGGTTGCAACTTGCCTCATATAACATGCCGCAATCGATTTATTGCATCAAACGTCTAATGGGCGTTCAAATTAGCCGAAATGGTAATGTCAATTGGCCACCAAGCAGCTGCAATTTGATGCCGTTGGGCTATTTTCGGTGAGGCGTCGTTAATGAAAAGACAACTGAGTATTTGAAGATCAACATTTGTGATGCCACTGCCGAGATACGACCCCATACACGAGAAACAGTGCAGTTCAGTCGCGGCAGTCATATTCATGAAATAATATTCCATTTCTAATCGAAACAATTGTACTTTACAACAACAAAAAGAAAAAAAAAACAAAATTGGTCAAAATTTCAAAACGTTTTTGTTTGATTGTATTTTTAAATTTAAACTTTTCAATGGCCCACCCTGTACATACCTGTGTACATACTATACTACTCCATTGCTTTCGGCTATAAATTATGATTATTGTACAGAGGCTGTGAAATCTAGAGTAGCCATAAAATGGCTTGCATTCACCGGTAACATGCTTGAAACGCTGCAACATTTTAGATCTTTAAACAAGACAAACTAATACGACCACTTAGCCACAAAATCTTATTTGAATTGAGGTTTAAACGTTGTGTGCTTGTTTTGTTTGTCATCTTAAAAAAATGTTTACCATCATGGAAATGGTGTATTTTGCTTGCATTTTGCTTATTTTATTGCGTTTCTTCATGTTGTGGCTGTTTTGTAAACTTTTCTATAAAAATTCATGCGATTTTAAACAAAATACAAACAAAAACAAAAACAATTTTAAATCCCTTGTAGTATTTTGTTGTTGCTTTGTGTTGTTCTTTTTTTTTTTTTTCAGTTGTTGTTGTATAAAAATGTATACGGAGTATGCATGCATAGTTGAATGGAATAAAAAGCCTTTTTTTCTCCTTCTCTCTTCATTCTCAAGTATCACAATGAAACAATAAAATATTCAAATAGCAAAAACAACAACAACAACAACAACAACAACAACATCAATAATAATTTACAATAAAATGTGTGTCTTTGGGGCATCAGGTCAGTTGGTGTGCACGTTATTGCCACTTTTTAGTGGCAGCAATGATAGTGTGATTCCTTTGTGGCAAATATGTACCATACGTGTGTGTTAATTTACCACGAATTTACCATTGGAATTAATTTTGGGTTTTTTGTTTTTGTTTTTTGTATCTTAATCGTTGAATAAACAATGAGTTTTAAAGGAAAAAAAAGAAAACAAACAAAATCAAGAAGAAATAACCATCAACACTGAATGGTAAGAGAAACAAATGCACGCAACAACCCTGAAAGTTCAAAGAAATGAAGCGAAAAAAAAAAATAAAATAAAAGAGTGCTGCTGTTGATGTTGTTGTTGTTGTTGTTGTTGTTTTTTTAAATGGTTCACTAGAGCAACTTTGTTTTCTATACATACGTACGTACAAAACACTC
The DNA here is from genome assembly GCA_005959815.1 of Sarcophaga bullata. Lineage (NCBI taxonomy): Eukaryota > Metazoa > Arthropoda > Insecta > Diptera > Sarcophagidae > Sarcophaga > Sarcophaga bullata. Next base: position 194,897 of record QOCX01000350.1, on the reverse strand, counting down.
ATAGGACTACAACAGTGGAATTGGTTTGCATGCCATATTGGATGTGAGGCCATATTGTGTGCACCAACCTCCTTCCCCCCCCCAGATGTCATTATATTATGTTTTTGTTTGGTATACCAATATTAGGTGAAAATCTTTCTAAGCTTCTTTAATTTCCGACTAGAGTTCTGAGTTTTCAAAATGTACTCATAATGCTAAAAGGTACATTAGTCTAGAGCTTAACGCGAGTATCGCCATGATGGCAATCCTCACGGTGCTCTAAGGACAGGTGGAAACAATGTGTCCACCAACCAATGCTCTCGTGTCCAATGATGCAGCCTCATGGTAAGACTACCATAGATGGCATTACCGTACGTATGTGCCACGGAACATGACTTTCTTCTTGGTTAGGTCGACGTTCTTGGTTGGAGAAAATCTAAACTACTTTGTAAAAGTGGTTAAGAGTGAAACGCGACACTGTGCTTTCGCTCTCTCCGCGATGTGAAATATGAACAAGTCTCCGGTCAGACTTCGCAGTCCAGTCTGCTAAAAGAGAAAACAACAAACAACTACCAGAGGAGAACTATTCAACGGTGACAACAACACAAAACAAAGGGCACAAATAACGACAAATTCATCTCCTTCTAAAAATTTCATTGGCGAAAACGCCTAACCTCCCAATTGTCCGAATGTCTTCTAAGGCCCTATTGAAATCCCACACCTCCTAAGTACAGATAAAACCCCTACTAGCTAAATCTCTAATATCATCATAATCTGAGCATGTAGTCAGTACATGGTTCCAGTCATCAGTCCCCATTCCACACCGGCAGTCAGCTACGAGCACCATGTCTCGTAAGTATGAATCTCAAATTTAAGCCGAAGAAAAATTCTTGGTGTTTCCGTAAAAACGTCACATTAAGTATAAACTGATGAGTCACTCTACCCCTGTCACTGTTGGTATATATTGTTTGCCACCTAGCCTCAAGATACTCCTGCAGAAGTGACTTGATTGCAACACTCCCACTGTTAAAGGTACAGATGTACCATTTGTTTACTTTTGAAGCCGTATATGTGCCAGAACAAGCCTCCAGGTTGGGTTCCTTACTTGGTCTCTTCATTTACCACAGTCTGGTAGAGTTTGGAATATCAAGCCTTAAGTCTTTAAAGATTCATTCAACTTAACATTTTAACCGGAAAGTACTTTCAATCAGTATTTTCCGCTGTCTGAACTCTGTTTTGAGATTTGAAGAGGCCTCCTAAATTTTCATACGACTTCATTTGCCATTTTCATGTTTTTACTTGTTCCAACGATCTTTGCCTTTCATTTCATTCTTCTAAGAATGACGGATTTTTCCTAAAGCACTGGCAGGTGATGTTGCCTCCATATTGCCTCCAGCCCACCGATAACTTCTATAATAAACCACTGAGTTCTTTGGCGCTTATATGCTCTATCACTCGCTTTGGCGAGTGATGACATAATCATTCCAGCGTTTTTACAAAAACTGGAAATAAATTATTCCTGGATAGTGGCTTTAATTCTCTTCGAAATCATACACACTTCCTACTCTAATAAGTGAATGACATTAAAATCAGATGCAGTGCCTAAAACTAAATCTCTTAATTAGCAAAGTTTATCACCACTACAGCTAAGACAACAACCACTTAACGAAAAATGGCTTCCGTATTATTGTAGAACCGTAGAGACAGATTGTTTGAGAAACTTCTCATGGCAATTTTATTTACTCTTTGAGAATTTTGACAAGAAATATGCTGAGAGGAAGTTGCCGAAGCTGGGGTTTGAAGCGTGGCCTCACGTCTAATAAGCCATCACATTACCTACTAGACGACGATGATAGCACATACTTATTTCTCTTTATTTCGAACGATTTAAAAGTATTTTCATTGTCCCTTATGAATATGACACAATATTTCCTGAAAATAGTTCTCGTATCGATAGTAACTTTCTGATCAGATTCATAGCAGATTAAGCCATGTTAGCCATGTTAGCTTTCGGAAACTATACCGATTAAGTGAAATTCTCACAAACTCCTCATGGACATTTTACGTAACTTGGGGCTTTTCTATAGCCCTTAGAATGGTAATGACGTACAGCTATAACGCTCTCCAAGATACTTGCCTATACCGTAAAGGGAAGGACTGGTGTTGTGAGTGGCTTCAGTGGATTCAGTATGAGATGCCTCACAAAACATATTTCCGGAAATGGAAATGAATTGGTTTTCGCTGGAAAATAAAAAAAATATTTCATTTGCCAGTAATTTAAAGGCTTTAACAGGCACGAAGGATCCAAAAGAGCAATGGATTGGCGAATACGAATACGAAACGTAAGGAGATCTTAAAGAAGCAAGCCATATGCCTTCTCTTATGAGAATCACTGAACAGCAGTTAAGCCCACAACTCCTATTTTTAAACCCCTAATACTGTTCTTTCATATTAAAAAAAAAAAACAAAGGGAATCCGATGCCAACTACATGCAGAGATTTATTTCTACGTGCTTTTTTGTTGTTGTTGTAGTTTTTTTTTTTTTTTTGATTATTAAAACGAATTAATAAATGAAATAATTTCTAGAGTGTTTTGAACTGAAAACAAAGTGAAAAGTAGTACAAGGCAAATGTTAAAATTTTTTGGTCAACAATGTGTGGAGCCAACAAAAAGTTGCAAAACACATGTGGTTGTTGACACGCTTTAAATCCCTAACTGGGCTAAAAGGGTGAACTAAAGGACACGAGAGTTTATTATTTAAATGTGCATTCAATTGAATGGCACTCTTAAGTTTAAATAAAAAGCTTAACAGGCTTTGACCATAAGCAAAATAAACGCCAATTGGTGTAGAATATTCATAATTGGCCTAAAACGTTTAAAAGTTATGAAAATTTCATTTTAGAAGTTAAATGGTGTGGAAGAAGTTAAAGAAAAAAAGGGAATTACATGTACGACACACATATAACATACATACATTACAACTCTTCAGTCAGGATTATGACATAGCTTTTCACGCCAATTAATTTGTGTGTGTTAATATATGAGTGGCGGGATCTTCAGAGTTTAAAGCAAAATCTGTTTAGAAAGACAAGGTTTCGCTGAAGGCACTTTGCCACTTAATTTCTTACAACATTAGCAACATGTTTACAGAGGTTACTGTTTCTAGATATTATGGCAAATGGCAACTCTTTTATTCTAGCATCTGTTAAAGCTGAAAAACAAAAAACAATAACAAAATTTATAAAATGCCGTGTGACAGACAGATGGACATTGAAGAAAAGAAAAAATATTCAAAATATTTTCGATTCTCTGTACTTTTGTACAACTCAGCCATTTACTCTCCTTCATTGCAATGTAATTTGAACTGCTTGGCAGTCAGTAGCAATGATATTTATGCGCAAAATGCTTGTAATTTTAATAAAAATCCAGAAGCTGTTTAACAATTGCATAATAATCGCATTTATATGCGTACGTTCTAATTTCGATAAGTTGCTAAAAAAAAAAAAGTACTTTTTTTCTTCTTCTTCTGCTTTTCCCCCCTCTTTCACCACCACCACTAAAGATTTTTTTATTAGTCCTTCCAGTTTCTGATTACATTACACTGCACTGTTCATCTTTATAAAGGGCTGAGCAAAGAGTTTCGTTGCAATTTAACATGTGCCGTGATAATGCCAAAAACAGCAAAACGACTGCAATGGATGTTGGACCTGAAGGCAGGCACGAATTAAACATATTCAATTAATTTTTACGAAATGAACACCAGATCCATACGTACACATGTACACACACATACACACACACACACAAACATCCTGGCTTACATATTTCTGCTCAGTAGATGCATGACAATGCTTGGTAACAGTAATACAGGGGTGGCCGGTTAAGCATTGAAACAGTGGCCAGCTTAAACTGGGAGTCAATTTCATGCGAGAATATATTGTGTGTTCATAAATAAAGACACTCTTGCAAGGAACACAGAAGAAAAAAGAAAAATGAAACAAGAAGGCAAAGAAAAAGGAGGAGAGTACGAGAAAATTGAATTTTGCCACCAGACAGCAGGATTTATACCCAAGTATAGGATTGAAGTTGGAGCATAAGTAATTTCTGAAGGAAAAGCAAAAAGCAGCTTCTCTCTCTTTTATGGCAATTTTAATTACCTCTCAGTCTTATTGCCAGAAAACTGCTGAAAGGAAATCACCTAAGAAATATTTTTTAATTTTTCGTTTTGATGGACACATTTGGCCTGCGTTTAAACCGTGACGTCACTTCTAATAAGCCATTACACTATCTCCCAGACTGCAATTATTACTCTTAACATTGTGTAAATGAACTCGGCTTGGTTCCCAATCAAATATGGGTTTTCATTTGAATGTCTCCTCCAATGCTATTGCCCTGAAGAAGCATAATTTCGTGCCGCGTGCCTTACGCATTTACTTCTGACCTCTAAAAACCTTCCACAGGTTCCTTATATGTGATCTGGCATTTCGTTAACCTCATCACAGACTGTATACATTTGGCTGAGGGTTTAGAACCTTTNNNNAGCAGGTCCATTACTAATCTCAAGCTACGTCTCGGGGTCTCTTTATCCAACCATTCATCGAATATACCTTTTCAAGCTCTTCGTCTCAGACACTGAGATCCCATCAGCATTATAGAAACTTTCATTTTGATAAGCTCATCTTTATGGTCATTGCTGTGAATTATCACAGGATTTCTGATCGAGCATATACATACATAAATGAGATTACGACTTAATTTCTCACACCAATTACGTTGTGTGTATTCATTTTATACATCAGTGGACAGAACATACAGCTTAAAGTCGACATGGAATGATCGATTTTTGAGAAGCTTTTCAAGGTAATTTTATTTATTCTCGTAGTTTTTGCCAAACTTCTGCTGAGAGCCAGTAGCCGAAGAAATATATGATAGATGTCTGACCTGTGGTTTGAACTGTGACCTCTAGTCCTACTAGACTACAGCAACTTCAGTAGGTTTGAGCAGTTCTCAACATTTTTTTTTTTTCAAATTCCTCTTGAGTTTGACAAACAAGCTTGAAGCTTTTGAATCATTTACTGTTATCGAGCAGATAATGAAGTGAGTGTTTGTTTGATGGCAATATTATTTTGTCGCATCTCTAGTACTTTGTGTCCTAAGTTGACTGGAGCAGATTCAGATTATATTCCTTGGGTTGAAAGATTCGATCGATTCAGTCTTGGGGCTTTGGTGTTTTATTCGGAGCAATACATTCGGAAACCACCCTACTAGACTACGGTGATTTCCGAATGCAGGTATAGTGTTGGCTTATTAGACCATAAAGGCCACGGTTCAAATCCCAAGTCAGACATCAAAATGAAATATGAAAAAAATATTGCTTCGGCTACTATGCATGTATGCATACATACATAACAAATACTTGCAAGAAAATATATTTGTTGTGTATCATCATGACAACATCACGTTACGTTCATATTCGATGACCCTCCCCTCCTTTAATGGCTTGCTTTTAAGCGGAAAATTTTTATGCACCCACACACGAATCACAAGGTATGTAGAAAAGTTCTCTTCCTTTTGGAGACAAATTCTTCTTCTTTTTTTTTTTTTAAACACTTTAGCTACTGAGCTATTCAACATCAAATAATTCATTCACTAACTTTAAATAACAACAACAACAACAACAACAACACTAGTAATAATAATAATAATAATAAAAAGAAGAAGAAAAAGAAGAAGAAAAAGAAAAAGAATACGAAGAAGAAGAAGTAGAGTGTAGCATTAAAGTTTATATGAACGATATGTTAATGCTAAAGAATAACTTTTAAGTTGCAATCTGAGCATTAACAACAGCAACAAAAATCTCAGGCAAAAATAGAAAACAAAAAATTAACAAGAAATTTATTAGAAACAAAGTGAAAAAGCGTACAACAACAACAACAACAACAACAACAACAACATTAACAGGCAATAAGAAAAGAAAATTATGTTACTGGCTGGTAACGTTGTAATTTTATAATCACAGACAAAAAGTAAGAAATAGAAACAAAGGACTACAACAGATAACAGATAAAATAGCTGAAAGCAACAACAACAACAACAACAACAACAACAACAAAATTGTTTAAAATTCATAGTCATTTATTTTATTATTCATTCATTTAACAGTGTAATGAAGCCAAAGTTTTGCCACAAGTTGCAGTTGCAAGTAAAAGTTACTGCTGCTGTAATGGACAGACAGACAGACAGACAGACAGACAGACAGCCAACTATTAACAAATAGTTGCCATAGAAATTAGCAACATGTTTAAAGAGATAATGATCATGATTATCTTTCATGCATAAAAAAAAACCCAAAAAAAAAACCCAAAAAAAAACCAGGAAAAAAAAAATCAGAATCTTTAGAAGAATATTTATGGGATGTTGCATGCAGCAGAGTGTACAATATGTGGATAAAACTTTACCTCGTATTGTCATGGTTATTATGGTGTAGTAAGTATGCATACGATAAAACAGACTTTAACGTTTAGAATTCCTTGAATGGCAAAAACCCGGCATAAGATGCTATAGAGACAGAGGCACCCAGTTTCTTTATCAGCATATACATATGTACTCCAGGCTGTGTTATATGTGTCTGTGTGTATATGTGATATATTTATGGTAGGAGTAAGTGCCTCCAGTCTTTAAGACAACAAGAATTCATTTAACAAATTCCGAACATGAATATTTTACAAATTATGTTTAAATTTTATACACATACACAGACACACATATACATACAAGCACATACACATACACTATACAACATAGTTTAGGCAAAAAAAGAAAATTTTTCGTGCATTCACAAATAACAACAACAACAACAACCAGCAACTAACTATAAATACAAGCTGAAACTCATATTACAGCCAAGCGTACATATGCCGCAAAGCACAATTAACCCTCGCGTTGACAATTTCAAAGCCGAAATCTTCATACTTAAACGTGTAAAATAATGATACGATTTATTTATTCGCTCTCTCTCTCTCTCGCTCTAAATTTTTAGAAAATGAGAATTTCCTTGATGGCATTAGCTTTTGTCTGTTTTACAAACAATTTTTAAGTGTTTCCCTTTGAATCCACATGCTCTGTATGAATAGGCCTTAAACAATGCAGCAAATGAGGATTAGTGGCAGTTAAGGCTCGCTATGTACCCAAGGAAATCGAATGGACACATTTGGATCACAGTTTACCAGACCTGCAACCACTCCGAACTTCTAATAGCTGAAGCTACACCGGCTGTCAATGTCTATGCTTGACACTTCCCGTAAATCATTCATGCGGTAGGCACGGAATAGCCATTTGTCCCTTCTACCACAAGGCCGGGCATATTCCCATTAGGTGAAGAACAGTTTTATCGTCTTCTTCATCTCTTCAGCGTCTATAGGAGTCATTTGCAAGGTGCCCTAAAACAAAAAGCCTTTTATGGGTGCCTGTAACGTAATGCTTCGTCATGAGCGTTTTTTTTTTTTGAGTTTAAAAAGCTTTATCGTAGGCCCTTCATCAAGTCTTGGCTGTGTTCTAAGCTGCCCATTTGCAGTTGATGGAATCGATTACTGCATTATCCATTAAAAGGTTACAGGTCCCGAGGGAGATTCCTAAAGTCAAGAGAACTCGTTGGTTGTGACACGTCAGGCCAGTTCATCCGCTCTACAGTTATCTAGAATAAAATTGTGTCCCAATAACCCATATGATATGGGTTCTGTTAACTAATGTTGACATCTGCGATAGTTGTGCGTTGTTTTGGAGTGCATCACATTAGAACCTAGTGCACTGATAGCCGTCTGACTATCGGATAGTGTGGTAATATCACCTTTCGAAATATTTTTCCCGGTTGCCTGTGTAATTGACATTTTCGCCTGAAAGACGCTACAGTGATTGTAATTGATTCCGCCACCAACGTTGAACTCATCGGTGAAGATTTCCACTGTGTTCTCTCTCTTCCGCCTGAAAGACTTTACAGTGATTCTAGTTGCTTCTACCACCAACGATTCTGTTCAAGTTGAATCCATCGTTGAGAATTTACACGCAGTCCTTGACGAGGTGCACAGCATCATTTTTTTTCCAATCTCTTTATCTGGCATGGATGTCCTAAATTTCATTAACTCATTAGGAAGTTGTATCACGTTGTTATGCAGCAAATATTCCCGAAAGTTCCAAATTCCTTTAGATTACGAGGGTCAATGGCAATGTATGGAGTCCTTGCATGCGTTTACATAGTAACACGATTAGAATATTACTTGCCTGCAGTATTCTTCAAGAGTGCAGTTAGGTTTTGGCATCAAAATGATCCACATTTTGCTTTGAGGATTCTTTCCCCAATCCCGCAAGTGTTAAATCAAACATTTTTAGAAAAACAAACAAAAAAAAATTCCAACTAAAAATCATGGTCGTGTTAGCAGTTCATAAGTTAGCATTTAGCAACTAACCATTAAGGATGTTTGTCAGTGGTTTAGCGAATAACTAGATACGTAAGCATGCCTGCCTACCTGTCTGTCCAATCGCTGTAAAATGTAAATGTTTTCACATTTTCATATCGTGAGTTTGGTTAAATACTGCTGCTGCTGCTGCTGCTGCTGCTGCTGCTTATTTGTATAAAATTTCATTAACAAGCCAGTATTTTTTCTCTCCTTTTTTCTCTTTTTGAGTTAATGATACGTTACTGGCCAGCTATGGAGTTTATTTATGCCCTTCATGTATATGGTCAGACATGCACATGCATGTTTTAGATTACAAAACAAACTAGGGAAACTAGGCATGTAAATATTTGCATAATAATTTTGTAAGACAAGTGTGGCGCTCAATTAGTTGATGCAACTTAGAATTAAAGGTGGCAAGTAGCGTATAAACACGGAGCGTGCATATATTTTTAAATAAACAAACATTCACGCAAAACAATCTAATGGCAGTTCATGCTACTGCTTGCTGTTATTTGAAAAAAAATTTTTTTTTTTTCGAAATAAAATTCAGTTTCTCAAACAGCTGCCTGCCGCTTTATGATTTGTTTTTCTAAAATAGTCGAGACGTAATTCTTTTTTTATTTACAGGCTTAGTTATGGTCGTATGTTCAGACGTATGTGGTGGCGTTTTACATCGATTAACAACACGCATGAGCCTATTTGTATAGCTTTGTACGGATGATGATGATGTTGATGATGATGGAAAGCCAACACTCCTTACACATGCATTGAAATTGTCGGCCTGCTATTTGGAACTCATTTTCCATTTGCAATTGTAAACGTTAATTTTAGTAGAATTTCTGCCGGCATCAATAGATTTTTCACAAACAAGAAAAATCACTTCAGAAAAGCAATAATCACCGAAATTGCAAAATATTTTTCCAGGACTGGAAAAGAATTCTTTCATGGTGAAGATAGATAAGAGAAAAATTATTTTCCAAGTTACTTTTCATGCTTTTCTTACAGAAATCCCTCTAAGGATGTAATAAGTTTTCCTAAAATTAACGACGCGTAGCTGCAGGGTTGTATGCTGTTCTACTTATTGTTCAGTCTGATCTACAAAAACTATTTTCTAGACTTAGCTTGTAATAATTTTGGCAAAAAATCGGCTTAACATTACGAAACTTTTATGAAAATTCTGTTTCCAAAATAATAAAAAAAAGTTGGGTGACTAAAAGAATTCATTCCTTTAGATTTCTGCCTTTACATGCAGGGTGTTTAAATACATCATTTATAGATTTTTCAAACATTTTTGTTGCTACTGCCGTTGCTATTGTTGTTGTTGTTATTTATGTAGTTATTATTTTAGTTTTCCATTTACCCCCTCCACACCCCTCTAGTATTAGTTGGTTTTGTTCTTGTTGTTGTTAGATTATGTTGATGTATTATTTTGTCTTCTTCTTTTCTTTTTGTTGTTGTTTTTGTTGTACATTTTGAAAAAATGTATTTTCCTTTTCAAAAATGCCGATCACGTTCCTTACGATTGTATGTTATTGTGTATGTGTATGTGATGTGATGTGCTGTGATGTGATGGTTGTTATTGGTGGTGGTGGTGTTACTCTTTGACATGTTTACATGCCATGATTTGTTAACACTTCATTAAAAGCTTATGATTATCGGCTCTGACTGACTACTACCAGCTCACTGGCTAACTGGCTAACTGACTAACTGACTGACATCATCTCATCGCTGTGTATCTATCATTCCACTCACTGGTTGTTGTCTGTTTCGGATTCTCATTCTGACGGTGAATAAATTGAAGTTCGCTGGGTTGGATGTTAATAACTGGTGGATGGATTCGCCATTTGCTTCACATACTAAATAATAATGATGGCTAATAAATATGTATGTATACACACACATACATATATACTTGCATATTCATAAATATATTGCATACATACATACATATGTATGTACATACATACATGTACGTATGTATAGGATTCGTAGAGAATATAACACAAATGAACGTTATAAGATACGAACATGTTGGGCATGATTTTACTACAACGGCATAAAAAATAGGCTTAAAGTTTTTAAAGCGCTCTTTTTATTTGCTTCATGCATGTGGCCTATCATTATTATTGTTGAAATAGGCCATTTGAAAAGGTTATAAAAAAAATTATGACCGATGGAGATACTACTGCATGCAAAAGGCAGAAAATCTATGGAAGCAAGGAAGGATTTGAATTTTTTTTTTTTTTTTTTATATTCTCTCATCAATAAAGTTATTTTCGTGGCTTTTATTATTATTTTTGGTTTCTTTTTTCGTTTTTACTTTGTTTAGAATTAAATTTTATAGTGCGGATGCCATTTTAAAATTTATTTGAAAATCAATTTCAATCGACATCAAATTTGCTTTTTTTTTTTTTACCACACTCATGGTGATAAAATTAATACACACCAAGACTCAAGACAAATTGTAATGACCAATTATGTATGTAAGTATGTATGTCTGTATGTATGTGTGTGTGTGTGTATGTATGTATGTATGTTTCTATATTGCAACAAAATCTATCCTTTTTGAAATCATTTAGGACATCGGTAGATCAACTTCGTAACGGAGATCTTCAAACCACAATTGGTTTACTTCACACGCAACGCGTCTTCACACAAGACTGACTGAACTTCTACTCCCACTTTGCATGCTATACCTTGCCTTTTATATAGCGACGTAAACAGTCTGATGAATGTTCTTGAAGGCGAATGTTCAAGGCTTCGCCTTCTTGGAATCACCATAAATGTAAACAACGATGTTTACATTTTTTATGCTTTCATGTTTGTTGTTTTTGTATCTTGTTTACGTTCGTCCTATAGCCGCCGTGGTCTAGTGGGTAGTGTGTTGGCTTATTAGACGAAAGGCCAGGGTTCGAATCCCCGGTCAGACATCAATAAAACGAAATACAAAAAAAAATTTCTTCGGCGGCTTCCTCTCAGCAGATTTCTGGCAAAAACTCTGAGATTAAATAAAATTGCCATGAAAAGTGTAAAGTTTCTCAAAAATCTGTCGTTCGGAGTCGACTTTAAACTATAGGTCCCGCCACTCATGTATAAATTAACACACAAACAAAGCTAGGCCGTAATCCAGACTGAAGGGTTGTAATGGCCAATTATGTATGTATGTTACGTTCGTCCTTGCTGCAGCGTTGTTGTTGCTTTTCGTTTACTTGTTTATCCCTTTTTCGTTGTACTGATGTTGTTGTTGTATTCTTCGTTATTTGTCAATCAGGCAAACAAGTCCGTNCTTTTTCGTTGTACTGATGTTGTTGTTGTATTCTTCTTTATTTGTCAATGAAGCAAATAAGTCCGTTGTTTTTGGTTTTGTAGCTTTTGTTTAACATTTTAATGTTAAACGATGTTACATCATTTCCATTTTCATAACAATAAGGTGTCTTTAGCATTTGGCTAAACCTCTTCCGTCAAACTGTTTTATGGAAACTTCAGTTTCATTAGCATACCCAATTATCGATAAGCGATCACATAGTGACTCATTTGAAGCTTCGAAAATTTGAAGCAAAACTTCTTGGATACTAATTTCATTGGCCAAATATTAAAAACAAATTTGCATATTAACAACTGCTATCATGTGAACATTAATTAATTATGCAATGAGCTCTTTAAGATTTACTTTGAAAGGCCTCTAGACAAATTTAATAGAATTGTAATACGATGTAAAATTAATTTACATTTGATTCGTGCTTCACACACACATTTATCCTACATTGTTTCATTTTTTATAATTCATCTTTTGCTTCTTTTGTTTAACACTCCCCCTTTCCCTTTTCAAGCATAAAAATTACGCTGAAGGCAAAAGTAAATTTAAAACAATTTACACACACAAATTTTTGCGTTTATATTTATGATGCCTTAATATTCACTTTTGTTCAAAAAAAACCAAAAAAAAAAACAAAAAAGAACAACAACACACATACATATTAAGTTCGCTGAACTCCATTTAAATATAATAAATCTCTGCCGCATGGCTATTGAACCCCAAACCCTTTTTTATTGAAAGACTTTAGCAGTTCCTTTGCCGAAATATAAAAAGGGAGAATAAAAACAGGAAAAAAGCCATCAGCAACAGCGTATAAAAAACCGAAAACGAAAGGAAAAAAACAACAACAACAAAACTACAATCTAAAGTAACCACAAATTTCTTTTGCACACCTACATATCCTTTTTTTTTTTTATTGATAAGATCTCATCTTCATCTCATTAAATTGCCCCAAAGGTTCAACAACAATGAAGGCATCAAAAACAGGCATTTGTCTTCTTCCATGTGCCATGTCTTCTTTCAATGTTCGCAACATTAGAAGAAAAAAATAAAAATGAAAAAAATTTGGCAACAACAGAATTACTGGCAAAATAAAGAAAAAAAAACAAAACCAACAATAATAATGGACCAAGAAACTCTTTAAAGATTTGAAATCATTACAGCTTTAAAGCCAACAAAAAAAAAAAGATTGACGAGAGTTACTGGCTTTTGGGTGGAAGATGGTCTTCTTAAATGAAAGAAATTTGAAGTATTTTTGAAGTATGAAATCCAAGTAAATTATGGAAACGCCCATAAGGGAAATTTTTATTGAAATTTTATAGAAATCAGTGGGGTGGTGGCTTCTGATGCTGCAACAAGCTTTTCTTAATGGATATGACTGCTACTGGTATATTCAGATTCAAGTTTAAAATTCTCTGAAGTATGGTTTTGGAAATGCTCAAGTAATTGGAAACAACGTCTTGAGGCAAGTGGATAATATTCTGTAGCATATTGCCTAAATTATATGCTACATTCAGTGCCTTTCAATAAGTCAGGGCGGGTCAATAGCTCCGATTCCTTTCCTTTTCAATGAAACTAATTTCAACGCAGTCCTTCAATCATGGACTAACGTTTTGTAATTTTTGTTTTTACCCTTCTGAGAACAAGAATAACTTGAGTTAAAGGTTAGAATCGTTTTTTCGCCATTTTATCATTAACCGCGGGCACCCTAATTAACAATCACCATGACTTCATTGGCTAACAAACCTATCTTGGTCTTCTTTCATACCAAGTTGCCTCTTATTTGTTTTGTAACTGGTGATTTGTATTCTAGAAGTTGCCGAAGTCTAATAGGGTAGTAAGTAGTTGACTTATTAGACGCCAGCTTGGGGTTCAGATTTCAGCTTAGAAATGAATGGAACAAAACGAGTGATGCCAACATATTTTTTTTCTGTATTTTTCGAAGAAATAATCTGAGAGTAAAATTCAAAATTATTATGAAAAGTTACTCAAAAAAAAAAAAATATCTCTGCCGTTCGAAAAAGACCCTTTTAAAGCATTCCATATTAAAGGGACAAAATAAACACCGTACAACTTCACTTTGTACTTCAAAACTTTTTCAAAATTTCAATTTTCTTCAACCAACAATGTTTCTGCTTATTACTGACACAGTGACGGATTGCTTTTAATGCTTATTGTTGTTGTTTTTTTTCTGTTGTATTTGTTTTTGCTCATCACTTTGAATATGAAACATCCTTCGCATTCTAAATTAAGGTACTTCTCGTACATTATAATTGACTACTTAGTGGTAGAACACAGTTTTGAGAAGCGTTCAAAGAAGTGGTCAAAAAAAAAAAAAAAAAAAAAAAAAGAAGAAATAATTTTACAACACAACAAAGAAAAAATATGATTTTGTTTATTATTCATATTAAAAATCAAAGAGTTTGTCTGTTTCTTCTTTCAGCCTCCTTTTTTTTTTTCTCTGGCGTAAAAGAAGTTGTTTTAAACCACAAACAAAATAAAATTGAACAAACAAAAAAAAAAAAACGTAGAAATGAAACGTAAAAAGAAAAATTAAAAATAATTCTCATTATATTTGCTTTGCTTGTTTATAAAAATAATAAAAAAAAATTTTAAATTTTTAAAATAAAATTAATGTGATGGCTTGTGATGATGCGTTCCTTCTGGATACGTTGCCATCAACTTCCTTCAAGGAAAATTCACAAAAAAAAAAAACCTTCGGAAAAACAAAGCCCAAAGGAATGGAAAAAATTGATGCGAGCCATTAATTTTAATTGTTTTAATTATGCCGGATCTTTGCTTTTTTTTTCTTTTCTTCATTTATTGTTTATTTTGTTGTGTTGTTGTTGTTGTTGTTGTTTATTTATTTAAAATAATCTAATGAAACTCCTACAGCCACTGCCCTCGCATTCATTTTCATTATTTTAAGCAAAAATTTCATAACAAAAAACAAACCCGGAACCATAAAAGAATTTCAACGCTTTGCATTTAATTAATGGCTCCCAGCAAAATTTCAAAATACCACTTCATAAAGCAAAACTTCCAATGAGCTTTATGCAGCATTAAGGAATAGATGGATGGGTAGGGGATAGGAGGGATGGCGTATATCGAATGTTTTGTAAATTAGGCAATCGAATAAGCCGTTTGACCTAAAAACGGAATTCATAATGATTTTGATTTATGCCAAGTGGTCCGTACATTTCCATACCTACCAATGTGTGTGTGTGTGTGTGTGTGAGAAAAGGGGGGGAGCGATTTTTGATAAACAATATTTGCTTCCTGGTTCCCAAAATTATTAGACTAAAATAACAATTATTTGTGGTAATTGTGTTAAATTAGTACACACAGGTAGAAAAAGAAAACAAAAACAAAAACAAAAGCGAAATCGTTGTTGGGTGGCGGGGGTACAAGCAAATTAGCATTTTGCAAAAAGGATGAGACACTAATTTATGGACCATAAATGCCTGCGCTATAATAATGCCGGATGCAATTAATGGAAGTGGTGGAGTTCTACAGGAAGTGAAATTTTAATTTCACTTGCAAAATGCTTAAAAGGTTCCAATTGTACTCTTTAGAAATATCAGTTCATTTCAGTTTTAGGTTAAGTTTTGCAAACTAAAGCAGTATTAGTGTGCACACACTGTAAGTAATTATTTCGAATGTAAATTGTGCATAACTTATGCCAAATGGATGCATAACTTATGTACGCTTTTTCAAACCAAATTAGTCTAGTCGTTACTAGTTACATGCCCTACAGGCGATATAGAATAGATAATCTCACCTATGTATATAGCTTCAGGCGCTTCAAGCCTTCCCAACATATTCTCAAATGCTTGCTTTAAATCTCTTACAGAGTTTTGAAAGTGAAGTCCACATTTTTTCCCTTTTCTTAAACGAGCACTTAATGAAATTATTATTGGGGATTGATTGTAAAGTGTTCGGTCACTAAAGGAATATGCAGTGATCTACGAAATCTTAACGCTCTTACTGGCCCCTATGGCGTAGACCAGTTAAGTTTATCTCTTTAAATTTATCAATTTATTATTTGAACCTTTTAGTCTGGCTCAGAACCCAGTTTCTCAATCCACCCTTGTGTTTTTGTGTTAATTTTATCGATGAGTAGCTGGACCTAAGAAACTTTTCATGGGCAAATTTATATCAGGTTTTTGCCATAAATCTGCTGAGAGGAAGACGTCGAAGTAATATTTTTTCATACTTCGTTTTGATGTCAGACCTGGTATTAGGAGCCTGGCCTCACATCTAACTACTAATATACGGCGACTCCTATATCCTTATGCAAAAAACGATTCGCAGTTTCCAATAACCATTAGACGAATTGTGAACATCTCAATACTCAATACTCTCAGACTGCATTTGAGACCCAGCGATAAATGTAAGCTGGAAAAACGTTGGAATTATCGAAAAAATATCTTCTTTAATATGAGTTTTAACAGACGCTTCATAGATATTCATTAATTGATTTCAGAATGAAACCATTTGAATTATGGTTGCCTTTTCACTACACCTTATATGCATATAAAACTAACTTTAACAATTTATTTAAGAAAGTAAAATTTTCGAATTTAATAATGAAGCAACACTCATCCCAAAACCGTTGCGATTAATTTACGATAACTTTACGAAGAAAAAAAATAAATCGAAAAAGTTTTTTTGAAGAAAATTTTCATTATTAAACAATCGTTTTAAGAAAATTACAACAAGAACAAAATTGATTTTGTTTTTTTTATTGTATTGTATTCCATCAGAAAAAAAAACCATACCTAGAGTATGTATGCATGACTATGACAGTGTTGGCCCGATGGTGATGATAACGTTGATAGTGCTGATTACGCTGACGATGACGATGACGATGACGATGACGATAATGGTCACTACAAGTGTAAATACAATTTTCTCGCAAGCAGACATTTTAAATGAAAATAGTCAATACAAGAAAAGAAAAACACAATACAACTCAACACAAAATAAATGGCAGACGAAGGAGAAACAGAAACAGAAACAGAAACAGAAAGAGAAAGAGAAAGAGAAAGAGAAACAGAAATTAATATATTTATTGACCATATGAATTGAATGTATTTAAATAAAGTCTCGAGTACAAAATGCAAATAAAAACAGTCAGACCGATGCACGGACAGACAGTTTATTAAACTGATAAAATAAAAAAAGAAGACGAAAAATAATGTGCATGGGTAAGTGTATGTGTTTCAGCATTACGTACATAAAAAAAGAAAATTTTTTTTTGTTCGAATAACAGTTAATGTATGCAAATAATACCGATATTGAGTAGCGTAAGCTCTGAGCTCTACATTTGATCAAAATTGAAATAAGGGAGTAATTATCAGAAAGGGAAAGATAAATCTGAGGTCGTCGTAGTCTAGTAGATAGTGTATTGGCTTGGATTAGACGTGAGGTCACGGTTCAAACCTCCGATCGGACATCTCGAACGAAACGAAATATGAAAAAAGAAAATTTTTTTTTTAGGCGACTTCCTCTCAGCATATATCCGGCAAACACTCTCAGAATGAAATAAAATTGCCATGATAAAGTTCTTAAAGTCGACATTAGACTGTAGGTCCTGCCACTTATGGGTAAAATTAACACACACAACATGAGTGGTATGAGAAGCTAGGTTGTAATTCTGACTGATAAGTTGTAATGATTAAATTGAGTATGGAAGTAAGTAACATTCATCATCAACTCGAAAGAAATCTAAGGACTGTTGAGTTTCACGATTTTCTTTGTTGTTGTACGGAAAATGTTACAATGGAATCGTATCCACTGAAGCCGCCGTAGTCTAGTAGGTAGTGCACTGGGCTTTTAGACATTAAACCACGTGTCAAACCCTAGTCAGGCAACTTCAACTCAACTTCGACGGCTACCTAGTACGGCGAGAATAAATAAAAAAAGTTTCTCAAAAAAAAAAAAAAAGTTGTTAGGAATTATCTTTAAGCTGTAGGTCCCGTCACTTATGCATAAAAATTAACACACACAACATGAGTGGTACGAGAAACTAGGTTGTAATCCTAATCTGTATGTATGTATGTATGTATGTCACTGATGAAGGGGTTAGGGAAGTGGAAGCTTAACTTAAATTTTAATTCTGTTTATGAGAATGGGGATCACTTCTAGCGTTATAACACACATACATACGTAATTGTTGATTATAACACTTCAGTCAGGATTCCTATCTAGCTTCTCACACCGCTTATGTTGTGTGTCATAATTTTATACATGAGTAGCGGGACCTACAGTTTAATATCGACTCCAAATGACAGATTTTTTCGAAACTTTTTCATGGTAATTTTATTTTCTTTCGAAATTTTTGCCAGAAGTCTGCAGAGAGGAAGTCGCCGAAGAAATATTTTTTCGTATTTCGTTTTGTTGGAGATATCTGATCTGGGATTTGAACCAAGGCCTTACGTCTAATAAGCCGGCACACTATCTAACAACATAGTTCTGATAGGTAAATGTGCCTGAGTATTTTAACCCAGTAACGCTAACATTTCATTTTAGATGAACCTGAGCCACTAGTTTTGTTTAATGGCACATTTGGTTTGGCTGTAGGTCGTTGCCTAGACACAACACCATCTGTGTATTGAATGTAGTGGTATTCTGATCTTCTTGTGATGTTCTTTGATGATGATTTATTGCCTCTGGGATGCCAGATAGTTGATTCAAAATCTATTTCTACCAACTGAATGGAATAAAGCCATTCCAACATGAAAGTAGGGTGCTCTAAAAAAAAAAGAACAAAAGAAAAATAAAATAAAACATAAACTAATGAAATACACTCTCAATTAAAAGGAAAATAAATTAAAAAAATCCATACTTCGATAACAAAAAAAAAAAAAAAAAATTATTTTTGGATGCCAGCAATAATAGAATACTGGGTTCATAGTCATGTGCATGAATATTGGACTGAATGAATGAATGATTAAATAAATAAAGAAAAAGAGGAATATTGAAAAATAAATAAATAAATATCGATCTTCTACTTCTCTTTCTACCTCTCTTTCTCTTATGAATCGTTGACACAAATTATTAATTTTACTTTTTAAACGAAATTATACACACACACACAGTCTTCAAATAAAAACAACAAAAAAAAAACGAAAAGAATTCTTAATAAGAAAAACATGAAATTAATGAATAAAAAATATTTTGCGTTGAGCATTTTCTGAAAAAGAAATGAATTCTGTTTCGTTTTTTCCCTCTCCCTCATGTATGTATGTATGTATGTATGTATACGAGTTGTGTGCTGGACATAATGTACGAGAGTATTTAATTCAAAATTATGAATCTTCCAATTATAAGCATATAATTTATCATTATCTCACTTACTATTCCCTTCCTTCCTTACCTTTTCCTTGCCTTTCATATGCCTTCCGAAATAAGTTGTCGCTCCTTGCTTTATAATGATTTCTGTGGCAAGAATGTATGTGACTCTGGTTGGTTGGGTTGTACAAAAAAAAAACAAAAAAAAAGTTGTGGATTTTCCATTTGCAACATTTCATTTCATTTATACGTTTCAAGTCATAAATCCTTATGTTGTTGGCCATTCTGCTACTTCTGCTGCTCATCTATTAACTTTATTATGATTATCAGAGTATGACTTTGGCTACCAACATAACAGAGAAACAGAGAAGAAATTTTCTTTCAATGACCATAAAAGCCATCAAAATGACAGAAAATTTTAATACCAATGGGATGGTAACCTAATAGTAAAAGATTCAATATTGGTGAATAGATCATAAATAAGAAAAGCCGTAAGCAAGATGCTATTCGTCGAGTAGTTGCATTAGAGAAAATATGCTGAAAATATCGATAAATTTTAGTGATCTATGCTACGTCCATCTAAACACAGACAAAAAAGGTATAAATTACCAAAAAATTAGAGCTCATCTTAGCTAAAAACTGGCTACAGATATGTAACTTCTTCTGCTGCTTACATAAGAATCAACTCGATAACATGATTGTTATCGCTTCTAAAATTTAATATCCTTTCGGAAAGCATTACAGTAAGCGTGGATTAGTCTAGCAGTCTAGCATTCACAATGGTGCTTACTTTCGCTTAGCAGATGTGGATTTGGCAGACGACAGCTGCTTACTTACTTACGTTCTTAGCTTACGATAGTGACTAGCTTCTTGCACTATGAAGAGGGTACTTACAGTACTACACTAGGCTTCAAATTTGAGCGTTGTTCTCAATGAAATCAAGTACCCTTAAAGTAACGAAGAAAACTGCTGAGACGGTTTCATTTCGTATAGGTTTTCGCAACGATCAGGGTAAGCTATTCACGGTTGTCTTATGACATCAATTATGGAATCAAAATGCCACAGAAGTGTCTACTCACTCTCTAACGGAACAGGAATACAAATTCTCATTAGCAATGAAGTAGAGAAATGGAAACCCCACATAAAAGCATGATAGTGAACAGATATACGTAACTGGTCATTACAACCTTGCAGTTAGGACTACGACCTTGCTTCTAACATGTTGTGAATGGGGGGACCTACAGTTTAAAGCCGACTCCGAGCGACATATTTTTAAGAAGCTTTTTCATGGCAATTTTCATTTGCTCGCAGAGGTTTTGCTAAAAATCTGTTGAGAGGCAGTCGCCGAAGAAATATTTTTTCATATTTCGTTTTGGTGGAGATATCTGAACTGAGATTTGAACCGTGGCCTCACGTTTAATGAGCCCACACACTAACTACTAGACCACGGCGACAATATTACATAAAATATTAGAATATTTCGACGTCCGCTAGTTAGTAATAAGGCGCTTTGTATTATTACTCTTTGAAACTAGAAATTCACCTAGCAAATGGCATTGGTTAGGACACACCGTAAGGGAAACACCAGAGCATATTACGGAAACTGTTCAAGATTGACACCGTCAAAGACAAATTCATGTTGGAAGGCCTGTGTATTCATAGAAACACCAGCAAGACAAAAAGATTCGACAGATTGAACTTAGCTGGGTTGATAAAAGATAAATGACTGCTGATAGGTTGGCTTGGATAGTTAAAAATGGAAGCCGTTGAAAGCTAGTTTTATGAAATTTGTGAAAGCACATCCTTATTAAAATCTCTTAAAGTATACATCTTGAATTGCTTTCCCTTAAAACAAATGTTGATTATAAATGCCTAACCTTCCCATATCATGCGACTATACGACTAAACGACTGACTGACAACTGGCCACTTTATCAGCCAAACATTTATAATCACTGGCCATCATCGTCATTATCATTTGCAACATGAACAGAATGACTAGAAACAGAATGATTATGATGATGATGATATTTTTTTTTGTTTTGCTTCTTTCTTGTTGTTATTGTTGTTCTTTTGTGAACAGTTACTTAAATATTAAAGTGAGGATAAGTTTAAATGCTTTTGACTTTTGTCTTAATTTTATACAAAACAACTGTCCAATCAAATGTCCGTTTACTGAACATATACATACATACGTACAAATCATACGCCAACCCCTTGGCAACTTTTTCTTTGATTTCTTTCGCCCCAACATTTCAAAATTTGTTTTTTTTTTTTTTTTTTTGTGTCTTGGCGAGAAAATGATTAACAGCAGGTTATTATGGTTTTCTAGTCAAACTTCATTAATCTTCTAGTCGTACAAGGCTTAAGAACTCTCTGATATATTTTAATGTGCGAATTCGTTACGCACTGGTAAAGCGTTTTGCTTTGTGTCAGTATTTAAAAACGCGAATCATATGGGCTGTGCAAATACATAAATATACGTGGGATACACTGTGAACATTATTTTTGTTTTGCAAATGCTGGAAAATCATAGGCAAGGTATGATGCAATAGCTAGTTCCATAGCATAGTCATACGTATAGTCGTACGTTCACGCAACATAACGGAACGTATGTCTAGCATTATTACGTATACTACGATTGTGTTATCCTTCTCTTTGCCTTTCACATGCTAGAAACTAACAGACATTCCGAGAACGTTTGACTAATTCTGGCTTTAATTCTACTCCAATAAAGGAGTAGAATCTGGGGATCTGTTGAATACCTTGTTGATGACATGAATTTTCTTTTGAAATAATGAAACGATTTACACTTGAGCAACGTTGAAAATTTATTTCCAAAACAAAGGCAATTGGCCGGAAATGGCACGAAAATGTCGTATAAAATTTGGTCGCAGAGAAGGTCCAACAGTGCCCGGTATACACAATCTTATTGCTAAATAAGACGTGAGCGTACATCCGAAAATATCAAAAATGTGTCTGAGAGTAGACATAAGAACCCATCAACTTCAATTCGTTATCGTTCCTAAGAATTGAATTATTCTCACACCAATGTTTACTTTTAATTTTCAAAAAGACTCGTACGACGCCTTACAAAGTTCAATTGGTTCAAGAATTGAAAGCGCATGACCAACCGCTTCATTTTCGCTTCGCTAAATGCAAAAAAAATAATCGTCTTTTCGTCTGAATCTCATTTTCATCTTGGTGGGCACGTTAATACTCAAAATTGTCGTATTTAGGGCTCAGAAAACTTACACGTGGTCTTACGAGTGACTGTTTGTGGCAACATGTAGAGCAGAGAGTGAGGACGGCGCAACCATTACGGTGAATATAGACCGCTAGTGCACCATGATATCAGTTTTTTTTTTTTTTGGCCAGCTCTTCACGGTACTGATGTGAACAATGTTTGGTTTCAACAGGATCGAGCAACTTGCCACACATCTCATGCCACAATCGATTTATCGCGTCAGACGTTTGATGACTGTTTAATTAGCCGAAATGGTGAATGTTAATTGGCCGCTCAAAATCAGCGATTTAACATCGTTGTGCTATTCTCTATGGGGAGCCGTTAAAGAAAAGTGTTAAGCCGAGAAACCAGAGACAATTGAGCATTTGAAGGCCAACATTCGTGATGCCATTGGCTGCGA
The DNA here is from genome assembly GCA_005959815.1 of Sarcophaga bullata. Taxonomy (NCBI): domain Eukaryota; kingdom Metazoa; phylum Arthropoda; class Insecta; order Diptera; family Sarcophagidae; genus Sarcophaga; species Sarcophaga bullata. Next base: position 172,207 of record QOCX01000350.1, on the reverse strand, counting down.
TATGACCTCTTACACTCGAAAAAGCGCACACAAATTTATTCGATCGAATGAGTTACTGTGAGGCCGGACCCGGCAGCTATATGAATGAAATCATATTCCATTTCGGAACCGGAACAATTGTACTTCACAACAAAAAAAAAAAAATAAAAAGAAAATAAAACAAAGGAAATTTGGCAAAATTTCAAATCGTTTTTGTTTTGATTGTGTTTATAAATTTTAACTTATAAAAGTCCCAGCCTTTCTAATTGATCATTACAATCCTTTAGCCAGGATTACGACCTAGTTTCTCACATCACTTATGTTGTGTTTTAAATTTTCCTTCAAATAATCCAACCAAGAAATGAACATGAATTTGAAAGTGAATTATTTAGTGGAAGGGATGCGTCGTCACTGTATCCAATACCCAAGCCCAATATGGATAATAGAAGCATAACCTGAGGAACTGAGTTATTTTTGGACTTAGACTCTCAATATTATCATAAGACCTGTTGCAGTAAACCTGAAAAACAAAGACAAAAAAAAAAACTGAAACTGAAAACGTTTTATAGAAACTGAATTGCGAATTGACATAATATTTTCTCTGAGTGTAACTAATACAATGTGATTAAAAATTATTTCGATTTTAATCTAGATTGTAAAGGCTTTTTGTAACTGACATTGGGTTACAAGCACAATTATGCCTATGCGATCATGTCCTAATGGCTGTTGGCCTGCCTCTTCTACTATTTGTCTGTCTGTCTGTCTGTCTGTCTGTCTTTCCATCTGTTCAGCTGTCTGTCTGTCTGTCTTTCGTTATATTTTGTGTCATTTTTGCAATTTATGAAATCACTACGACTATGACTACAAAATTTTGCCATGCGTCTTAGTTAATGTTATTAAAAACGCAAAAGATTAAGACAGAAAAACAGAAACTTAAATTGCAACAAATCAAAAAATTCCGTATGAAATACGCTCAAGTATTAGTAATGTTAACAACAACAACAACAACACTGACAAACATTTCATTTCATTTAGTTTGCAAAAGTTAATCTGGCTTCCATTTCATTCATCTTCTGCTCATGATTTCGTTTCCTTGGTAGCCCCTTATAAATGTATGCACACGTACGTAGTGCTTGATAGCGACTGATGGTGCTGGTGGTAGTGATGGTGTTGGTGGTGGTGGCTCAGTAGCTGGTTTAGACAATGTAGTGCCACAAGTGTTTAAAGAAGTGGTCTTATAATGGCAGTATCTTGTGGCAGTGGCCACTACACACAGTAGGAGTTTTGATTTTTTCTATCCATTTAAAGTAAACGTATGCGTGTATGTGTGTGATTATGTGTGTATGTGTGTGCATGTCTTTTATAATTTTAAAAGTGCTTCACATTTGTTTTTAACCACTTCGCTTAGCTTAATTGTACATAAGAAAAGTTGTTCGTCGATTCTGTTGCGTTGTATTGTGTTGTGTTGTGTTGTATTGTGTTGTGTTGTGTGTCTTAATCTCTTTCTAGTTGTGATTATTGTGGTTAAATGCGGTTCCATAAAATGAATGACCATGGAAAATTACTCATGGACTCATGGACTTTAATTTGTGGCAAATTAAACTGGTCAGGGTTTTTTCTTCTTCTTCTTCTTCTTGTTTTCTTCTTCTTATTTTTGAACGAATTTGTAACTTATTTTGTAATGGATTTCGATTGCGTTTTTTGTTTTTTTGTTGTTGTTGTTGTTGTGGTTTTTGTTTTTGTTTGTTTTTCACTATGATTGCTTAATTTGGAAACGTTTTGATATGAATTTTATTGAAGTATAATTGATTACAGAAATAATTGTTCACATAAAATCCGGCTAGACTATGTAACCATTTGAAAAAATCTGGTGGCAACAGTTTATTTTGTTTTCTAAACATATTTACCGTTATTCTGTAAAATTCAATCGAAATATATGGGAAAATTAAAATAGAAAAGTATTTCAAAATGATCGATTCCGAACGATAGATTTTTAGCAACTTTTCATTACAAAGTTTTTTGCCAGAAATCTAGTGAGAAGAAGTCAAAGCCGATGAAATATATTTTCATATTTCGTTGTGATCAAGATGTTTGGCTTGAGTTTACAGTAGGTAATTAAATTCTTTTCCAACTTTTTCCGAACAATAAAAAAAGCCAATCATGCAGCTAAACAGGAGTTAACAAAGATTATGACGTAGCTTGTCACACTAAAGCATCTGGTTATTGTGAAATTAATTGAAGAAGATGTCTCGGAAAAACGTCAACGAATATGAACAAACAGACCTAACATGACATTGACATGGAATCGAAGACAGAGTCGAAACTTGAAATGATGAGCGAGTAGAATAATTAGCCAAACAACAACAAAGTTAGAACTATAATGGATGGTAGAGAAGAACAAATACAGAATACAGGCCATGTAGTCATATTTGACGTTGTTTCATGGAAAGATAACCATGGCAACTGTGTATTGGAAATTATGACTACATTCGCAGCTTTGGAGATGGGTGTAAAGAAGAAGAACCGTTTGAAATATCTTTCAACACCCTGTCTTACTCTCGTTAGATACCATCCCTAGCGACAATGGGCCAATCTATTTCAGATTTTACAATGGAGAGCATACACACATAATTTGTCAATACAATTCTTTAGTCAGGATTACGACCTAGTTTCTCATACCACTAATGAGTGGTGAGGACCAAGAGATTATTTTGAAACTTTTCATGCTAACTTTAATCTCTCTCTCAGAGGTTTTCTCAGCAATCTGCTGAGCGCCAGTTGCCGATGAAATAATTTTTCATATTTCGTTGTGATCGAGGTGTTTGGCCTGGGTAAAAGTGAGTTTACAGTAGGTAATTAAATTCTTTCCAACAGGAGTTAACAAAGATTATGACGTAGCTTGTTACACTAAAGCATTATTTCGCGAATATGAAGTAGGAACTCAAATAATTTAAGAAGATGTCTCGGAAAAACGTCAACGATTATGAACAAACAGACCTAACATGACATTGACATGGACAGAGTCGAATCTTGAAATGACTACCCCAACCCTTTCAAGAAACAACATTTCAAGAGTGTAGATTTTAACTCGGAAGCAAATATTTTCTATAATTGTTGATAAAATAATGACCTAATAACGACCACACTATTGACCTACTTACATACATACGTATGCATGTAAATTATTGTGAATATTCATTTAAATTTTCTTGTTTAACACAACATCGATTTTTATATTATGATGTTACATTAAAAAAAAACCAAGCCAAAGTGTTCTAAAGACACAAAAATTTCTTATCCACCAGCTTATATGCCAATGAGGCCAATCAGATTTGCAAACCGAGTGTGGAACAATAATAGAAACATTAACTATTTGTACAGAATTAATAGCAGAAAATCTAAAAAAAATCTAAAAAATCAAATAAAAGCGTATATTTGGTATCAGAAGTTCGATGCTTTGGTCGATAGATGGTTGGTTGGTTGGTCGGCTGTTAGTTTGACTTGTTAAATGTACCTTTGGACATCAACAGCAATTGAAAAAGTAAACGAACGATCAGCATAAAGGAGGAGACATCAGCTATAAAAGCAACAATCATAACAACAAACACTTCAAATACAACAATAATCATACAACAATTGACAACAACATCAGCAGTAGTCGTTAGATTTTGTTGTCTTTTCAAGAATTTTGAACACACAAAATGGTTTTTTTGTTTTTTTTTTTTGGTTATTTGACTGGGATTTTCTCTTTTATTTTTATGATAATTATTAACAACACAAACTTATAACGGTATTGGTCCTGATAGAATGTAAAAGAATGAATTCATACATTTTACTAACACAATGCCATACACAGAAATCTGTCTGTAAGGGACAATGCAGACAAGGTGATATCGATTTGATCTGAAATAATACACTGTAGGTGTAATGAATGGGTTTTCGAAGAGAGAAACCATTATACGATCTTGAGAAAGCTGCTGCCATTTATTTGGTTTAAAATTAACCACAATACAAGCGAACAAGACTTGTCGAATGACTGCAGGAATCGTTAAATGTTGGTCAGAATTACTGTGAATTGAATCTTCCAACCGAATTGTTGGAACACAACAGACGACTAAACGTACTAAACAGGACATTTTGCGTTACATTTATATGAAATGTATGGTCGGCAAAGGACAGAAGCGTTCATACTAACCAATGCTGAATACTAGCTACCAACGTGTGCTTACCTTCAGCAAGAGGACTTTGTATGTAACCAAGAAATTATTGGCAAATCTGCAGACCTTCATAGAAGATTTTCTTTGAAATATATTTCAAAGGAAGTTCTGGAGAACTATACAACAGCAAAACATTAACGTAGAAAGTAGTATGTTGTCCAGGTTTGCTGTTTTAAGTTCACTTTTTTTACGCCTGCAGCGATTCGATGAAAGGCAGACTTTTTTCCATAGTATTTGAGCTGAACTGTATACGAGCACAAACGCTCTTTTACATCGTCTCAGAGCTCTTGCCAACAGACTGTTGAGAGTAGGAGTCATTACATTCCTCAAATAATTTATTAAAAATCCCTCTGACTCCAGAGAGGATAACATCTGCAGCGAACGTCAAAGGAAATCTAAAATACAGCCCTCTTTTCTAAGAAGGAATAGGACTCAATGAGCAGAGTTCCACAATACATTTTCACAAAGGATGTTGTTTGTAAACAACGACAGATGACAACCCTATCATTCAAGAATCTACCACAGTATTTCGTGAATGAAAATGTAAAAGCAAAAAAAAATTTGTTTGAAAGACACTGCAGAATGCTTTACGCTGGCATGCTTGGTTCCTTAAAAGAAGAGGGATAAAGAACAATTTAAATTAACTCCGTTTTGTGTAACGGTAAATGCACTGTTTGAGTTTTTAATGTACCTTATACATTACATTGAAAAATAATAATGAATTCATTACTTTAAGTTACTGCAATTATGTTCTTTAAGGAAAAAGAAAAAGAAAGAAACAAATCCAATAAAATTATATGCGAAAAACCAAACAAGGCTTTAAATACAATAAAACTGGAGAGATGAAAAAATAAAAAAAAAAAAAACGGAACGAAACGAATTCAAATTTAGCATCGATGGAATGAATCGAAATCGACCGGTAGTGGCGGCATAATGGAAATAAAGGGGGACCAAACAGCACAATACAAAGAAATATTCCCCAGTTGTCAATGCAAATTCAGATTTTTTGCTTTTTTTTTTTTTGGTAAGACAAAAAAAAAAGAAATCAAATAACAACGGCAGCAAGAAAATGGAAAGGGAAATAAAACAGAACAACAGTTAAAACTCAAGTGTCCAACCGAAACACCGAAACACTGAAAACACCAAAGGAAGGCTGAAATAAGATGAAGGGGAAGAAGGAGAAGAAAAAGAAAAAAACGTAGAATCCAACCAGGAAAAATGAATTTTAAAAACATGAAAATGGCTAAGAGTACAAATAAATAGCAACAACAACAACAACAATGACAATAAGAATAACAAAATATTACAATTATATCACAAGAAAAAAAAAAAAAGAAAATAAGATACAAATGGGCCATAAAGAAACAGAAACACAACAAACGCTCATTAACATAAAAGCAAAGTATGCCAGCAAACGAATAAATGGCAAACAGCTACGGGAAACCCAAAAAAAAAAACAAAAAAAAAAAACATTGTGGAAAATGGACCCAAAAGAACATTTTGTGTTCGTTTGATGATAATTCGACAGTTTTTTCTATTTTATTTCGATTTTTTATTTTTTTTTTTTTTTGTTGCTGTTGTTGTTGTTGTTGTATTTTTTACGGCCAAAAGTTAAGATTTGTACACAGAAACTGTCACAAATTAAGGTTAAATATTATCAGGATAATTTCATTTATTTAAGATTGAAAGAGACATGAATTACACACATACACAAACACACACACACATGCAACCATATCCATACCCACATACAAAGCAAAGTTGTCAAAAAAAAACTGAGATTATGTTCATTAATTTTAATTAATACCTGGATTTTATTGCAAAAAGCCAAATGCCATCAAAGTAAATAGGCCTCAGAAAGAAAAGAAACTTTATTAAACTGTAAATAAATAGGCCTTTGACATCATTTTGAAGAAATCATATTTCTTTAACTCTTCTTTAAGGCACACATTTTTTTTTTGTATGCTTCAGGCTTTAAATAAAGGAGACTTTAAGTCTAGAAGGCTATCTAACGTTTATCAGACAGACATTCTTGTCCTGATGTAGACTAGCTAAGACCTTTCCACGATTTTGAATAACCGTTTACCTGTTTGTAGTCTGTTCCCTTTATAGACGTGAGGCCACAGTTCAAACCCCAGGTCAGATTTCTCCAATAAAACGAAATATTTCTTCGGTGAATTTCTTTCAGCAGATTTGTAACGTAAGTGATATGAGCAGCTAGGGCGTAATCCTAACTTAAGGTTTGTAATGATCAGTTATGTATGTTCCTCCTGTTTAATTCCTTATTCTTGAGGAAAAGAATTGTCTTGAACTGTGTGGCTCATCTCTTAACGAGATAGTTTAAAATTCGGATCATATGAGTCCCGGGCCACAAGGAATGCATAGGACTGGCACAATTTGTATAGCTTCACCGTATTAAAAGAGGCCTGAGTGTACCCATGCTCTGCTTCAAACTCAAGCTTTGACATGCTATTATTCACGTTGCGAATGGAAGATGAGCGAGTAGGATAATTAGCCAAACAACAACAAAGTTATGAACTTAACTGGATGGTAGAGGAGAATAAATACAGAATACAGGCCATGTAGTCATATTTCCATGAAGATAACCATGGCAACTGCGTATTGGAAATTATGACTACATTCGCAGCTGTGGAGATGGGCGTAAAGCAGAAGAAGTGTTTGAAATATCTTTCAACACCCTGTCTTACTCTCGTTAGATACCACCCCTAGCGACAATGGGCGAATCTATTTCAGATTTTACAATTCTTTATTCTGGATTACGACCTAGTTTCTCATACCACTTATGAGCGGCGAGACCAAGAGATTTTTGAGAAACTTTTCATGGTAACTTTAATCTCTCTCAGGGGTTTTCTCAGCAATCTGCTGAGCGGCAGTTGCCGAAGAAATATTTATTTTCAGATTTCGGTTTGTTGGAGATGAGGTTTGAACCGTGGCCTCATGGCAACTCACTACCTTCTAGACTACGATGACTATCCTAGACTGTCATTTTATGTAAAATTTAAATGTTCTACGATTTAATCCAACAACTTGCTCTATAGTATATGTAGGCCAGCTCTATCCCTTCCTCATTTGTTTTGTTTTTGTTTTTCTTCTTTGTTTTGTCTTTACAAAATTGTTTCCTTTTAATTATAATCGTGATGGTGGTCAAATTACAATTAATTCAAGCTGGTTTATTATATGGTTACACACCCATACACATACATACGTGCCTGCATGAGAGCTTCTTGTTAAAGTGCTTACAAATCAAACAAATTAAGACGATTTGATTTGTCATGTCAATTTGTTACGTCCGTACTAACATACGTTATGTACGTCTATTTGTCTTAAGAGCTGAAGTTGTCATTCGTACATACACGCTGGTTGGTTAAATGGTTGTCTGGTCACACACATCTTACTGTCAAGATTAAAAACCACAATAGAAATTGTATTCAATTTTATAAAATATTTCCAAGATGATTAAATAAAACGTTTTAAAATTCAATTTCAATGTTGTTTTCTTTGGCAGATGATAGTGAAAGTGATAATGGCCAGAGGATTTGAGGAAATTTTTTTAAATTGACATGAGGATGTTTGTTATCTGGCAACGTAATTAATTAATTATGTATTAAGTATTAAATAAATACGTAATGTATTCCAAATGTTGCCATATTTTTTGACAAGCACAAGTTTACCAAGCGCTTTTTCATATAATTTCTAATCTCCGTTGCAGATTAACCCATTAACTGCCACTATCCATGGCTCTATTTAAATAGAATAAGAAAACATAATTACAGGGTTACTGTACCTGTCCCAAATGCTTCATAAATTATGACAAACTTACCTCAATTTGTTGCATTTTAATAAATATAACGAGATCATGGTTTTTTTTTTATTTTTGCTTTCATTTTCATTATTTTTACAACGTAGAACCATAAACATTGGAACAACAAAAAAAAAAGAGGCGAAAAAGGAATCAATTTAATAAAAAAAAAAAAACAAAAAAAGAAAAAATGCAAAAATATGCGACACCTTCTTATCGCGTATAAATTTTCTTTAAAATTTTAATGATCAACCCCATTATGCTGTGGCACACCGAGTACAGACAGCAATGAACTACCCACTAACCAAACCAAACGATGCAGTGAAGTATGTGTCACACAGCCAGCCATCCATCCATAGAGCTATTCTGCTATCCATCCATCCATCCATCCATCCATCCATCGTTTGGTGAATTGTAAAATAATCTACAAAATGATATTATCAAAGCGCAGTGACGATAGTGGCATGTTAAATCAATCCAAAATGTCAATGTTGCATCACACACACAAACACACACAACATATTATGTATGACTGGGCAAAAGGATTGGGAATGCAACTTATAGAAATGACAGGCGTAGCCTTAACACTTAACTATGTCAACGAATACATGTCATCATTATCTCGGCAATACCATCAAGCAGCCAACCACTACTCGTCATCATCGTCACCACCGCATCACAGCACATCACATCACATCACATCACATCACATAATGCCGACACCGATATCGACACTGGTATCAGAGCCGAAAAAAACAACGCAACGCTTTTCGGTGGTGAACTTCATCAAAATGCCAAGGAAATCAAAATAATGCAGCATTAAGCAGAGTTTGTAAGTGGATAACTACATGGCCGCATGGCTGGCTGGTTGGTTGGCTGACTGCTGGAATGGTTGTTGCTCTTATGGCACACGGCTTAAAGTCATGGCATATTGAGTCTCATGAAAAATTCATTGAATTCGGTTGTTTTTTTTCTCGCTCTCTCTCTCTCTCTCTCTCGTATTGTTTTTATGCCACTGCCACAGTCTAACCAGCCAAACCCATTATTTTATTTGCGATTCCTTTACTATTTTTGTGTTCATTCACCTAGACTTTGAAAGACAAATAAAAAGAAAATAGTTTTGCTTGCGTTTTTGTTTCACTTAAAAAATCCAAATGCGGCAAACGCAATGCACCTTTGCTAACAACGCAAAAAAGCTCTGCAAAAAAAAACGTGAAATAAATTCAAATAAAAAAAAAAGCAAGGAAACAGAAATCGATTGCTTGCTCTTGTGTTGTCTTGAAAATTAATGCAGCAGTCAGTCAGTATCAATACTTTTGCTGCATGCCGCTAACAATCAGCTGAGTTACATCTGCATTCACAGCCTNGCCTTTTGCCCTAGAATAACACACTTCATATGTGTGGCATATGTATGTTAAAGTGTATACTTCTGATCGCTTTCATCGCTCAAGTGAATGTGAATTCGAATAGGCTTTCGCTACGCATATCAATAGATTTTGTTTTCGATTTTTCTTCTTCTCTAGTTGTTGTTGTTGCAAATCGCAAACATTTTAAAGCGTTATTAATTGCTTTTACTCTTTGACTCTGTCTCTCTCTCTCTCTCTCTCTCTGACTCTATCAATGTTAAATGTTTGTTTTCTACCGTTTACAGTCAGTCATCTGGTTGGCATTATTATACCATTGACCCGTGCCCTACTCGCACGCAGCCACCCAAGCGAATTGTCGTCACTAGTTTAGTTCTCTAAGTTGTAAGTTGTTTGATACGCTTAAGTACGTAGGGCATAAAGCGTACGTATGTATATCATCATCATCATCATCATCATCATCAATTGAAATTGCCGCTTTATATTGTTGAACAATGTGTTGCAAAACCCAAAAATTTAATTACGATTAGCATTGCACACGTTTAAATTGCATTAATTTGGCGCCTTATTGTCATTTTGTATGCAGGCGAGTCTAATTTTGTTTGTCATTTGTTGTACTTTCCATGGAAAAGATAACCTAGAGAATATAGATGCCAACTCGAACTGTATTTGTTATCTTAATCAGCTTTCTTATGCAGCCAAACTACAAATCCTATCTCGTCTTTTGCCAATGATCGCAATATGTGTTCATCTTTTTCCTTAAAACACCGACAAAGTTATAGGGAGATTAGGACTGATATACTACATGTGAATGCAACATGGTTGAGTGAAGTGCTCTACAAGAGCTGTCCAGGTTCGAAGCCTGCTGAAAACGAAAAATTGTGATAAATTTTTTTTGAAAAAATTAAAAGAGGCAGCCTCACAGAAAAGTTAGCTGGTATTGCCTTTTAGCAACAAGTAGAGCTAGACTAAGCACAGTTCCTAACAACAATACCCAAGACAACAACCTTTTTTTTAATAATAAAATTAGAAAGATATGATACCTAGCACTTGCTGCAATGGCCTCATATCCTGTTTAAATGGAAAAACTTCTTTTGTGGAACTAAACAAGAGCAAACAAATATTCAGTATATAATGGAGTGGTGCTAGTGACACTCTTATATACCTTTAGAGCAACAAAAATAATTTAAACAAAATCACAGTTGACCTGTGACCGAATAAAATCGTGTAAACGAACCACATTATATTTATCATATTTGGAAAGCAGTACTGCAACCTTTTTGGCGTGTTAACCACCAACCACATCATCAGACCACCTTATTATTTACATCATTACCGTACATATATGTAAACGATCAAACAGAACTCAACAGTATGGACCTAGTATTGGATTTCTATCTGAAAAGGTTATCCAATAGAATACCAAAGTAATATTGAGAGAGCAAGAGAGACTTGCTCTGTCTCTTAACAATTCCTCTAGTTCCAGAACAAAGCTCTTCACAAGCAATGCATTGTTAGAAGACTAAGCTTCAATTCAATCTGTTAACCAAGGGGGGAACAAACTTTTGTTCAACTCGTTTCTTAAAGGCGAATTTTTCTTTATAATCATACGGGAGGCAATTGATAAGAGCTGCATAAAAATGTCTGTGTTTAAAAAAAAATTACGAAAAATTTCCGATGACAATAAATGTCGTCATCAGAATTGCAGAAGTATTTTGTGTATGAGGAAATAGTTCGTCGTTAACAGCTTAATTATCCATTTTTATAAAATCCTGACTTTTCCGTAACACATTCAAGGGGTAGTGGTAATTGCCATAGTCTAGTAGGTAGTATGTTGGCTTATTAGACGTGAGGCCAGAGTTCGAACTCTAAGTTCAGACATCAGCAACAAAATTGAATAAAGAAAAAATATTTCTTCGGCATCTGCATCTTAACAGATTTCCGGCAAAAACTCGTGGAATAAATAAAATTTACCATGAAAGAGTTAAACTGTAGGTACCGCTACTCATGTGTAATATTAATACACACAACATAAGCTGGGTTGTAACCCTGAGTGAAGCGTTGTACTGTATGTATGTATGTATGTATGTATGTATGTATGTAGTTAAGAGTTATGGTAAAAACAACAGCTACTGATATCAGAAGTGGGTAGCGACAGCAACACTGAGATTCATGCAAAAGTGGTTGCAAAATCATTCCTTAAATTTCTTAATGTTAACTTCCAACACTCAATAAAAAATGTTCACGGCAGAGTATCACATTGGAGTACATAAAGTGATTGTCAGTGATAATCATACAGTAAAAGCCCATGACGTACATATATTACGCTTTATGTTGCCTAGCGTGCAACAAAGTTTAGCGTAAAACAAATTTATTTAGAAAAAAATAATGTGGCGATCATGTTACCTAATCTGCTTAGCATTACAAAAAAAAAAAAAAAGAAACAACCAGCAACCCACATCAATCAACAACACATTGCTCATATAAATTTATTCTTATTTTTTGTTTATTTTTTATTTTTAAACAATTCTGTCGTTTGCTTGTTTATGTATTCTAGAAAAATCTCTTTGTGCAGTGCGTAGGTCAGCTAAAAAATTTAATATCATATACAACGTACTTACATACATATGTACAGTAGATTTTCGATTTAACGAATATGCTAATGTGAATTGTTCGTCATATTCAGTATTAAATAGAAAAAGAAAAGCGTCCTTCTTTATTTTATTCAATGCTTAAAGCATACATAATTTATATTCTTGTTTTACAGTGAATGTTAAGTTAACAGATAATGTTAGTTTAACATACACTGTTAAGTTAACAGAGACTTTTAGGTTATCATAATTGTAAAGTTTGAAAAAATCTCAAAAATTTAGAAAAAAAAAAAAAGAAAAAATTTTAAGAAAAATTAAAAGAATGACGAAAAAAGTCTGAGAGAGGGCATTGTTATCAAATATTGCCTTCATAGATCAGAAAATATAGGATAAGAATACAATGGTGGAAGCATTGTACCAAGTGGGCTGGATAGCCATGGTATCAAGAATTGCAAAACAGTTTTCGTTACGGTCGGCTAAGCTTTGAGATCGTAGATAGATAGCCCACTAGATTCATTTCCTGCACTAGGTCCATATTTTCCGATTAATAATGAGAGCACTTTTCTTTGGTAATTTAAAAAAAAAAAGTTAACTTCGTCGAATGTGTTTCCAGTCTAAAGTAAGGCAACAACGTAAGGAAATCTATTTTGGTATCCTGGATACAATAGTGGTCCGAAAACCACATCCTTTTTAAATTTTATTGAATTTTACACGATTTTTCTTTTTCAATTTATTATCAGTGCTGTCAATGAGATAAATAGATTCCTATCAGCTGGAATGACATGCAGCTATTTGCTCTCAAGTGCAAGATTTCGATTAAAGATTTCCCAGCTTATATCCCCGGCAATACTGTACCATATATGCATACGCAACAGTAAAGAGGCGTTTAAGCCCATGTATGATCACACATGTATGATCACACAAAATTGTTGTCTTTTCTGGGAAATATTATATGCAGCAACTGCTCACTTGTAAATACGAAAATCCCCGTTTTAAAATTGATCAAAGCTAAATACAAAGAAAACAAAAAATGCCGTCACAATCAGTTCTGTGTCGACGTTCACTTTTGTTCTTGACTTTGCGTATGTAGTTTTAAAAGAACCATAATAGGCAAGAAAATTTCAATATTTATTAGCCAAAATGGCGGAACATATCGATTAAATAAAACGAAATTTTGCTTTCAACAATCTAATCTGGTCACACTGGTCTATGGTGATAATTTGGGGTTTTCTTATTTACAAAATCGATCAGCATTTACATTTTATTAGAGGCCATAGACTAGTGAAGAACGTTATCGCATAATAAGAATAATATTGTCATGGAATTTCTTTGTAAGATTGATCGATTGGAGGGTGTTTATTTTGAAAAACCCCGTATGGTTGCCTATTATGAGATGAACTACGGACAATTGGAAGAAGCGAAAAAGATATTCTACTTTAAAGAGCCCAAACTACAAACATATCCAATTAATTTAAATAATGGTTATGATACATATATTAGGCGACAAAACATCTCAAAAAGTGCTATTGATTGTACCCTTAAGTATGTCATGTCATCGGAGTTTAAAAGAAACTCCGAAAATGTTAAGAAAATAAAAATTTTTACACGCGGTGGAAATTTAGCCGAGTTAATGCATTGTTATTATCGTAAAAAGTTTACAGACAGTACGATTCGTGTCTCTCGTTATAACGGTGACCTATATATAGGTCGTCATGTGTATTATAATCCAAAATTTAAACCAGTGCTGACACACCATGAACAATTTTTGAAGAACGTATTTACAGGTTGTATAGACAGACATACATAAATATTTGATTGGTAATTGGGGGAAAACATTTAAAACTCAATCATTTTCAGAAACGCTTGATGAGGAACCAAATACTAATGAACCATCCGATGTAAATAAAGCATTAATTGGCGTCTTTCAGTGTAGTTTTGGAGAGTTTGAATTAATCTATTCGAATCATATTTATGGTATACAAGCAGAGAATGAATTTAATGATTTGTAAGTTGAAAATTTGATTTGATGGCATATTTTGTTGTAGAAGTTTGAACTGAACTAATAACTAATATTACCTTTATTGCAGTAATGACTTGGAGGCACTTAACACTTGTCATTGGGTTACAGCCAAACAAATATGGTGTGTGATGAAATATGATGCTGTAAACTATTTGAAATATTGGCTTCAAGGTTATCTAACTAACGTTACAGACATTTATTTTGCATATAAAAATTCCAACGGCATTATAGATGAGCCCATTGTTCGCAAACGTTTATCCGATCTACCAAAAGAATACGTATGTTAATGTCCCATTCATTATAAGATTTTTTTTTTTATTTTTTTTTTTAAATTACATTCTCACTACAGGAATCACATTGGCAGCCGAACATTTGTTTAGAGTTTCTGTATACATTTTTACAGAAAGTAATCCATGGTAATGTCAGCGAATAATGTCAACAGTTTCAATACAATTTATCAATTTAATTTTGATGCCAAGAACCGCCATATCACGTATAAAATACTTCCGATGAACATGACGACGTCTGGTCACACAGAGTATATGGAATATTGTGAAAAACAAAGACGTTAAATTCGATTAATTTTGAATAAGTTTTTAAAGAACATGCGATAATCGATTTAAAATCTTAACGTTACAATAAAAAAATACCCAAAAAAAAAAAAGGAAAAAATGTAATAATTTTGCAGTAGAATTTAAGCTAACAGAGGGTGTTAAGTTAACATAGACTGTTAATTTAACATATACTGTTAATTTAACAGAGACAGATAAGTAAATAGAGACTTAAGATAACAGAGTCCGATAAGTAATTAGAGACTGAAGATAACAAAGACTGTTAAGTTAATAGTGACTGTTAAGATAACAGAGACTGTTAAGTTAATATAGACCGTTAATTTAACAGATACTGATAAGTAAATAGAGACTTAAGATAACAGAGACAGTTAAGTTAAGAGGGACTGTTAATTTATCAGAGACTGTTAAGATAACAGAGACTGACAAGTAAAGAGAGACTGAGAAGATAACAGAGACTGTTAAGTTACGAGGGACTGTTAATTTAACAGAGACTGTTAAGTTAACATAATTGAAAAGTTTGGAAAAGTTTAACAAACATAAATCGATTAAGAATCACAAAAATAGCAAACAATTGGTGAAAAATTAAAAGAATGACAAAGGAACTCCTTTGAATTTTAAGACAAAACAAATAAGTAAGAAAAAAAAAAATTGAATAAATAATAGGAATGATAGAGGAATCCGCCCAAGTGGCCTGGATAGCCATATACATCAAGGATTCTAAAATAATATTCATTATGATTGTTAACCATAAGCATGGCGTTTATTGCAGCGTCATCCATAGAACGACAATGATTTCTTCATCGAACCGTTGTAGATTTCCTTAAAGCCTATGGCACTTTTGTATTTCACTGTCGGTTATGGGAGATGAATGGTGGTTACATACCCTGTTGTAGCTGTGACCGTTTCTGACTGTAACCACTGTCGATTGTTTTAGGGTGTACTGCGCTTTCAGTACCGATATTCCTTCGACAACTGTTGGTATTATGTTCGTTATGTTGTTTAACCGACCAATATCTTGGTTCCTTCGTGTAAATAATCCACACTGGCTATCTTCATCCAACATAACATACACATAATTGGTCGCTACAACCCTTTAGTCAGGATTACAACCTAACTTCTCACAACACCTATGTTGTGTGTGTGTTAATTTTACGCATAAGTGGCAGGACTTACAGTCTAATGTCGACTCTGAAGGGCAGGTTTATTTTGAGAAACAATTTAATTTACTTTCAGATGTCTTTGCCAGACATCTGCTGAGAATAAGTTGCCGTAGAAATAGTTTTTCATCTTTCGATTTCATCACGATGTCTACTACTACACTACCTACTAGACTACAGCGACCTCATCTGCACTCACCCCTTTCCAATTCAAAGTGCCTGGTTTTGTGGCGTTTGCGGTGCATACCACTGGGTGTCACTGAGCAAGAAGAATGTATTGCCAACTGGCAACCAAAACTTTACAAGTGGTTGACATCAGAGTTGAAACTTGGAAAGTATTCGGCAAGTAGCACTTAACGAATAGTGTTGAGTGGGGAATATCAAGATACAATATAAGATAGAGCATTGATCTCCATTTCACTTAGTGTTTTGCTATTATTCATAAGCTCTTTGACGTGTTCTAAGAATGCTTTGTGCTCCTTTCAGAGCTCTAGCATATGAACAACGTGACCTTACGTCTAATAAGCCAACACACTGCCTACTAGACTACGTCAAAACATACAAGAAGTATTAAGAGTTTCAAAAATGTTCATGTGAACCTAAAAAAAAAAAAAAGAAATTCAAATTTAAAAGATCCTGCATATTCCATCTTCTCTGTCTTCATGTTTGCTTTGCACCACAACTATAGTAAAGACAACATTTTAATCACATATGTATGCATGTATGTATGTATGTATGTATGTATTTTTTTTTATAGCTTTACGAGCTAAAGGTTGGGAATCTTCAAAAGACATTGGTAGCCCGGCATACCAATGTGTACGATTCGCCGCAAGACTTACTCTCGGCTTACTAAATGCATACGTACTAGTTCGTACCTAGTTCGTCACACTTCCATTAAGTCACCCCCCCCTCGGGACCACAATCAAGTATTACATCGGGGGAGGTATGGAATCAGCGAGTGCTGCTACCTCTTTCTGCTGTTCTCGCTCTCTCTGTTATCCTTTGTTGTAATAGAACTTCCTTCGCGAAGAAACATACCGCGTTCCAGTTTTCGCATGATGCTAGCATCAAGTAAAAACCACGTTGACGGGAGTCACCTGTGATCCGGTCGTCCTCTCCATGGAATTTCTTTGATAATCATAGCGCGGGCTGGTAAACAGTATATGCTCCGATGTTTCGTTTGTATTTTGGCATGCTGGGCACGCTTCATCCACATCGTGCCTATACTTGTAAAGGTATGCCCTATAGCATCCGTGGCCCGTCAAGAACTGTGTAAGGTAAAAATTTACCTGGCCATGTTGTTTCTACTAGTCCATTCTTCTATATTTGGTATTAATCGGTGGGTCCATCTTCCCTTTGTGGAAGAAGACCAATCGTGCTGCCACCTATTCATTGCATCATCAGTCAGCTTGTATGTATGTATGTATGTATGTATGTGGTGTGTGTGTGTAGGTATACTATCTAATTTAAGCATAAACCATTACTATACCCCGTTTAAAAGCATTGAGAAAATGATTATTTGGCTAAAATAGCCATAATATTAGTATAATCATTTACAAATTACCACCCCCCACCACACTCGTGTAATGGCCAAACGCTTCATCTCTTTTTCTACAACTGCAATATCATTATTACAGACAAAATCTATGATTAGACGAATACAACAACAACAACAACAACAACAACAACAAAATTCTAAAAAAAAGTCTCATCTAGTATGCTTAAGAAATTGTTTCTGTTTTTTTTTTTTAGGCTCATGAAAGTGACTAACAAAGCCAAACTAATCGAAATGGCCAGTGGTTGTGACAAGAAGTGTGGTGCCATGGTTAAGTCATATGAGTTAAGATGAAGGGTTTTGGTTGTAGGTTTTGTTTTTGATTTTAACACACCTTATTTGTGCAGCATGCAACAATAAGAGTTTTAAGTTTTTATTATTTGCTGATGCTGGGTCTGCTGCCATTGTGGAGCATATTTCAAGTCTTAGGCTTATTACGGCAATCAAAGAATTTTATTTACAATTCGTATGTTGTTGTTGTTGTTGTTGCAACAATTGTTATTTGGTTTACATTTTTATTCTGTTTTTTTTCTTCTATTTCTCTGGTTCTGTTTTATGTGCAACATCTTAAGCTGTTTGTAGACGTTAAGGACTTTGTATGGATTTGCGTTTCCAGCCCTTGGGTGGTGGTCTTTACTCTGGTATTTTAAAAGTTTTCTTTTTTTTTTTTGTTTTATTTTGTTTTCCTTGCTAATATTTTGTTTTCTTTCATAAGATTTCCTTAATACTGGAATCATATTTATTCGAGAGTTCTTTTGTTTTCAAATTTTTCTCTTTAAAATCATCGGAAGAAAATCTGCTTGGAAAACTTTAATAAAATGTTGCTGTTGTTGTTGCTGGTGTTGCATCTTTATTGTTTGCATNNNNCTTCACATGGAACCGATAATTTCTTTCTTTTTTTTTGTTTTTTTTTTGTATCTTTATTCCATTGCTTTTGTTTTTGTTTTTGTTTTTGTTTTTGTTTTTTTCTTTTTGTTTCTGGTCTTTTCTCTCCATTTGCCGTTCGATAATCATAATTTGTTTGTGCCATTATTTGCAACAACTTATGGCCTGTCAGTTATTTGTGATCGTATGAGAATATGCGTAGGTTAATTGTTCAGTTCGTAAAACTTTTTTAAAAAATATTTGAAAAATTTCTCCGTTCACCGGAAAACTTTGAAACGCAAAACAAAGTTGGCACACGGCTAAGTACTGCTTACTCTAGTAAGCATTGGCATCAAAGCTATCACTCCAATCTAACCACCTAACTACCTGCCATAGCTTCCAAAGCTTTGCTAAAGGCTGCTGTCTTAGTCGAACAAATCCATAGAAAGACAAACAACAGCTATGGATTGTAACCTTCTGGTTTATGTAGATAAATCCAAGGACGTAATAAAATAAAAAGGTTGGACAACTCAGAAAGCTGGGAATAACAACTTCGTTGAAATCACAACTCACTTGAGCATACAAAGTTGTACGTTCTGATACCACATAAGTTTTTATTCAACAGGTCATCGCCTTAAAGCTTGATTCGTTTACAATCAAGCTGATAGTGATTGATGCGTTATCAAGTAATGATAGCTCCATTAAACTATCGACAAGGTGGTAGACCAATTCACCAAGTTTATGTTAAAAACGAGACATAGACTAGCAAATGCAGAGGACAGCTCATTTGCGAACAAGTCCTAAGCATTTAAGCGAAGTTTCTTCACGGCCCTAGTCATTATTGTAGGTAAGAGAGAGATGGCTGTCAATTATGCCACACAGATAGGGTATACTTTTCCGTATTCAGTATATAACGATTCAAGCGAATTTATACAGTGATGGAGTTATCATTACGATTCAGTTTAAATAGGTCGAGTAAATAAAGGGTTGAAGTAAATGCCCTGGCTTAGGGGACAACCTAACTAAGATAGTGCGTGTCTGCTCTAGCAATTTCATCAGTTACAAAATTATGACGGGAATCTATAATGTACTGACCAGTTTAAATCTGAAGGTTGCTGTCATAAGCAGTCTGATAGCGACTTAGCTGTTAGAGGATATAAATATGTTCGAAGCAGCAGATATTTTTCGCAGGATCAATTTCACATGAACTATAGTGCTTAGGAGCACAAAGAGATATTCAGAGATCAAGGTCTTTGATGTTAGTTCCACATACATACATACATACATACATAAGCGGTCATTACAACAAACAATTCAGTCTGGATTACGACCTAGCTTCTCACACTACTTATGTTGTGTGAGTTAATTTTATGCATGAGTTTGAAGACGCTTCCAAACGACAGATTTTGTTTGAGAACCTTTTCAGTACAATTTCTCTTTACTCTCAGAGTTTTTGTCAGAAATCTGCTGGAAGACAGCCGCCGAAGAAATATCGGACTTGCAGCTTAAACCATAGCGTCACGTCTAATAAGCCAACACGCTACTTGCTCGACTACTTCGACTACCACACTTAATTTTAAAATTTAAAATAAGAAACCATGATGTGCCTTTTCTAGAGTTTGAGTATAGGATTCCTCAGGTTTTAAATTTTAAGCTGGAATTAACCATTTTAAGATGGCCCTAGCCCAAAAAAAAATAAAAAAAAAGGCGGTGTGGGTTCAGTTCACTCACCAATAGACTGAAAGCCGCTATCGTTGCAAAGCGATCGAAGTGGATTCATTCGTTCATTCATTCATTCTCTCCCAAGGAATTTAAAATGACTTATCCAGTCTTACCACCTGGTATTGAATCTCAATATTTTTTTTGTGGTTGTTCCTTTTGCTTTTCCAATTCTATTCAATGTTTTTGTAACATCTTAAGTATTTTAATACTTTAGGCGTTCTCTTGTTCTCCTAATTCATAAACGCTTTTTTCTTGTAATGCAAAAACAAAAACAAAAACAAAAACAAAAACAACGAAAAAAAAGATGAGAAAACCATTTGAAATCCTTCGAAAGTGGCAAGGTTTTGTGGTTGCCATGGCTACTTAAACTAAAACGCTTTACTTGCAACATACAAGCGTTTTTGTATTTATTTGAATAAGACAATAACAACAACAACAACAACAACAACAACAAATTGAATGGTATTGTACAGTGCTGGTAATCATGAAATCATAAATTAAAAAAAATGGAAACGTCTCCCTTGTGTTCTCTAGCATTCGCTGTAAGATTTCCTATGGCAAGTTTGTTTATTTTTTCACTTTTTTTTGGGGGGGGGGGTGGGGATAGGGTGCGGTTTAAGGTATGTGGGGCTTTATAAGTGTTGCACATTCCGGATTTTTAATGTTTGTTTTTTGATTTACGATATTGCTTGTAATATGCACGTGCATTTGTAATCGTTTGTTTTCTTCTTCTACTTCTTCTTCTTCTTCTTCTTCTTCTTCTGCTTCTTCGTCTCATTTTGTGGCATAAAAAGCGAAACGAAACATAGAAATAACCAGAGCAACAATCATATCTTCTATAATATGGGCTGAGCTAAGCGTAAATGCGAAAATTACAAGAAAAATACGAAAAAAATAGAACGTGAATGTATGTGTTACCCAAGCAATCCTATTGTGTAAATGACACACAAATCTTGTATGTAGATCGACTGACAAGACAAAAAAAAGGGAACGAATGTTGTTTAACGGATTGAAATCTTTATGAATTCGTTGCAGAAATAATGCAACAGCCAGCAACAGCACAGTACAACACAGCACAGCGCAACGCAGTACAATTGTAAGAAAATAGTCCACAAGGAATCGCAACCATTCATCCCATTCACCGCAAGAAACAAAGTGTATGACAAATATGAGTAGAAGACAGATTAAAAATAGAACGTATAGCACGATTTGTTTCTTTGGAACACAGTAAAAAAAAAACAAAACAAAACAAAAAAAGATAAAGTGATGCCACATGGCCACCAGCATCGCCTAACTGCCTGGTTGCCTGCCTGACTGACTGCCTGCCTGCCTCCCTGTTTGTCTTAGCATGAAACCATAGAGAATCATAACTTTGATGATTACATTTTTTTAGGGTTGGATTTGTTGTTGTAATCAATGATAGAACAGATTAAAATACAAACTTTAAATACTCTTCCTCCCTCTAATTCCTTTGCTTGTGGCATTCATTCAATTGGCACGTACATGACAGTCTGGCAAAAAGGTGTCGTAGTTAAATCAATCTCATCAAGGTTTTTCTGGAACGAAAGTTGATTCGAGTCATTTGCAGCAATCTTAATATTTTCTAGTGGCCCGTACTGAAAATATCACTGCACTTGGCTTGTTTACCAGCGTAACAAACGAAATTATCACTGCAATATGGGCTAAGCACGTTGGTGGACTTGCTTACCAGCTAAGCAATGAAAATATCACTGCAATTTGGTCTAAGCTCGTTTGTGGACTTTCCCACCCGCAAAGTAAGGAAAATATCACTGCAATGTAGTCAAAGCATGCTTGTGGACTTGTTTACCAGCTAAGCAACGAAAATATCACTGCAATGTAGTCAAAGCATGCTTGTGGACTTGTTTACCAGCGAAGCAATGATAATATTACTGCAATGTCTACGCATGGTTGTGGACTTGCTTACCAGCTAAGCAACGAAAATATCACTGATATGTGGGCATAGCATGGTTGTGGACTTTTCTAGCAGCGAAGCAATGAAAACATCCCTACAATGCGGACAAAGCATGTATGAAAAAAACCTTTAAATGGACTGGCTTATCTAGTTGACGTTGATGCCATAAAGTTCTAAGGTCTGTGAGGATGTTTAAATTTATTTGTTCAGTGACCCAACAGCTTAATTACAGAGATAATATCATCTTATATGTCTTTAATGGAGTAGTAGCAACTGTAATGTGGTGTGGGCGTGATTGTTTATCACCTGATTAACTTTCCAGTATACAGTCTATATACCTTTATATTCGAGTGGGACAGCAAGGATTATTACCAATATGCTGTTCGTGATATCGAATTGATTCTATCACACAGATCAGACATGCGATAATTGTCCAAAAATTAAGTTGATTTTATCTCTTCGTATATAATTTTTCTGTTCAGATCACCAAAACATTTATTTTTCAGCTGCTAGAAATTTTTGATATTTTTTTTCTGAGTGCGTAGTACTTCCAATCTGTGCCAAGAAAGTTAATCTACTACACCATCGAATCCTTGCACGAAACCTATGCAACATTTTATGAATGTGAAACATGTTGCAGTTTAGTAGATGTCTTCATAAACAACTGTTTTGTTTACACAACAACGTAATGTTGATGATGATTTCATATCAACATTTTGCTATAAAGTTCTGTTTCCACACACCAGCAACAATGTTGATACGCAAGTTAACTGAGTTGAACAGCTTGTACCCATTAAATGCTGAGAGTGAAAGTGCATTATTGACAGTCAGCAACATGTTGATGTTACAGAAACCAAAAATTGAACTTTTTAAGGTCAATTTCTTCACTAAAGATGTCGTGCTGTTACTTTCTGTTGGAGTAAGTATGGATTTTTGATTCTCAAGCAGAAATGAAGTATTTAAACTAATTTAATAATAATTACTGAGCATTTGAAATTGTGTTTTACCTACTGATTTCTTTAGGGAAATAAAGGTTTTAGTTGCTGGGTTACAGGACTTGTAGGAACTCATGGAAATGAGAAGACCAATGACCTGCGAGGAGGGGAGATTTAACGCCGTTTTGTCGGAATAATCAGCTAAAAATATTTCTGTTAGCGATTTTTAATTTCTGTCGAATTAACCAAATTAAAGAACTGGCTACACTACATAGGTAATATTAAATACGACTTTAAAATCATGGACAGTCTCTGTATCTGTGGATTTCTC
>QOCX01000350.1:133622-149129 GCA_005959815.1 Sarcophaga bullata | reverse complement strand
TTACCTTCAATTCAAACATCTACTTGACGCAACATGAAAACCCTTCCTTCAAATTAATTTTTTCACTGATAACGTATTGTTAATCGATATAAATGGCGAATTAATATATAATAGGTCCTAAAGCTACTAAATAGGTTGCTTTATTTCGTGCCGATACCATTCTATAGTGATTACACAAGGGAAACATTCACCAAATGTTGCAATCCACAGATTGACTTAAAAAGTTTGCCGGTCTCTTTGCAAAATGTTTTCTTTGTATCACTCTCTCTCTCTTTCTCTCTCTCTCTCTCTCAAACTTAATACAATCCACTTGCATGCCACCTCCATAGAACACCAAATAAACATAAAATCCACTTGAGTTATAATACGAGAACACAACGAAAAAATACCACGAGTTCCAAAACTCACAACTTCAAAGCAACCACAACCAACTTGAATGGCAAAGCAATACCAGTAAGAACCACAACAGCAACAACAACACCAAGAACATTTGTTATAGATTTTAGCCAACACGAGTTATGCCATAAGTTCTCGGCCATAAACATATTCATACACTTGCCAAAGCCAAAGCTTATGTCTGTCGGAATGACTCGCTTACTAAGCTTTAAACAGCAACACCAGCATTTAGTACGTGTCTGGTATTCGTGCGCGACGGTACATTTAGTACGCATAGCCTAGTCTCGCAAAGTAACGGAACGCTACGAACTGAAAGAATGATAGGTCAATTGCTCGATTGATTGATTGATTGAATGATTGTTTTTTTTTTTTCGTTCAACAGAGTTGATAGAAAACGTATGTTAAATGTTTTTCTTGGTTTGTTTTCATTTAAACATCAAAAAAAAAATATCACAAGTATAGTCAACAACTGAGTGCTTAATGTGGTGTCTGCAACACCGACAAGTGTTGCCAAAAAAAAAAAGAAAAAATAAATAAATACACACAACAACAATTATTAATACAACGATAGCAATCAGATGTTTTACCTTTTCAATGTGCTGCTGGAGCTTGATGGCAACAGGAACAACGTGAGGCATGTTTAATATTGATTGTGTGGATAGCTGTGAATGCTGCTGATACTGTTGCTGATTGATGCTTGTGTGCTTCCAGTGCGTTACATTACGTTGCGTTGTGGTATGCTGTTGCATGGTTGTGAAAAGATGCAGAGCAATGCCATTTTTCAGTGATTGATGAGCAACTGTCAGATACAGTTGCTGCATTTCAAAGTCGCGTGTGCCTGACTCGGTTGACTGGTTTACCTTTATTTATGCACAAATATTAACAACAACAACAAATACAGCTACATAGTAAAGGTGTACGTACACGAGTTTATTATGTTGCACGTTACGGTTTATGTTTTTCGTTACACATTTCTTTAACGTTTTTTTTTCTTTTTTTTTTTCTTTGTTGGCGAAAAAATATTTTTTTTTTAACGAAAACCAAAAAAAAAAATAAAGAAAATTTTTATTCTCTTTTCAATATTTTTTTTTATCGGTTTTGAAAGAGAAAAAGGAAAATTAGAAAAGAACAACAACAACAAGAAATTTTCTTTTTTCGTATACATTTTAAAAGTGCGTGCATGTATCGGCATATGAGTGAGTAAGTGCAAGTGTATATGTGTGTGAGTGTATGTGTTGTTGTTTTTTTTTCTGTGTTCATTGTATTTAATTTCGTTCATGAATAAAATTGTAATAAAATTGAGATTTAACTTAAGCCATAGCATTCCTAAGCCACCACCAGTATTCCTCGAGCATACATACATGCATACATACATACTGACATTCGTTCGTACATTAAATGCTTGGGTATGTAAAAATTTTTTGGGTTGCTTTGCAATTAGAAAAAATTTTCCTCTACGACTCTATGGCCGTATAGGAAAAGGCATTTTTAACAGCCTTAAGCCTTAAGGCTTAAAATTATATTTACGATAATTGCCAACAACAACAACAACAATAATAACAACAACAAAGAAATTTAAAAATAATAGAGAGAATGTAAAAGAAAGGAATAAAATGTTTGAAAAAGTAAATAAAGGGTGAACATATTCATGTGTACGTACATACGTACAATATGGTGGATATGATAATAAAATCAAAATGAAATCAAATGGAAATCAAATTTTTTAAATAAAATGATTACAAATGAAATTCTCAATCAAAGTAAATTGAAAAAAATAAGCAATAAATAATTCAGAAAATTTCTTAAAAAAAAAAAAATAAAAAATTTTGGAAATTATTAGAAAAATTATTAGAAAAACACAGAGTTTATTAAAATAAAATAAAAATAAAATAAAAAAAGAAAAACGTTTAAAGGTATCAAAAATAATAAAGAAAATTCATTAAAATTCGAAATATTTATTTGAATCCTTAAAATATTCAAAAACTCCCTGCAATTCCACATCATCAGCCAAGGTAAGTTAAAAATCTGTTTGAAAAAAAAACGAATTTTTTTTTTAAATATTCTTCATGAAGGAATAAAACTATAAAATATCTAGGAATTCCTTAACAAAATAACACTAGAAAATCGGGGAAAATTGAAGCGAATGCCTGTAATTTTAAAAGCATTTTTAACAATAATTTCATATAATTTCATACGTTTTGTATATTGAAGTGCCATGGAGAGTTGCAACAACGCTACTCTAAATTCGAAATTTAATTCAGTTTTTTTTTTTTATTCAGTTTTTGACTATAAACTCTTCAATATCATTCACAATACTTTATTTTGGGTGTTCAAAAAATTTCGATTATTTCGATTACAAATTCTCGGTAGATGGCTCTTATTATTATCGGCTTATTCCTGGTGGCCAGTTTTGAATGATTCCTATTGTCTTAATTGATCTACGATGCAAAGGATTGACAAGATTATAAAGAAATATAAGGAGACTGGTAGCATTACAAATGTGTTCAAGCCTGTGCATGATTACAAATGTAAGTGAAACTCCAGAGATGCTAGAAAAGCTGGGATTGATACCAAATGATTTTAAAAAATTTCCAGTTGTAATCGAATATTTGGATATGAGATTTGTTGCAACATTGATAGATTAGTACTCTCTGTTATATCAGACTAGGAATGACTTAAACATGAAAGAATAATAAAATATGTTGTGGCTTAAAGCTTAGGAAATTATGTCCCGGGTAGAAAGAAGTAAAAGCTTTGCCAAATTAAACCAGACTTGAGTACACTTAGTGGCAGGGTAATATCATATGATGCCATGCTTCAAAGCTAATTGATAGCTTTTGATACATATTAAAGCATGATTTAAGCAGTTTAAAATTTTATTGAATATAGAGATCGATTTAATGCCTCCAATCTTGAGAAATTTTGAGCCGAATGAGAGAAGCCTGCGTCAAGCCAGAGACGGTTATTGGGAAATAAGGTAAATAGATAAGCAAAGTCTCTTTCTATGACTAACGATTACGTAATGACACATAAGAATAGATTCAATGACAAATCAAGCTTAAATAGTCAGTTGGGAAGATTTCGTTCGTACAACGAGTTACAAAAAATGGAACTGAGATAAGGACAAACAGTTGCTGTAGTCTAACAGATAGTGTGTTGACTCATTAGACGTGAGGCCAGACATCGAAATATGAAAAATATTTCTTTGGCAATATTACCTCAGCAGATTTCAGTCAAAATCTGTGATAGTAAAAAAAAAAATTGCCATGAAAAAGTTTCTCAAAAATCTGTTGTTCGGAGTCGACATTAAGCTGTGGGTGCCGCCGCACAACGGTTTAGCCATATTAATTATGACTGGTTGATTATGAGTTTGATTTGAAACTGCTGGTCACTATTTATCAAGGGAGTCTTCTCTGACGTCAATTAGTTTTGATCCACTTTAGCCTGAAAATCACACACACAGTCAGACTTTAAACTGTAGGTCCCACCACTCACGTCTAAAAATTAACGTACACAGCATAAGTGGTGTTGAGAAACTAGGTCGGAATGCTGACTAAAGGGTTGCAATGTCGAATTATGTATGTATGGTTATTTGTTTTATTAAATCAGGAGTAATGCAGCCATACGAATGGCTCAGATGGCTTTAGATTGAAAAGCTGCAAGTGGCAGTGTATTGGCAGTACAAATAATTGGTCTTGGGTTAGGAAGGTATTCGGTTAGGACGCATTCGGTTTTTTGCTTCTGTAGATACTAAGGGTATGGGTATATTAAGGTTATTATATGCAGTCGCCGTAGTCTAGTAGGTAGTGTATTGGCTTATTAGAGCGTAAGGCCACCTCAGATCAGATATCTCCAACACAATGAAATATGAAAACATATTTCTTCGCTAACATTAGCTCAACAGATTTCTAGCAAAAACCTTGAGAGTAAATATATAATTTGCCATGAAAAGTTTCTCAAAAATTCTGTTGTTTGGGTAGTTGACTTTAAACTTTAAACAGCACCCACAACATGGGTGGTATGAGAAGCAATAGTCGAGAAGTCGTAATCCAGACTGAAGCATTGTAATGACCAATTATGTTTGTATGTATGTACGTAGTCTTAGAATAATGAATTGATTTTTGTTTTATTTGCTGGAAATCCTTTCCCTCTTTTCAGAATAATTTTCAATTGTAATGCAAGACAATAAAATTCTACAGTAAATAACTGTTATCACTCATAGTAATTAATTCCAGAAAATATTTCTCTACCTACAGCTTTGCTCTACGTTTATAAGGCTCCCTAGTAATTTCCTAGAATATCCTTTAATTAAAATCGCAAATAATTATACGAGAAAAAATATCACGTTCTCTCTCTCTCTCTCGTGTCTCTCTCTCTCTCTCTCTTTCTCTGTGTGTGTCTGTAATAATTAGGGGGGGGGGAAAAATCAAACATAAAATTATCTCCCAGAATATCTATCCAGTAATGACAATTTACAAGTTTCCTACGTATTCTTTTTCTTTCTCTTCTTCGTCTTTGTCTTTGCCTTCGTCTTCTTCTTTTTGATGTTTTTTTTTTTTGTTTTGCTGTTTTTGCGATAATAAATATTTACAAGTTTATTTGGCTTTCTTCACCATCTTCAGGTTTACCCGTTCTAGAATAGCAAGACCAGCAACCCACCACCATAAATGAAAGCTGCTGCAAAGAAAATTTCAGCTTCGTTTAGTCTTTGCCTTGGCAAAAATCAAACAAACAAAATTTACGATCTGACTGCATTTAATGAATAGTTTTCTAATGATTCTATAATTTCCTGTTTGTTTGTTTGTTTGTTTTTTTTCTCTCTCTCTCCATTTTTTCTATTGCTATTGAACGTAATTTTTTTCCATTTCTTTTTGCATTTTTTTTTTTTACATTTTTTTGTTATGAAAAGTGAAGAAAACAAATCAAACGTTTTATCTATGAAAACGATGAAATTGAAATGGAAAAGAAAAAAGAAGGAAAAACTCATAGCGACAGATAGATTGCCTGTTTGAAATCGACACGGGCTTGTCAATAAGTTTTTAGAGTGTCTGTGAAGGAACGAACGAATGAACGCATGAAGAAGAAAGTGAATGAATGCGTGACAGACATGCAACACTTCAGTTTCGGTTGTACGAAATCTTGAACTTGTGTAAGCTGTTTTATTGCGTAGCATTTGAAGAAATATTATGATTTCCTATTTCGATTCGATTTTCTTCAATCTTTTTCCACTTTTTTTTTAATCTTTTTTCTTCTTATTTTTCTTGTTTGTTTTCCTTCATTTCGAGCTAATGGACTCTGATTTATTGCATTGATTTAAAGCCAAGGCAATAATACGTTTCAGTTTTACTTTTTTTTTTCTTTGATTTTAGGAAAGTAAGTATGACAGACTATCTACCATTGATACCAGAAGCCTGGTAATGATAATGAATTTGAAAGAGATACCGATTGTGGCCTTAATTAAAGGCAAAGAACTAAAAAATGTAGGAAGAAAAAATGAAATGAGGAATAACACAGTTTCCTGAAGAATATACTTCCTCTACACATACACTGAGCATCAAAAGAAACTAGACATTAAAGAATAGCATGCATTAATAAATTACCGTTATTATTATTTTAAAATTATTTCATTGGCAGTTTTTAAAATTAAAATAAAAACAAAAAAAAAAGATCAAAAAATTTCGTAAAATTGTCAAATTTTTTCTGGCACTCTCCTTAAGTGGTCAAAGTTGAGTTTTTTTATTGTTGAATTTTATACTAACAGTACAGTTTCTTTTGATGCTCACTGTACATACATAAGTGGTCATTACAATCCTTCAGTCAGTCTGGACTATGATCTAGATTCACATACCACTTATGTTGTGTGTGTATCCATTCGCTACATAAGTGGCCGGACCTACAGTTTAAAGACGACTCTGAACGGCTGATTTTATTGACTAACTTGTTATGGAAATTTTTTGTTAATCCTTAGGGTTTTTGTCAGAAATCTGCTGAGAGCAAGTCGCCGAAAAAAGATTTAAATTTCGTTTTGTTGAAAATATTTGACTTTGGTTTTGAACCGTGGCCTCACGTCCAACTAGCCAATACACTATCCCCTAGACTACGGTGACTTCTTACACAGGATATCTTGCAAAACTTGTAGGCAGTGCGTTAGACGAGGGCGTGTGGTCCAAACAACCGTTCAGACACTTCAAGCAAAATGAAATTTAAAAAAAGGAAACAAAACACTTCAGCAGTCTACAGCAGTCTTCTGGTAAAAATTCTGAGTGTAAAATAAGAAAACTTTCTTAAGTTTAATGTTCAGAGTCGATAGTACTGATAGTCAACAATTCAATTTGATGTGTCGCCACACAGCTTTAATAGTGAATATTGTACACATAGTCGCCGCAGTCTGTATGTATGTTGTGTTTGCGTGTGATTAGACGTAAGGCCAAGATTTAAACCCCAGGTCACAAATATCCAACAAAACGAAATCCGAAAGAAATATTTCTTCAGCAGATTTCTGGCAGAATGTAAATACAAATTTTATCGTTCGGAGTCGGTCTTAAACTGTAAGTTCCGTCACTCATGCATGATACTAGCACAGGCAATATAAGTGGTGTAAGAAGCTAGGTTGTAATCCTGACTGAAGTGTTGTAATGACCAATTGTGTACGTATGTATGTATGTGTACAGGACATTGGTTTTAATTCTGATTAAAAGCTTGCAACGACCAAATAAGTAAGTAAGTACACTTGCAAAGGCGAAAGGCAATAGCAATGCAGAGAAACTGCTTACATTTAACTGCCTGACCCATGACACTGAGAAGATCATTTTAATGACTGAGAGGAGGTCAACGAAAAAATATTTTTTTTCTGCAGTTTTCTTGCCCATAGCAGCGTATCTTTCTCTGAGAGAGGCAACCAGTAAGCCACCCAACTTGTATCATTTTAATGGCATTTCGTTAAGCATTTCATTTCATGCAAAAAAAAAAAAAGATTTTCTTTTTTAATGCCTAGTAAAAAATATTTATGGGCCTAGAAGAAGACACTCATTCGCATAAGGCTGTAAAAAAATAATTTTTTTTCTTTTTGTAACCATGAACAGTGCATTTAAAAATTTTATTTCCATCTTTATTTATTAATGAAGAATATCGAAAAATCTATAAAATTCTGAAAGGAAACCCATTGTTGTAGACAAGTTTCCAGCTACAGCTTGATGAATCCATCAGTCTGTTCATAACTCATTACTTTTTCATATGTAAACATATAAAAAAGGGTGATTTTTTTTTCTGTTACTTGGTTAAAAAAGATTCGTGGCATGTTTTAATGCTAGAAATTCGAAATATGGGACTTAAAATTTCATCAGAAACAGAATAATGAAAGAACAGGGTTTTTTTTTACTTGAAATGTAAAAATTGAACTTAATTAGGATGTGGTTTCAACAGGGTGCTGAGAATTAATCTATTTGTAGTCAAGATCAAGTGATTTGAGGCGATTTTTTATGTAAAGAATAATTGCCTTAATCTAGTAGATAGTGTGTGTATGACATATTGGACATGAGGTTAGGATTTAGACCCCAGGTCAGACATCTTCAACACGAAACGAAATGTGAAAGAAATATTTTTTTAGGCGACTTCCTCTCAGCAGATTTTAGGCAAAAACTCCGAAAATTTATAAAATTGCCATAAAAAAGTTTCACAAAAAATTCTGTTGTTCGGAGACGACTAAACTGGTACCAACATGTGTAAAATTAGCACACACAGCATAAGTGTTGTAGGAAGCTAGGTTGTAGTCCTGACTGAAGGGTTGTAATGTACATAATCAATTATGTATGTATGTATGTGTGTAAAGTCTCTCCATACAGAGACAAGACATTTTTATTTGTTTGTTTTAAAATGTGCAAATTTTCTGTTTTTTCTTCTTCTAAACTTGCAGAACTCGAACACTTTAAAAAAGTCACCCTTTAGTTATAAGAGACTTTTTGTTTGTTTGATTTCTTTTACGTCATTTTCAAGACTTTCGTGCCATAAACAACAAATTTTTGATAAAAACTTCTTTCCAAAGTCATAAAAACCGTATTTTTTATGATGATTAAACCTTACGGTTTACATACAGTGAGCATCAAAATAAACTGTACACTAAGGATAAAATTTTAACAATAAACCATTCAACTTTGACCACTTAAGGAGAGTGTCCGAAAAAATTTGACAATATTTTGAAATTTTAAAAAATTTTTTGTAAATTTTTCAATTTTAAAAAATGGCGAAAGAAATAAATTTAAAATAAAAATAACGGTAATTTTTTAATGTAAGTATTTAGTTTAATGTCTAGTTTCTTTTGATGCTTACTGTATGTATAACATTTCTAGATTCTTAAAGGGTTAAGAAGGGCATTGTTTATGTATGAGTATTGTAAACAAAACAAAATTTGTTTTTGCTTTTGTTTCTCGTATGTTGTATTTGTAAAACCTAAATTGTCTATACGGCTTAATGTATTCTCGTTGTTTTATTTTGTTTTGTATGTTGGCCATAAAATTTTATGGCCATAATGCTTTCTTCTAACGAATTAATAACTGCTGCTCTTTCTGAGTTTCTGAGCGTGTTCTTTATTTCTTTTTTTTTGTTACTTTTTTCAAATGATACTGTCGTCTGCTTAAAGGTCATTGGGGAGCCTAGAAATTTTTTTATTTTTTTTAAAGAGCGTTTAAAAAAATTACGTTTTTTTTTTTAAATTTTGATGAAAAACTTTGTCTTAAAGCATTGGAATTAATTACAAACAAATTGTGGTTGGTTTAATAAGCAAAAATTAAATTGTTAACATAATGTTTTGTGACCAGTTTGTAAGGCTTTTTTTTTCAATTGCTTTGATATGAAAAGGAAATTCTTTTGAAATTAAAGCATAAAAGCAACGCCACTTCCTGTGTCAATTGTTTGGAATTTATTTTTTTTTCTCAATTTTTTTTTATTGGCCAAGAATTTCCTTTTAGCCAAGAAATTATGTAACCGTTAAGATATTGTTTTTTTTTATTTATTCTTAGTGTCTTAACAAGATTTTTATAGTCATACTAAGTAGTGTGGTTAACACACACATACACTTAGAAAAACTAAACCAGTACACAAGTTTGTCTCCTGCTCTCTTTTCGCTCTTTGCCGTCTTTGCTAGTCAACAAAGTATTTGTAATATTTTCTAATTTCTAAATCAACTTGAAGTGTTTTTATTTAAACAACACAGTCACAGTTACCCACATTACCCACAGTTGTAGTTTAATGAACGGATAAAATCATTAAAATTTTCTTAGATTTCCTCTTGAATATATACTTGCATTGGGTTACCTTCCCCTTAGCTATAATTACATTCAACTATTAACATATGCATACAGTGAGTGTCAAAACAAACTATACACTTAGGAAAAAAATACTAACAATTACCACACTCAACTCGTATCAATTAAGGACAGTGCCCGCAAAAAAATTTGACAATATTTCCAACGTTTTTTGAAAAATTTTTTTTGTTTCAATTTTAAAAACTGGCCAATGAAAGAATTTTAAAATTAAAATAACGGTAAATTATTAATGTGTACTTTTTCTAATGTCTAGTTTCTTTTGACGCTCACTGTACATACATAACCATTGTATAGTACACATATTTGCTAACTTGCCATTTTTTGTTAACTTGCCACACTTGGTGTTGTGCTTTAATTAAGTCAAACATACAATGTATTAAAGAGAAAGAAAAAAATTGCAAAAAAAACGAAATCCATAAAATCAATGTGCAACATTCTCTTTAAGATGTCAGTCAAAGTCTTTTCAATGTTCTTTTCAAACCATTCTATTGCATCATGTCATATTGTTTATCTTGTTGTTGTTTTACTTTTTATTGTATAACAAGCTTTTCTTAAACTTGCCTAAGAAAAAAAAAAAGAAAAAAGAAAAGAAAAAAAAAGAAAAGAAAAGAAAATAAAAGAACAGAAACACGTATTGGAAAATACATTTCTTTTGTTGTTTATTTTATGCTTTCGTTTCTATTTATAAAAACAAATACTTTTTAAAAGTGTAATGCTGGTTTTAGCCAAAGTATAACAAACGTATTTAATGCAACAATAGACATCTCGTAACAGCATCCATATCACAGTCAGTGGCAATATTATTATGCAGTCAATGGCAAATGCTACACACATACAATAGACACACTAAGAGACACAGAGATATAGAAAGACAGACGGATGTACAAGTGTAACGTCAAATTCTGTTTGCTTTTTGTTTTTGTAAGTTTAACTAAAAAAAGAAAATGTAAAGTAATGAAAACATTTGAACCAAGATTCATCTTTATTCGGAGTGTTCATTTCATTAAAATGCCAGTCTTCCCGGCAAAAATTCTAAGAGTAAATAAAATTACCATGGAAAGTTTTCTCAAAAATCTGTCGACTTTGAACGGAAAGTTCCGCCATTCATGCATAAAATTAACACACACAATATAAGTAGTGTGAGAAGCTAGCACGTTATCCTAGCTGTAGCTTTGTAATAACCAATTATGTATGTATGTGTAATAAAATTTTGAACGCCTCAACTGTTGTATGGACGTTAGAAAAAAATCGATTCAAATTTTGATCAAATATTGACCTTTCGCACTTTTCTTATATTTGCAACGAGCTTTATTAAATCAATTCTTAAGTCATTTTGATCGATAACATCCTTAATTAATCAGTCTAGAACTTCTGGATATTCTGTCCTCAAAACTGATTCAATTGAGATAAGTATGCCCCTAAAGAGTTTAGAGTTGTATTATTAGGAGAATCATGCAGACATCGATAGAAATGCTAACACGCAAGTGTCAAGTCCGATCGATCAGTCATCTGATCTGAATGGCTTATTGGCCATATTGTAGAAGCCTATAATGAACAAAACTTCTTTATAATTGCACTAAATTCTCAGCATCACCTCTATTGGTGTCAATCATGGCTTGACTTTACATATTTCACAATCTTTTTTGCATATTATTGTGATACGCTATACTCTTTTCATTACTCACAATTATTTGAGGATTAGTTCGATTTCATTGCATTTTAGTAGTTTTTTGAGTCACCCAAACGTTGAGGTATTTTGTGTATTCAGTTTCTCTTCAAATGATTGATAACTTTTTGTTTACGAATGCCGAGCTTCCTAGCAATACTCATACGGATTATGTTTGGTATTCTTTTAATTTTCTTCATTAGTTCCATTGACATTTTAAGTAATTGCTCGACCCGAACGAGGCTTGTTATTACCATTAATCGAACACACCATTAAGCTGCTGTTTGTCTTTGATTTGCTAGCCTTTAACATCTTCTTAGCTGTTCTCTAGTATAATTTTCACATATTTTTAAACACAGATAGTCTATGTTCTATGAATGTGATATTTAAAATGCAGTTTTAAAACATACCCATAGTATTGCCTGATGTCATATTACCACAGAAATTGTATTAGATCCAAATTTTTGCCCAAACCGATAGTAATATCGTAAAAATCAAATACTGAAAACTGAAACTATTTATAATAATATAAACGAATGTTCAAATTCGACAAAAAATGTTGTCTAAATTGATTGTGTGATTAATGATATGATTGAATGATGATTGATGGTATGATTGATGTGATGATTATATATGATGGATGATGATGATGATGATGATTTGGATGATGATGATGAGTGAATGAGGAGGTGATGATTGATGATGCTGATTGATTGAATGATTTATCATAATGATTGATAATGATTGATGATGATGATAAATTTGATAAAGTTCACCAATGATTCAGACTATCTAACTAATTTTAATGTGTAAGTCGATAAAAACGAATTCTGTTACTTATTAAGCCCACCAGGCCTCTGAAGCTTTAAAATTTAGTCTGTAATGTCTCAGTCAGTTGCCTAAATTTTATTTAGAACACCTGGGTTAAATCTGGCAAACATGCTTTTACTAACTGTTTCTTGATTCAGGGCATCTAGCTAATTACACTACAAGTTTTCCGAAAGCTTTAATACGATCTGACTCTCAATGCAAACCGCTGTCTTATAAGAAAGAGTTTATTGAGAATGTGGACCATAAGTAAGTAATTTTTTGTTCTATTTTCATAATCCCGAAAAATCGAGTTGATAAAGTTCACCAATGATTCAGACTATTAACTAATTTTAATGTGTAAGTCGATAAAAATCGGAATTCTGTTACTTATTAAGCCCACCAGGCCTCTGAAGCTTTAAATTTAGTCCTGTAATGTCTCAAGTAGTTGCCTAAATTTTATTTAGAACACCTGGGTTAAATCTGGCAACATGCCTTTTACTAACTGTTTCTTGATTCAGGGTCATCTAGCTAATTACACTACAATATTTCCGAAAGCTTTAATACGATCTGACTCTCATGCAAACCGCTGTCTTATAAGTAAAGAGTTTATGAGAATGTGGACCATAAGTAAGTAATTTTGTTGTTCTATTTTCATAATCCCGAAATCGAAAATCTGCAATAGAAACCCGATGGTAGGATATTGAATTTAAAATCCTTACAATTCCGAATGAGCACACTATCCACTACTCAATACCTTTTCACGATTTTTTATGTTTACACTAGAGTGTGAAATTTCAGACTTTGTCGAAAGAAATTTCTATGTTTTCCGGTAATCCTTTGTTATGTTAGAATTAGCCAAACGTTCAATTGTGTAAATGCTTATCGAAATTGTATTACCGATGGGTAGTCGTTTCCATTGCCTATATCTTGCTAGAAACGGATGTATGTTCATTTAAGTTACGCGAACGTTTGGCTTATCCGAGCTTCAGTCAAATTGTCTTCATATTTATGCAAATATGTTTACACTCTTTCAATTCACTGACTATACATATACCCCACATAGTAGTAACTTGTTAAGCTAACCAGTAGCTGTTAAAATTACATCTTAAATAAAGAAAGAAAACACACTCACACTTACACTCTCACACTCGAACACTTATGTGCTGTAAGAATAAGAAACAAGAACATCTATTGACCTGAACCCCAGAAGAAAAAAAAAGAAAAAGGAGAAGAAGAAGAATATAAAAATTAAATCAGTTGTTTTAAATCTGTCCCAATTGTTGTTATTGCTGCTGGTATTAAGCTGGCTAAGACTGCTTGTAGCCAAATGTGGAATAGTTTCAACAAATTTTATTTTGTTTTTGGGTTGCATCACGCATCAATTTGCAAAAAAAAAAAAAATTGAAAATCATGCAACTTGCAAATGCATACAGAAATGTGTGGCTGGCTGGCATACTTTTGCAACATTTTCTTTCTTTTTTTTCTTTTTTCTTTCTTTTTTTGTATATTTTTGTAGAACAACTGTTGCATTAAGTTTGATAAAGAGTGTGTGGTAAATAAATATTCTATTCCTCTCACCCATTTCTACTTTTTTTTGTTGTTGTTGTTGTTTTTCTTCTTACTGAATTCTGTTGTTGTTAAATAAGTTTTTTTTCTTTTCTTTCCCTCTTTCTAAACATGAAACATGGGTTACTACTCCGATGCTTTTTGTAATGCTATTGATGTTGTTGTTGTTGTTGCTTTAAGTATTTTTGGTAAGTGGCTGGCTGGCTGGTTCGCTGGGTAAGCATGTCTCCCCCCAAAAAAAATAAAGCTTAAAGCCTAAACGATACTTTCTAAAATTGAGAATCTAAAACCATAAGAAAATCATATGAAAACAGAAAAAAATTAAAAAAAAAATTATAAATTTACACAAAAAGAATACGAGGTAAGGTTTCAAAGCTCTGGTTTTAATTTTTTTTAATTTTTTTGAATTTTTAAAATTCTTTTCATTTTTTTTATAGACCAGGAACAAACAACAAATATTTTAAAATAAAAAAAAAACAAAAAACCGAATATTTTTATAAATAATGACTGGACGACCCATTAGTTTGACTAGCTCTCTTATGGACTGTAATTTCAAATGACATCTTATTAGAGGCAATTTGTTTTTGATTTTATAAAATTTTGCCCATTTGTTAAGACACAAAACCACAAGGCCATTATGATCAGTCTTTAAATTGATGGCAATTCATTTGTCAAAACGCATTAAAACAAAACAAACCAAAAAAAAAAAAAAAAAATTTCAAATGACTACAACAACTACAACACAACAGCCGACAACAATAAATTTTTTTTGTTTTTTTAATGACAACGAACTCATTTTGACTTGTCTATGAAAATCTATCGTATTAAAGCCAATAGAAATTTGAAAAGAGTAGACAAAAAAAAAAAAACTGACAATAAATTTGAAGGAATGTTTTACCACAAAACCAAGTTTCGAAGCAAAAAACCTTTTTTTATTGCAAAAAATTACAAAAAAAAAAAAAAAAAAAAATGTCAAATTTTTCGCGCACTCTCCTTAAATAATAAAAGTTGAGTTGGCGATTGTTAGAATTTTTTTCTTAGTGTACAGTTACTTATGACGCTTACTGTAGACTACATACATAATTGGCCATTAAACCTTCAGTCTGGATTATGGCCTAGCTTCTCACACCACTTATGTTGTGTGTGTTAATTTTATACAGGAGTGGCGGGACCTAAAGTCGATTCCGAACGACAGATTTTTTGAGAACCTTTTCATGGCAATTTTATTTCGTTCTCAGAGTTTTTGTCAGAAATCTGCTGAGAGGAAGTCGCCGTTTTTAATGTCTGACCGGGGATTGGAACCCTGGCTTTGCTTCTAATAAGTCAACACACTGTATAATACTTCTTTCTATATTTCGTATAAAATTCTAACAAAAACTGAAGCCAGCAAAATAATGAGAAATTATCCATGAGGTGTAGGGTCTGGTAGAAACAACGATCGGATATTGTAGATGTACTTTGCTGTGTTCGAGATTGACGTACTTTACCTAACTAGTACTTTAAATCAGCATTTGAAATTGGCAAATATCTCTCCGACATGTTTAATACTTAACAAGGCTTCAGGGGAGATGGATAGGTAGTCTATCGTACGACTTATTCCATGTTTACTTGGGAAAAATCGTGCATAATGGTAAACAATTTATACCAAACAACGTAAGCTACTTGCAAATGTCAACGGTATTTATAGGAGGGGTAACTGAAATAGCAACATCCTGACGACTACTCCTGTATTGATGAAGTAGGTTTAGT
>QOCX01000350.1:97047-133586 GCA_005959815.1 Sarcophaga bullata | reverse complement strand
AATTGCATGATCGACTGTCGGTACTGGACGAAAGTATTAGCTTCGTAAGTGTAGTTTTGAGTAAAAATTTTTATTGGCTAGGTGACCCAACCTTCTGGAGGGGTAAGGTCCCACTTGTTGTAGAGCTTATGGCGACTCTGATTTCACAATTAATATTCAAATCAACTTGACTTGAATAATTGAGTCAAAAATGACTTCTCCATACCTCCTGCAGAAGTCATTTGTAGCAATATCATGTCTATCGGTATGCTTGCTAATAGGATAGTGGTCTGTGGGAACCTCAATTCATATTTGTCTGGTCCATCAATATTACACGTAACTTCTTGCTTCCAATGAACTTGAGGCTTCCTCTAAAACGACCTTAGAATACAAAGCTTGACTGTGTCAATTCGGAACACCATCTATCCTGTAAAATATTAAGAGCTCCGTACTGAATCTTCGTACTGAAGCTGCTTGGCTTACAGCCTTGTTAGGATATATGATAGCATATAACAGGGTATAGCACGGGAGTTACCAAGTTTATATGATTAGGAGCTGAAGTTAAAGGATTGATCGTATGAAATGAAATTTCTTTTAAATTGTATTCACGATTAACTCCGCAGCATATTGAATTTATTTGATTGCAAGAAGAAGAAGAATAAAATTTCTTCTTCTTAACAAAAGCAGACACTTTTATTGATGCCAACGAATTTATGTATATCGCAACTAAAAGCCATAAAAATTCATTTTATTGACAACAATTCCTGTAAAATATTATTGCCTTACAATTGTCAAAGGGAATGCAAAATAAAACAAAAATTTTTTTTTTTATTTTTTACGAAAGGAAACATTTTAAAAATGATGGCGACAATTTGGCACCAAGATAAAGAAAGAAAGAAAATTTTATGGTGATTTGCTAAAGGAAAAAATGAAAAACATAATAAAACATAAAATTGTTTAAAGCTTTAAATTATTACTATTTGGGGGCCATTTGTAAACATTGTACAGAATTTTTTTTTTTTTTTAATATTTTCTTAAAATTCCTTTCAAACATTATTGAATGAAACTTTAAAAGTTTTTTTTGTAAAACATTCTCAACGATTACTGTTTTAGTCGGCTATTCCAGTAAAATTCTTTTGTAACTTGTTGTTGTTGTTACTGTTTAGATTATTTATGACATAACTGACTTAAATATGTGGCATTAGATGATACTGTTAAACTCATCATACATACATACATACGTACATACGTACATATTTGATGTTCGAAAAAATTCGGCATTTTTTTCTTTGCGAATGAAATCTTGATTTACGATGTGTTTGTTGTTCTTTAGGATTGTGGATGAAGTTCTTTTTCGATTGAATCTTAGATAAAAAAAAAACAAAGAAAAAGTAAAAATATTTGGTTTTGTTTTTTTGATTGTATACCCTACTTAAGATTAAGTGATATGCTCCAGTCGGCTATCGTATACAGTTGGACGTATAAGAACGTGTTCAAATAAACCTGGGGTCTTTGATCAAGCGCTTTTTCTCTTACATAACATAATCGGTCGTTACAAGCCTTTAGTCAGCGGTTTCTGTCTTAAAATTTAAATAAAACAACGCGTCTGAAGGAGCTATCGATGCCCTTATGTGTGGGATATAACATCGTTTAAATATCCGTCACAATTTATTGGGTGAAGTCCATCGAAATGTTCAATTTTCCAAGTCATTGGCACCTAACTTACTTACTTCATTGATTATTACAACTCTATTCAGGGACTACGATCAGGCTTCTCACAACACTTATGTTGTGTGTGTTATTTTTATCCACTAGTGGTGGGACCCATAATTTAAAATCGACTTCGAATGACAGATTTTTGACAAGTTTTTCATAGGAATTTTATTCACTCTCAGAGTTTTTGCCAGAAGACTGCTGAGAGAAGAAAAACACACTCGCGACTTAAGATAATTCCCACAATCTAGTAGGCATCGTGTTGGCTTATTAGACGTGAAGCCACGGTTCACATCGCAGGTTAACGAAACGAAAATATTACTTCGGCGACTTGCTCGCAGCAGTGTTCTGACACAAACTCTGAGAGTGAATAAAATTGCCATGAAATGTTTCTCATAATTAATCTGTCGTTCGGTGTCAACCTGTAGGACCTCATGTATAAAATTAACACACACAACATTTAATATGAGAGAAACTAGGTCGTAATCCTGACTGAAGCCATGGGCTTAAATCACATGTGCAGCATATTCCATATAGGCCGTCCTTTTGAAACTAAATGTCCCTAGTGCCCAGATCATCCAATTCAGGCCGCAAAAATTGCTATTTAGCGACGTATAGTGTTTGCCTAAGACAGTGATGAGCGGGCGAATGCCTCAAGTTCAGAATCCTTTACCAAACAGAGGCTTTTCGATCTCATGTGGATTGGTGTTATCGTAAATTCTAAAATTTTGTTTGTTTACGTACGCGTTCATTCCGAAATTGGCCTTATCGCTGAAGCTGATTTTTCGAAGAAAATTATTCTCATTTGCTGACTACTCCAGTGTTTATTTAGCGAATACACGTCGTTGTCTGTGCACGACCATGATGATTTAGCTTCAATGAGGTAGCCGTTATCAACGGTCAAAGTTTAAAAGTTACTGGTGAACGACCCTGTATATATACAGTGAGCATCAAAAGAAAGCGTACATTAAAGCAAAAATATACGTTAATAAATTACCGTTATTTTTATTTTACAATTGTTTCCTTCGGCAGTGTTTAAAATTAAAACCAAAAGGAATTTCGAAATATTTTCAAAATTTTTTCGGGCACTCTCCTTGAATGGTAAAAGTTGAGTTCCAGAGTTCCACAGTGTACAATTTTTTTTTGCTCTCACTGTATGTACCATCACACCATCACACACCATCTTTTTGTCGACTATAAGGCAGCTTTTGATAGCCCCATAAGGGATCGTGTTTTTGCCGCAATGTCTGAGCTCGGTATACCTGCGAAGCTGATAAGGCTATGCAGAATGACGTTGAGCAATTCCTGCAGCTCCGTCAAGGTAGGATTGGACCTCTCCGAACCTTTTGATACCGTGCGAGGTTTCAGACAAGGCGACCCTTTATCATGCGACCTCTTCAACTTCGTCATGGAGAGTGTTTTGCGGAAGGCGGGAGTGCATCGCAATGGCACTATCTTCCATAAAAGTGTCCAGTTGCTTGCGTACGCTGACGACATTGACATCATAGGGCGTACCAAGCGAGATGTTACTGCTGCCTTTAGCGCTATTGAAAGGGAGTCTGCGAAGATGGGTCTGGCAGTAAATGAGGGCAAAACAAAGTATATGTTATCGACAAGTAGAGAAGTGCGGCGTACTGATTCTCAGATTACGGTCGATAACTATACTTTTGAAGTAGTCAAGGAATTCATTTATCTTGGCTCCGCCGTTACCACCAAAAATGATGTCAGTCTGGAGGTCAAGCGCAGGATCACTCTTGCCAACAGGTGCTATTATGGTCTCAATAGGCAATTGAGTAACAGAGACCTCTCTCGTGCGACAAAAACTAATACTCTACAAGACCTCCATCCTACCCGTGCTTCTTTATGGCGCAGAGGCATGGACCTTATTAAGCACTGATGCAGCAGCCTTGAGAGTATTCGAGAGAAAAGTCCTACGTAAGATCTTCGGTCCCAGTGCGAGTTGGCGAAGATTTCCGCATCCGATACAACAGTGAGCTGTATGAGCTCCTCAACGACATGGACGTTGTGCAGCGTATTAATATCCAGCGGCTGCGCTGGCTCAGCCATGTCGTTCGAATGGAGGAGGATGCTCCGGCGAGACGGGTATTTGAAGCGGGGATCTGCGGAAGTCGGCGAAGAGGACGACCTTGTACCCGTTGGAAGGACCAAGTCGAGGAAGCCCTGTCATCGATTGGTGTGACCAACTGGCGTAGGCGCGCAAGAAACAGAGGCGCCTGGAAGGATGGTGTTGCGGCAGGCCGAAATCCGTTAATCGGGTTGTTATGGCCAATTAAGTAAGTAAGTAAGTATGTACCATCAAACGAACTACTATTGCTATTAGAGTACAAAGCACAAATTTACTTATCACATCCAAAATAATTTTCTTCGTTCCTTCTGGTAGGGTATTCCAAATTCAGTTTTCATCACTTAACATCTGTCAATGCTTCTGTGAATAAAATTTGTTTTTATTAGTTGCCTGCCCCACCATAATATATTCCGGATTTTAAGTGAATGAAATTTCTTCACTTATTTTGGCATATCTGGACATTTATAATCAATGGAAAATTTATTATACACTTGCCGTTTATCCATCTCTGTATCTTTGCCTAATAAAATAAATTAAAAACCACATTCACATAAACACACACACATACACATAAAAGAAAGAAAAAACAAAAGAGAAGAACAAGGAATAATCTTAGAAAGTAGAATACTAAACAGGCAACAGTTACATGCAGCCATCAGTAGTAATACACTGGACTACGCTGTTTGTTGAAAATTTTTTGTAAAAAGAATCGAAATTCGTATAAAATTTGAAATGCTGCAGCACAGTGTAACTAAACTATTCTGAAGATTTTATAACACGATT
Organism: Sarcophaga bullata; assembly: GCA_005959815.1. Classification (NCBI taxonomy): domain Eukaryota; kingdom Metazoa; phylum Arthropoda; class Insecta; order Diptera; family Sarcophagidae; genus Sarcophaga; species Sarcophaga bullata. The sequence continues at coordinate 129,025 of QOCX01000350.1, read as the reverse complement.
TGTTTTTGTTTTTGTTGTTTTTTTTTCTTTGTTGATAGTCATTCATGTCTGTCTTCCGATTTTTTTTTTGTTTGCAACCTGTTGGCAGCAGTTTGTACTGAAAGTTGCCGCATTTAGAAATTCATTGGCACCAATTGAAAAATTCCCATTCAATGGATTTAGGGTATGGCATCTTTAAAATGTTTTTCTTCTTTTTTATCTTTTTTTTCGGTTTGGCGTGGGAATAACATTATCCGTGAAGAAGGGAAATTGATTTCTTATAAACATGCAGGTGTCGGGATTTGAAATGTTATGAACTGCACCACTACACGTACTGTAGTTTGAGAAATCATGCTTGTTTTTCAAAAGTTCTCAAATTTATTTCTCATCAACAATTACGAAATTCTTCAGATTTAAGACTAAGCCTTGGTTGAAAGCCCTACGAACACCGCTCTGATGTCTGTGTTTATCCATGTATGCGGGGAAATTGTCAGGGAAATTTCGGCACAGTCTAAGGTAGCTTTTATTTGTGTTCGGGGTGTATTGATGAATTGACCAGGGATAGCTTACAGTCTATTGCTGCTTTCGATTGCCTTCGTTATACTAGATATTCTCCGCCTTTACTTGGTTGGTAACACAAGGGCACATATAGTATTTCTAGGCTAGTATTTCGTGAACTGATGTCAGTAAGAAGACAACGACTGTCTTCTTTCCTTTTATTGCATGGTCGTCCATAATACTATTGCAGTTGTTACAGATCACGGCCTCATTGGAAGTCATGTCGATATACTTTACATTCCTAAGAATCAATTCTGCCGGAGCTGTGGATCTTAAATGGAGGAAGAAGAGAAAAATTCACTTGATGTGTTACTGTCAGACTCTTGGATCAAAGACGTGAAGAAATGTGTTTGACTTTTAATTTTCTCTTATTTTTGTTCGTCTGAAACCAGAGCTGAAGGCAAAGCTAAAGTCTTTGATTCCATAACATGAATAAACGTGAACTGTTAAGCATTGTACAGCATTGTTAAGCGAATAACACGTTAAGCTTGGACCTCTGTAATTAGGTGTAATACGTTTTGAAATCCAAATCCTGGTGTACTGTTGTATTATTTATTTTAAGTGTGGCTTGAGACATTGAGGCTTGTATATGTCGTAGTCTAGTAGGTAATGTTTTGGCTTTTCGGGCATGAGGCCACTATTCAAATAGCAGGTCAAACATCTCCAAGCAAACAAAATATGAAAAAAATATGTTTTCGGCTACTATTGCTCAGCAGATTTCTGGCAAAAACTCTGCTGAGAAGAAATAAAATTGCCATGAACAGTTGCTCAGAAATCTGTAGATCGTAATCGACTTTAAGCTGTAAGTCCCGCCACTCAGGTATAAAATAAAAAAAATTGTTGTGAGAAACTAGATCATAATTCTGACTGAAGGGTTGTAATGACTAATTATGTATGCTTGAGACCAATTTGAAGAATAAAAAAATTTACGTTAAACTGATGGAAAGCTTAAACAGGCTTCTTAACAAAATACATTTCTATTATGGTTGTGAAAATAGTTTTCATATTTAGTTTCAGCCAATTTCGTTGCATTGTGTATACAATCAAACCGATCATATGACTACTGTCTTGTATCTGCTGTAAGTTCAATAGTTTAGCAATCTGTAGCTCTTAAAATTCAAGACCAAAATAATAACTTTTGCCCAAGTAAATACAGCAATAGTTTGCCAATCAGCTATAGAATGTTACATAATTTAGCCGTGTTAATTACTACACCTCAACTGAGTTATTTTTTTTTAATTTGTTTATGATTATTTCATTAGAAATGTGGTGTGAAAATCTATGTTGTATGTTGTAAGATGGCAAAATATTTTAAACAATGCTGTATTGAAAGTTGAAAAGACTATTTGTAATCGTAATCCAAATACTTTTAATATTGAGCGTATCGAAGTTTTTCTTAGATTATCTGTTCTTGGCTACTTTTTTTTATTCTCCTATAATTGCCGCCTGCTGCTACTGATGAGGTCAGTAAAATTCTCAACAACAACAAATAAATTTTTTTCTTCCGTTTTCTCAACAGTTTTTCTGATTCGCGCATCAAATAATAAATTGCTGCACTTAGTTCATCATCATCGTCATCATTATCAATGATGAGGCGGCCTGTTGTTGTATGAGGCAAGCAGTAGAACTATTTAGACAAACAAACAAACAGACAGACAATCAGACTGACAGGCAATCAAGAGTAGCCAATCATTGTAGCAATCAACGTTTAATTTTTTTTTTTTTTTTTTTTTCTCTTTCCATTAAAAACAATTTTTCTATTACAGTTGATGACATTTAAAGAGCATCTTAAAGCGGGCAATTTTGAAATTGTTTTCAAATACGAAGAGGCTGTTAAGCTAAGTTTCTTTTATGCTTTTAATAGGCTTAAGGAAGTTGTTAATAATGAAGGAAATTGAATTTCAATTAAAAATTTTGCAAAATTTATAGGAAATTTTTTAATACGAGGGCCGTTTTGTTTATATTCCAAGTCGACTCTAAACGACAGTGTTTTTTTAAGAAAATGTTGAGAGGAAGTCCGCGAAGAAATATTTTTTACATCTCATTTCGTTAGCGGTGTCTGACCTGGAATCAAGCCATACTTAAATTAAAAAAAAACACAACAATACAGCAGGTCTTGATTTTAGAACATATTACACCCATTTACAGGGGTCGACGCTCAACATGGTATTCGCTTAACAATGCTGTATAATGCTTAACAGTTCACGTTTATTCATGTTATGAAATCAAAGACTTTAGCTTTGCCTTCAGCTCTGGTATCATACGAATAAAGATAAGAGAAAATGAAAAGTCAAACACTTTTCTTCACCCCGTCAATGCAAGAGCCCGGCATTAAAACATCAAGTATTTCTCTTCTCCTTCTTCGCAGGTCGCCAGCTACCATAGAAGTTATTTCAGGCAATGTAAAGTCCAGCGACATGACTTTCAATGAGACAGTGGCCTGTGACAACTGCAATAGTACTATGGTTGACCAAACTATGCAAGGACATCATAATTGGTTATTGTAACCCTTCGACTGATTTTTTAGAACTTTTCATGGCAATTCTATTTACTCTCACTTTTTTTTTTGCCAGAAATCTGCTGAGAGTAAGTCGCCGAAGAAATATTTTCTTTTCATATTTCGATTTCTTCGAGATATCTGAGCTGCGTTTCGAACCATGAACTCGCATCTAGTAAGCTTACACACTACCAACCTGCCTAGACCACGGCGACTTCAGTACAATTCACTACTGCGTTGATATATGAATAGAAGGCTATTGAATGTATAAGACTTTACATCAAAAAGAAACATTAAAGGCGGCTTTATTGTGTACTTACAATTACGAGAGTATTTTTTATTCGATAATAATTTTTATAATTACGAATGACATTTTGTCACTTCATTATTTGATTTGCCAAGGCTTTTCTAATTTTGTTCTCTTAAAGAAAAAAGCAATAAAAAAATTTTTTTCCATTAACAATTTGAAATAATTTTATGCGTTTGTAGTATTGTTTACTGTGGTATTAATAGAGCAATTTTTGTTTAACTAATAAACTGGCCCATGAAGTTATTGCCATAAAAGTTTTATGGCCAATTTTATTGCAAAAATTATTGGCTGCCATTCATTAGAATTGACGGGGCATTATTTCATTTGTTTTCAAATTTTATGGCATTTAATAAGTATTTGTTTAAAATATAAAAATTACGCAATTAATTTTAAATGTTATTGTTATTGTAAAATAATTAAAATTACACTAGGCAACAAATGTAAATCAACATAGTAGTCAGTGGCTTGGGTTGAAATTTTTTTTCTTTTATCATTAAGAACTTAACCTATTGACATGTTTTATTCTTACTTTTTATTTTTTTTTTTGGTCAATTAAATCAATTATCTTCCAGTTTGTTTTGAATACTTTCTTTCAAAAAAAAAATTTTTTTTTTTTGGGGCAAATTTTAAAACCTAAAATCGTGCCATTTTAAATCGTTTTTTCTTTTTAAGAAAATCATGAATTTTTATTATTTTTTTTTTGTTGAATGCGTATTCCTCCCATAAAGTCATTAACTGAATAGAATTGAAGAATTGGCTTGAAATATTCGAAATAGAAAGTTTCAATTTCATTAAACAAAAATAACAAAAAATGAAACCGTAAAACCAAGCTTAGAATAAAGAATTCCTATGCTTCTGTTGTAGTTCAACGCTGGCTGGGTTCCTTTCATTTCTAAATGATTAATGACTTTAACACCGTTTTTCTAATAAAATTGGCTGCTAATTTTTGTTGGTTTAAAATATTGTTCTCTTAACACTCTTTTTTTTTTTTTTGTGTTTTAAAATCCAGTAACAATACTGTATTGTTTTTATTTGTTTTTCTAATTTTCTAATTCGTTAAGGTTTTTATTTGTTTTTTTTTTCTTCTGCATGATTTGAAAGCATTCGTGGGATCAATTACTTCAAGTCCGTTTTTTTTGTTTGTATTTATTTTTGGTTTGTGATAACCTTGAGTTATGGATTAAATTGTTTTTTGTGATTAACAATTTTTTTTAATACGAGGGTTGGCTACCCCAGCTAATCATTAAACCTTTCTAAACGACAAAAACAAAAAATTAACATACAAAAGTGATTATAATTTTAGAGCTGAGAAGAACTATTCGAATTTCAATGAAGATTACTTGTGACAGACATCTCTACACGTTAAACAGTTGAGGTATAAAAAGTTTGGTTATGTCGAAAATGTTAGGTTAGACTAGGTCGAAAGTGGTAGCTTTGATTACCAATGCACACTTGATCACGAAGAGCGAAGAGCTCAAAAAGGATACCAAAGACAAAGTGCGTTTTGTACATACAACTTTTCTCTTCTGCATTTGAAAACCTTAGTTTTTGCGGTCTCTCTATGGGCTACTTTCAAAGACTTTAAGCTTTAGGCACTATATTATCTTGATTTGAGTTATCCAGGCATATTAATCACCTCAAACAACGATTTATAAAAACTTTTTCTCATCATACTTACTAAACTTCTTTCATTTGGGCATTATAAGCCTTCAGTCAGGATTACGACATAGCTTCTCACTTACAACCTAGCTTCTTACACCAGTAATGTTGTGTGTGTGTGTGAATTTTTTTACATGCATGACATGAGCAACAGATAGAGTTTTCCAAAGAGTTTTCATGGCAATTTTATGGCATTACCAGAAATCTGTTTAGAGGCAGCCACCGAAAGAGAAATTTTGTTTGAGATATCTGACTTGGCGTTGGAACGTCTAATAACCTTACTACCTGCTAGATAGACTCTGAACGATAAATGTTTTTGAGAATTTTTTTTGGCAATTTTAGTTGCTTTTCAGAGCTTTTTGGCAGAAATCAGCTAAGAGGAAGTCGCCGAAGAAATATTTTAGCCATAGACATGGGATTTATTTTAGTCTGACATGGGACTACATTCAACCAAATTTAATTAACGCTAAATAAAATGGTGAGCTTAAAGCTTCAAATCATTGACAGCAGAGTTAAAGTATACTTAATAAGCCAATAAAATTGTTTGTGAATACAAGTTCTGTTTAACAAAATCTTGTTTCATGAAAACAAAACTGTTTTAAATTTTAATTTAATTTTTAATTAGAATGTTTAAATTATTAAATAATTTCTTTTGCTTACAGATGAACTTGTAAAGAATGTTAATGTAGGCATAAAGCACGCATTAGTTAATGTAGGCTTTAAATTTAAGAAAGGTTTAATAAGAAATCTTATTTATTTTTATTATTTAAACAAAAATTGATAAAAATTTTACGCGATTAGATAAACGAATTAAATTTTAAATTTAAAATCAAAAATAAACTTAAAAAATAATCTTGTTTTTTGAATACAACTTTAAGTAATTTTGCTTAATAAAGCTGTTGTAAGTTTATTAGCTTAACAGAGTGTATTGGTCTTTATTCCCCAAAACTATTTTTAGTTTAGATTTTTGATAAAAAAAAGAACTTTTTATAAATTATTCTTTAATTACCAACTAAGTAATTGAAGACATTAAAAAATGACAGTCACTGGGTAAAGTAAATACTGACAGTTGTCAGGAAGAAACGAAAACTTTTGTAAAATATTAAGAAGGAATGAAAACCACACCTTAATTATTTTGGTATCAAAAAAAAAAAAAAAAGAAAGAAAGAAACAAAATCAACTTCATTTACGCAAGAAAAAACAAAAACAACAAAGTATTATAATAATAATAATTATTTGTATGTTTATAATTAAAATCCATGTTTTTAAAGGAAACATTAACAAAAAAAAAAAAAATACAAAAAAAAATACGCTTCATGCTCATTTATATAGTACGACGTAGAGGTAGCTAAAAAAAAACCTTTTTACATGCACAACATGAACAGAATTAAAGAAAGAAAAAATTGAAAAGAAAAAATAAAAATTATTTAAAACATTAATTAAGGAAAACATCAAAAAGCGTTTAAATGTTGGTTTTCGTAGCCTCTGTTAGTAAAAATTATGTACAAAAAAAAAAAAAAAAAGAAAATTAAATAGTCATGCCAAATTGAAGCCTTATATTGTTGAAGCCTACACCCATAATTTGTAAACAAAAAAAAAAAAAAAAAAAAAAACAAAAAACAAAAAAAAAAAAACAAATAGTAGAGATTCCATAAGAACTCTTTTCCTACAAAAAAGAAAAGAGAGACCAACAAAAAAAGGAGCCCCTATTGACCATCTGACATATTAAAATGCATAGCAGACGTATTTTTATGACAGGCACACATTTATCATTAATTTGTTTGCATAAAAACATAGGCTCTCATTCAATACTCGTCCTCCTTCTCCTCCCTCTTATCCTCCTACTTCTTCGAATATGATAATGATGTTCCAGGCATTGCCGATATAAATCACTTGGTGTAGTTAGAGTAGCCAATAAAATATTGTATAATCATCACAATCATTCCATACCATTACAAATACATATACAAAGTGCTATATATGTATGTGTGTGTGTGTGTGTGTGTTTGTGTGTTTGTGTTAATCATTCAATTGTTTGAAATTTTTCAGCGTTTCTGTAGTTTTTAATTTTTACAAGAATTGTGACACACCTGTGGTCACATGTGTTACACAGAATATTAATGATGCAACTGCTGATGGGTTAGTATAGAGAAGCAATTAAAAATTCATAAAAAAAAATTGAAGAAAAAAAAAAGAACTCAGTCAGTCAATGGTTCCATTGTTTAGAATACTGTTAACGATAATACAGTATTGGTAATGCAGTATGATAGCTGAATTACAAAATGCGAACACTGTTGAACAGTTAAACTTAATTGACACCATAAAGCATTGCGTCCAAACGAGATTTGTGCAAATCCTCTTACATAAACGTTTGGGGGGTTTTGCGTGCCTTAACTTATGTTCTCAACTATTAAAGATCCTCTCTGTCAAGTGTAGAATATTCACAAATATTGTGCCTTGGGTGCTTAGACGTTAATCTCAAGAGATTTGGGATAAAACCTCAGTTAAATCGCCATTGTCTAGTAGGTTTTGCGTTGGCTTATTAGACATGAGCATGTGGTGTCAATCCCAGCTTAAACATTTCAAATAAAACGAAATTAAACTGTAACGCATATAACATGGGTGGTGTGAGCAGCTAGGTTCTAATCCTAGCTAAAGGTTTGTAATGAACAATTAAGGAAGTGATAAAGAAGCTCAAAAAAGCAATGGTCCATAAAATATCTCTTTATGGGACTTGGAACCATTTGTTTTGACGCTAGCTTACCAGTAAGAAGAAAATATTCGCACTATCCAGTTTCAAAGTATTTCGGTCCTAAGTCCATAGTTCGAAAATGTTGCCCCTCATTTTGCCGTATCGTTCCCAATCGTATTTATCTCAGATCCATCATGATCCCAGTTTAACTGTATTAAAGTTTTCTAACGTAGCCAGATATCTAGGCAATCGTATATCATTTTTAAGGGGACTGTGGTACATTGAAGAGCCACTTGACTATTGGAAAGTATACAAACCTGAAGTTTGCAATACGATGAACCAAAAAGAAACTGATTATCAATAAGGATACGATGGGAACATGGTACATTACTTAAAGCTTTTGGCCACAATCCTAGTCCAGGCCCTTTGCCCTTTGCTCCTAGAGTATAAAATTAAAAAATCATAGGTCAAGATTAGAGGTCAGATAGTGTCACATCTTAAGATTAAATAGTAGGATTCAATAAGGAAACTATCAACAAGAGGTGGCAACTCTGTTAAGCCAGAATTCACTGCAGTAAGTCTAATACCTTACTTAGCTTAATTGTTTAATTCAACCCGAGTTGCTCACACCACTCGTGTTGTGTGTTTTAATTTTTTCCATGAGTGGCGGGACCTACAGTTTTAAGTCGACTTTGAAAAACGGTTATTTTGAGTAACTTTTCATGGCAATTTTATTTACTCTTTGAGTTTTTGCCAGAAGACTGCTGAGAGGAAGTCATAGCAGGAATATTTTTTTCATTTTTCTCAGAGATTGAACCACGGCTTTATCTTCCTACTAGACTACGGTGTCTTTAAAACGTGTTCCTTGCTTAGCTGGAAGAACTTTATTGAGGAAACTGAAATAAAGCCAAGAAATAATACGAATAAAAGGGAGATGCTCTGTGGCAATCTTATGTTTCTTGAAATAACAACAAATTTTAAAAATAATACGCGAATAAGAGCCCTATGCTCCTTATGTAATCTAGCAGGACGTCCACATTCCAGATATTTTATTTACCAAGGTTCTTAGAAATATTTTTTTATAGTTTGAGTACCTTTTTGTTTATGGGGCGTAATAAAATTTAAACTTTTTTTTTAATATTCAACAGAAGATTCCTTTATTTGAATAATTTTTGTATTTTAATTTAATTTTTTTATAGGGAATAAATATTTAACCCATATAAGTACGCCAGCCGCTATAAGTAGCATATTTTACGTGAAGTTTACATAATTACAAGTTTTCAGCACAAAAGTTTTCTGTAACCCACTTTGTAAGCAAAAATTTTCCATCATGAATATTTTTTTTCGTTTTTTTTTTTTTTGTTTTTCAATTTCATTTTATTTGTCTTTTAGACTAATTGCAGCCTTTATTTATCTTCTGTGTTTTTCTTTTTTTTTTTTACATTTTCTTTACAGGCAAAATATATACCCGCCCTATAATTTTCCTAAAGCCGCTAATAAAACTTTTTATCTTCTGTTAATGTAAGTAGAACAAACGAACAAAATGAATAAATGAATGTAATGAATGAATGAATGAACAAATGTATGAATGTATGAATGTGCTAGTATTTGTTAATTAATTTAATAAACTTTGCTCTTTAAACACGAAATCTTAAACAAAAAAAAGAAAAAAAGCTGAAAAAATTGGGTAAAAAAAAACTTTTTATAGCCGAGTATTGTTTACTCACATGTTTTATTATTTTTTCTTCTTCTTCTTCTTCTACTTTTTTTTTTGCCTGTAACCCTGTGAAGAAATTGTCGACAGCGTCATTGTAAAGCGGCGGCACCCTTTTTTGCATGTCATGCAACATTTGCCAAAGCGTATCATAATTACCATCAGCAGAACACTGAAACCCATCTTCATACCCAACAAAGTGGTTTTCTTCTTCTTAATTTCTGAAGCCAACGGTTCAACACAATGACTGGCATTAATTTAATTTCAATTTACGCACAATTATTCTCTTGTTTTGTTGATGTTGTTGTAAAAACCGAAAATTTATTTCATCGTTTTAAATATGCAGGTGAATTCATTTTGAAATTCATTTTATTTCAACGCTTATTTGAATTTTATGGGAGGTTTAATGATTTTATTTAAAAGGGGGGGGGGTGTGCCGTAGTATCACAAATGTTTGTTATTTTAATTTTAAAACAGGGTGTTTAAATGTAAAGAAATCGACTGAAACGAATTTAGAGGGTAGTACATACATACATACATACACAATTGGTCATTACAATCCTTCCGTTAGGATTGTGACGTAGTTTCTCACATCACTTATGTTGTGTGTGTTAACTTTATACATGAGTGATGGGATAGTTTAAAGTCGACTCCGACAGATTTCTTTCAGGAACTTTTCATGGCAATTTTTTATTTAGTCTCAGGGCTCTTGCTAGAAATCTGTTGAGAGGAAGTTGCCGGAGAAATAATTTTTTTATATTCTCGTTTTTGCTCGCAATGTCTGAGCTGGGGATTTACCCACGTTTTGATTTCGAATAAGCCACCACATTGCCTACTAGACTACGGCGACTTTAGGCCTTATACATACTCGTAAGCTAGAATAAATATCCTCCGAGTGTTTGGTGTAGGGTTTGGGAATCCTGCTGATCGTTGAGATCCATTTGCTGTCCGTATAGGTGGCGGTAGTGCTTGACCTGCCTGTGATGTTATCCTTTTTCCAGGAAGTGAGCAATCTTCTTACATGGATTGTATTGGAGAAGGGTGAAGCCACTTAATTTAAATTTCGAAAACCATGATGAACGATTTTCTTTCTTTTTTTTTCTCCAGTGATATTTAAACCTAGGCTTTTTTCCATTCGTTTTCAAACCTGCACTTCTCTACACCACGCCGTCACTGTCGTGAATGTAATTTGTCGTATGTGATAGACGATTTATTTGTGTACTGCTTTAAATGTTTTATTCGAAGTGACTTAACAAAACTGTTTGGGGTAAACGAGTCACCATTAACAAACATACTTTTGAACCTGTGCAGTGTTATTCCCACACAATAAACGCAATGATGTTTAATAAGTAGCAGACGTAGTGTTCATACCAAACATCAACCATCATACTAAGGTATGTCAAAGTAACAGAGTTAAGGGAGACATTATAGCGAGTAACGTCTAGAGTGGAGGCGGTTCAATAGATCTTTCTGTCTTTCCCATCCAAACTACTCTTCACACCAGACAGAAAATTTCTAACCACACCAGCGATATGAAGACTGAAGAGATCCTGCTTTCCTTACATAGCTGACTCACTTTGTTCTGACAGTCTTACAATAATCTGCAGTCACTGGAGTGCAGTAAAGTCGCTGTAGTCTAGTAGTAGGTAGTGTGTTGGCTTATTAGACATGAGGCCACGGTTCAAACACCAAGTCAGAAATCTCCAACATGAAACGAAATATGAAAGAAATTTTTCTTCGGTGGCTGCTTCTCAGCAGATTTCTGGCAAAAGCTTTGAGCGTAATGTGAAATCGCCATGAAAAGTTGCTCAACAATCTATCATTCGGAGACGACTTTAAATTGTAGATTCCTCCACTCGGGTATAAAATTAACGCACACAAGATATGTGTAGTTTGAAGCTGGGTTGCAAGCCTGACTAAAGGATTGTAATCATCAATTATGTATGTATGTAAACCACTTATCGAAGAGCCTATCTTTCAAACAGTATTGCTATGTCTAGAGGTTTATATTTCCTGTTGGGATATATAAGAAGTCATCATAGTTTCAGCATAAAAATTTTTTAATTTTTTTTTACAAATTTATCCAGGCTTGCTATAATTCTCTTCCATTACGTTTATAATTTGAATTTTTAAATTTGTCATACAAAATTAATTTAACAAATTGTCTTGGATTTGTCATTAATTTGCAAAAAAAATTATTCCAAATTTCCATTAAGCTTAACATGACAGATTTTAAATTGAAAATCGTTGATAATTTTCAAATTTCCAAAAATATTGATTAAGTTTTATGGTCTTTTTTATTTCATTTTTTTTCCATTTTCTTTTTGCTTGAAAGCCCACAATATTAAAATTCAAATTTTATGGACTTCGTTAAGAACATAATTTTTCGATTTTTTTTTGTTTTTTTTTTTTGGTTTTTTTTTGTACAATTTTCGATTTTCTTTGATAGAGAGAGAGAGAGACTATGAGACTTGTTTTAAGATTTAATATTCAAATTTTATGTCTTATTTTTTATTTCTAATTATTCTTTATTTTTTTTTCTACACAATTCTGTATTTAATATTCATGCATTCATTCATTCATTCATTCATGTTCTCAATGATTACACTTAGTCACAGTATTTTTATTTTTCTTGCTGCAAAACATTATGTTCGTTTCGAACGTTTCAACGAACAACACAATTTATTCTTGCCGTAATGGTTGATGGTTGTTGTGTGTGTGTGGTTAATTTTCAAATGAAAATTATTTGAATATAAATTTCTGTATTTTTCTTGTTGTTGTTGTTGTTTTTTTCGTTGTTTTTTTTTCTTGTATTAATTTCAAGTGTTAATTCAAATCAAACTTACTACGTACATACTACATAAACCAGGCTTATGTTTATTCATTCTTTTAACACACCGTCTACCTATGTCAGTGCAACAGTGGGTCATTCTCTATGTATGTGTTTGTGTGTGGGTGTTTTATGTGAATAAATAATTTGTTTAGAAAAAACAAAAAACGAAAAAAAATTAAAAAAAAATTTACCAAACGATTAAGGTTTATTTCTTTAATTTCTTTATTTTTTCTTGTTATTGTTGTTGTTGTTATTATTGCTGTGTTACTTATTAAAATTACTTGCCAGCAATTTAAACCACAATTCAAAATAACATTTTTTTTTTTTGGTTTTCTTTAAAGAAAATTTAAATTTTATTCATGCAACTCCATACCTCCGTCCATCTCGATGTCTGTATGTCTGCATGTGTATTATTGAATTTGTATTTTTTTTCTCTTCATTTATTTATAATTATTATTATTGTTGTTGTTGTTGTTGTTGTTGTTATTGTAAATGATTGACATAAAATTAATTACAAATAAAAGAAGAAAAAAAAAAGAAAAAGAAAACAAATATTACGTATGCCACTGTGCGGTTATTTATTCTTATTGTGTGTTCGGCTAGTTATTGTTGTACGTTTGATTATGTTGCCCAAAAGTAATTTAAATTACAAACATTAAATGTTTATGTAAATTACCTATACATACATACAACAAACAAAAAGAAAATTAAAAAAAAAAAAAAGCAAAATAATATGAATTTAAAGACACCAAAGTAATGTTCGATGCATTAATTTTGTGAATTTCAATACCTAACCTTAAAATTTTATTGCATTTTGATGAAGAAAATCTTGAAATATTCTATTTCCGTTCTATTTTCACTATTCCAATACAAACCACCACTTCATGAAAGGTGCCATAAAAGCTGGCATACTACATCGGCAACCAGTAGTTGAATTTCAATTTAAGTTTGAGATTTTTGTCTCAACAAGTAAATGTAATCCGAAAGTTCTTTGTTTTTGTACTCCCCAAAGCTTGTCTTATAAAGATTAGAAAAAAAATTTTTTTTGCTGCAGCAACCTATTTTTGGTTGGCTTGTTTGCAATGTCAATCATATGTTGAGGGTCCCATTATCCTCCTTTTTAAGTTGAGTTTTATTATACTCTGCCGGGAACAACTCAAACAACTTGTTGATGCTACAAAAGCTAGTTGTGGTACCATTACGATCATATCTCCATTAAACAATAACCCCAGAGATCAACTACGACTTCCTGTATTACGTAGAAACTTTCTTGATGTATCAACTGATTTAATGTCGATGCATACCAGAAGGGCTTATACGTTTAGGTTTTGCTAGATAAAGTCGCCGTAGTCTAGTAGGTAGTGTATTGGCTTATTGGACGTGGTGCCAGACATCTTCAACAAAACAAATATGAACGAAATATTTCTCCGGCGATTTCCTCTCAGTAGATTTCTGGCAAAAATCCTGCGAGTAAATAAAATTGCCATGAAAAAGTCTCTCAAAAACAATTTGTCGTTCGGAGTCGCTCGCCACTCGTATATAAAATTAAAACACACAACATAAGTGCTGTGATAAACTAGGTTGTAATCCTGACTGGAGAGTTGTAATGACCAATTTTGGATGTATGTTAGGTACGTATATAGGAACATTTAAAGACTTTCAAAAAGATTCAAGAAATCATGACGACAATTTATTTGTTTTCCCCTCCAAATAATTTCTGGTAGCTGCAGGAAAACTACTATGTTCAGCTTATCTTACAGTCCGTCATTCCTTTCCGTTTTGAGTGAGAGATTCGACATTTAACTTCTTTTTAATTCCAGCATTTGCTAGAGTTGGTACTACGGAAAATTCACACGAATTCCTACATGAGATAGGTGCTCCTCTACTGAGAGGCAAACAAGTGGTCTAACAAAAACTTCATTCATTGGTAAAGATAAGAGGGCATAATGAACCTACTTGTGGAAATACCAGACAGATCTCTGCCGGCATATATCTGTTCCTCTGCAGATATGCTGCTCTACAGAGATGCAAAAAAGCTCTATCCCTAGGCTAATATAAGGGGCGATAAAAAACCCACTTGTAGAGGTGTCAGAGAGATCTGGTTCTGTATGTAGAACGGAATGTACATTGAACCTATCAAGATTTTATCTAACAGAACACTGGCCTCTAGTTTTTTGTGGAAGGGAGACTGGGGAATACCTTATAATGACTTCTGCAAAGGCTGTGAAGATGAGGAAGTAGAGGAGACTACAGAAGATTTTCTCTGTTATTGTTCGGAGCCTGGGCACCTGGGAATTAGAATTCTTGGATACCCAGAATTTAGGCCTTCATAAGACTCCCGGGATGGTTAAAAGGTACAATAATTATAATGGGAGTCCCATATGGCTCGGCTACAGAGCACCAGAAAAACTCTTTTTCTTTTCGGACGCAGCCTCACTCTGCCCTAATGTCTACAGTTCAAGAGGTTTGGAGCTTTAAAATTTATTTTTAATACAAAAATTTGTTGCAACTACTTTAAGCCGTGATTAATCTTGTACGTTAAGTTATTGTAAAATGACTAGCCAATCGATGGATAAAAAAAAAAAGATTTTTTAAAAGAAATTTACATGGTTATAGTGCAGTTTGAAAAGAACTTTAATGTCAGTCGGTATTAGTGAAATCAAGAAGATGCATATTAAGACCCGGAAGAAGCAATAATTACTCTATCATATGTACGTATGCCAGACAATCATCTTCACCTCTTCATCGAAAGCCACACCAAGGCAAATATGCCGTCAATATCATCTGCATTGGGTAACTTGAAAGCAGCCTTAAATAAATTAAGCATGTGCCTTTTTGTATGAGAAGACATAGACAAACTTAAGAAGACATGAAAGAGATTTTATTTTCCGTTTGTCCGTAGTATGCCTTTCTATACTGCAGTCATCTATGGCTGGCTGGCTGGCTGGCTGTATGTTCGGTTTATTGTCAGAGACATACACATACTCAATGGTTTTATGCACAATGACACAGTCAGATAAATGTCAACATCGATTGTTTAAACAAATTGCAGAAGCATTCATTAATTCTATTGACTTTTCTTGCAAGAAAATAAGAAGAAAAACTATCAAGAAATAATACGAAAAACGTACGTAATAGAGTTTCTTAATAGATAGGATAGGGAAGCTTCTATTATTGGTATGAAGCAGAACTCTTCGATTCTATTCGCGAGTTAAACTTTGTATAGGTATTGTCTGAAACAATTTATGACAAACAAAGAAACCAAATGGAAAATCCAAACTGACGATATTAGCGACTTTGCTAAAGCAAAAGTTCCGAAGATGTGGCAACAAAAAAAAAAAAAAATTTTTTTTTTTGAAAAAATTATGTTTGAAATATGAAAAATCCAACAACAACAACAACAACAATTATTTCAATGTCATCATAACTATTAATGCATTATGACTTTGCCATTTCATTTATTCAACCATGCTGGCAGTCAGTCAATCATTTTTTTTTTTTTTAATTCTTTTTCTTCATAATTTCCTTGCCATTTTGGCCGTTTTTTTGTGTCGATTTGTGCAGTAAGAAAAAAGGGTTACAAGCCATTATCCAAAGTCTAAGTTTCTTTTTGATTTCTTTCATCAAATGCATGCAACTGGATATGCTTGCATGATTTGCTAACATTTTTATCGTGTCATAAAACAAAATATTTTTGTTTTTGTTTTATTTTTATTTGCATCGTTATAAAGCTTAGGAATATTGATTGATTATGACTAATGTGATCATAAAACTTTGCAGATAAATGCCATGCAAATTTGCATGTCTTCATGGATGTTTATTTGTTAAATTTGAATAAAAAAAATCTTTAATCACTATAGTCTGTGGTACATCCATAAAAAATCATTAGCAGTTCCTTAAAAAGAGTAGAACTTCTTTCATGGATATTATCGGCTCATCCAACACAGACCGACAGTTAATGATTGCCATCTTGATAAAGCTGCATCTGTCAAATTAGTTCTCTTTCATTCACTATGGACAGTTGTGGCATTCAATAACACGTGCAAACAATACAGCAAAGTGTACTGTTCGGGCAATGTACCGAGTACAATAATCATCATACCGAGATGACGATTTACAATGTCGTAGAAATATTAGTTACTACAACCCTTTAGCCAAGATTACAATCTAGTTTCGTACACCACTTATATTGTGTGTGTTAATTTTATACATGAGCGGCAGGACACGAAAGACAGATTTTTGAAAAACTTTTCATGGCAGTTTACCAGCAGAGTGTTTGCCAGACATCTGCTGAGAGGAAGTCGTCGGAGAAATATTTTTTTTAAGATTTTGTTTTGTTGGAGATGTCTGACCAGGCGTTTGAATCGTGGGGTCACATCTAATACGCCAACACAGTACCTACTAGGCTACAGCAACTATCGGCAATACTCGTATACCAAGATCTGTCGAAAATATCGCCGTTGCCTTTGAGAATCCGAAGCATTCGATTTTCCATTCGGCCTTTAGCAAAGCACGATTTTGATGAATTTTGTCGTCGTGACATTTGTCTGAACCTATATAAAATCAAGCTGATCCAGAAACTGAAGGTTAACGACAATAGAAAACAACATATGCTCGGTGAATGGGCCCTGAATTGATTCTAATTCTCATGGCATAAACATCTTCAACGTCAAGGCCCATCTCTGGATGAATGGGATGAATGGATGAATTAAGGACAGAACCAATCCATATAACTTTCAAGAGCGTTTAATGTATCCCATAAAAGTTAAATTTGGCATGGATGGCTGCGTCGTTGGTACAAATTTCTTTAAAAACAAGTTTGCCCAAACCATCATTGTCTATAGGCAATGATTCTCAACTTCTTTTAAGCTGAAGTAGATGATCTGGACCCTAACGACATACGGGACGATGTTATATGTTACACATCTCTTGCTACATTCGATATTCTAAACGATCGTCTTGTGTTCATTGTTATCTCACGTGGATGTAATATGAACTGGCCACCAAAACCATGCGATTTGAAGCCGAGCTTTTTTGGAGCTTTTCTTGCAGGATTTTGGAGCTTTTCTTGCAGGATTTTCAGAGGTATATGCGAATAAGTCTACAGTCTACAGTGGTCTTCAAAGCCAAACCACGTCATTGGTCAAATTCAAACAGATTTTTGAGTCAAAATTATGGAAATTTATAGACTTGGGATGCGCTCCATCCAGTGAAGCCTTTTGATAACAACGATGTTGTCTTCCATACATAAAGGCACCAATAGATATGCTAAGTAATTGCGATGATATCACACACACTCTTTGTTTTATTTTAATTCAAAGACAGGAAGCGCTTAAGGACGGAGGCAAGCCAATTAAAGAGGTAGAAGAGATAACAGTGATAATGACATGCTTGTAAATCGTCCAGTAAACTACCATTTCTTAACCATTTATTCTTAGAACTGTTAGGCGCTATGTGCCCCTTTCTTTATTCCCTTCATTACGCCATCATTCTTCGTTCCAGAATTTTTCTTAAATTTCAACCAAAATTTTCCAGAGTTGTGTCATGCGCTACCAAAAAACAAAAAATTTATTTCTTAAATTGTGAACAGAAACATTTTCATTTTTCATTTGAAAACGGTCTGTCTGTCTGTGTGATTGTCTGTCTGCCAGTCTGTTTTTTTTTCTGTTTTGTTTGTTTTCAACGTCTAGGCAATGATTTTTGTTTACAATTCATTTGTAGTCATTAAACACGAACCAGACCCATACCACCCATTTTGCATCTCGGCTCCAGTCTCAATATCAATGCAACATTTTGTTGTTGATTTGTTTTCTTTTTTTTTCTTTTTCTTCTTCTTCTTTTTATTATTTTTTGTGGCATCAATGTTATTATGCAACATCTTTATTGTTTTATTTCTGTGCACGGGTAAAAGCAGCCGCTGTTGTGGCATTAAATAAATGGAAAGACAGACCAAATAATAACAACAACAACAACAAGAAATAACGAACATCAGCAAACAACGAAAACAATAGTCGGGGATAAAAAGAACCTCTTGAGACTTTTTTCTTATTCCTTTCAACTAAAGCGTCATCAAGTATTTTTGTTTTGTGCTGCACACACAATGAAATGAAAGAAAAGTGTGAAATGCAACATTTTTAACAATTTTCCAAAACATTTTTTTTTTGCATTCTTTCATTCACTCACACAGTCATACATTCACTCACACAGTCATTCATTCATTCCTTTCAGCCAGCCAGGCAGCCATGCAGCCAGCCAGGCCAGGCAGTCAGCAGCTTATTCAGCCTTCTTTGGATTGTTGTTTGTTCAACAAGGCAACATTGTTTACAGTTAATGTTACTTCTGTTGATGTGGCACCAACCCAACTAACCAAACAAACCATCTTTAATTCTTGACTGCTACTGTCGCCGCTGTTGGTAATGCTCAAGACAACTGAGGGAGAAGGAGAGAGAGAGAGACAGAGAGCAAAATATCCAAAGTATTGATTACTTTTTCTTCAATTGCACAATACTTGCTGCAACAATAATGCCCATAAGTATAGCGCTGATCAACATCTTCAGCATTGTTGTTATATTCTTGATGATTTTTTTTTGTGTGGTATGTGTTGCATTCAACAACAGTTACAAACGAAATAAAAAACGAAAAAAAAAGAATGAAAAAAAAGTGTCAATGAAATAATACTTGAATCGTTGTTGTTGTTGTTGCTATTTTTGTATTTGCTGTTGTCGTTGTTATTTCCTCAAGCCCTTCCATTCAAAAAAAAAAAAAAATCGAAGACGGAAAATTCTTCCTTTTTCAGCTATCGCTGCTATTGTGGCAAGCATCTTATAAAGTTATGTTATGTGTGGCGGCAACCAGCAACATACCGACCAAGAAGTGTTAAGTTGTTATTTCTTATTCTTCATTTTCATCTTCAACTTCATCTTCAACTCCTGTCCCTCGGGTTAAGCTTGTTGCCATCACTCTCGACTATATAGTCACACTTGTATTTGCAACAATTTGTGGCATTGTTTTGATTTATTTTGTATTCGATATTGTTTAAGCCTTTGCTGGTAATTGATACATTTTGAAGGAAATAAAAAATGAAAAAAAAAAACGAAAAGAAAAAAACAGCAAAGAAAAGAAATAAAAACTGAAGAGAATAATGGTACCGTTCTTGGCTTGATGTATTGCTGCTATAAAGTGTGACTTTTTTTTTAAAGAAAGAATGAAGAAAGAAAAGAAAAGGAACAACAACTTTGTTTCCAAAAGATTAAACATTTTATTTAAAAAACAATTTATGCTCGTAATGGGTTACTTAAGCGGGTATTATTGCCTTAAGCTGGACAGTAAGAAATTGAGGATGCTTAATACAGTGATGGACAAAAGTAGAATTGCTTTATCATTTTATACAAGATATACATAACATACATACATACATACATACATACATACATAAATAATTGTTCAATTTTATAAAGTTACAACCCTTCAGTTAGGATTACAACCTAGCTTCTCACAACACTTATGTTGTGTGTGTTAATTTCTATACATGGGTGGTGGGACATAAAGTTTAAAGTCGATTACGAACAACATGTTTTTTTAAGGCAAGACTAAAGGCAAGGATAAGCGGTTTTAATAGGCTAACACTGAAGAAATTTCATTCGCCCAATATTAAGCAACAGCCAGGAACAGGTGTGTGATCGATAAGGCCTATGCTACGCATAACAACTCTTCAATCGTATTGCTCAAACCTAAATGGCGTGGTCAGGTATTTTGCTGGTAAAACAAAACTTTTTTTTTTTATTTCAATTTGGTAAAATTCAATCCATTTAATACATGCTTACAGGTGTCACAGATATTTCTGTTTAGAGGGAGGTGGTAACCCTATCAATTTAGAATGTGTTACACTTGCTCGTTCAACTGGAAAATAGTAAAATTGTGAACTCAACAAGTAAAATCCGTTCAATACATGTTTACAGGAAATGCAGATGTTGAAGTTAAGTGACAGATGGTAACTCTATTATCTTAGGATGTATTACAGTTGCTAATTTAACTGATGGAAAAATCACACATAGTCTAGCAATAGGCACTGCACTCATTACAAGTGGCTGTTTGGTGTGACTTGTGGAGCAAGGCATCATGGCACATATTTTCAGTCAATCGAGATACCTATCGCACCAGGATAATCGTATCATGGTATCGATGTGAACGATATTTGCTTTCAACAGGATGATGCCACTTGCCAGACATCTCATGCCAAAATTGACTTATTGCGTCAGACGTTGGGTGACCGTTTAATTAGCCGCCAAGACGCTGCGATTTAGCACCGCTGGATCATTTTTTGTAGGGCACCGTGAAAGAAAATTGTTATGCCGACAAACCACAGGCAATTGAGCATTTGAAGGCCAACCTATGTGATGCCATTGTTGAGATACGATCTCATAGACTAGCAAAAGTGCACGAAAATTGGTTCGATCGAATAAGGTAACTGTAAGGCCAGCCGTGGCAGCCATATGAGTAAAATGATATTCCATTTCTAAACGGAACAATTGTACTTCATAACAAAACAAATACAAGAAAAACAAAATTTGGCAAAAATTCAAATCAGTTTCGTTTGATTGCATTTTTAAATTTAAACGTTTAAATGAGCCACCCTATAGTTTCACGGAGTATGCCTGTGACGATGACTAATATTTTAATGCTCTTGCTCTTGAGTAATCTGAGCCTAGAGAAGAGTAGAAGACCTAGAGCCTTTACAACTGATGCTTTAGAATAAATATTGAAAATTGGAATCAAATTTCTTCGCTAACAATCTCCAAAGTTTAATTTTTTTTTCTTTTTTTTGATAAAGTTTTTCGTTTAACAATGTTAAAATTGTTCAGAAATCAATTTCCATTGAACTACAATCGGACTGTTAAACTTTTATGACTAAATTAACAGCAAACTTGAGTTTTTAAGTTGCAAAAGAAATTNNCAAAATTATTTCAAAGTACATCTGCACCATTTAAATCGATTTTCAAATGGTAATTTTGCTTCTTATAACACACGTAACAATTCAGTAGCACATTTGATAATGCTTCACACCAATATCCACGTGCCAAATATGTTTTGTATGCACTTTTGCGAAATTTCCGTAAATATGTCTTCTTAAGAACGGACTTTAATCTTTAGTTTCCGTAAGTGGAAAGAAAAGCATTTAAAACAGGCACTTGAAAGTACATACATACACATACACACACACACATACACATGTACACATCGAGAATATTGATGCTTAAAACTGGGTCATGTTTTTATTTGTATTTTCATTTACATTTCATAGCCATTAAAAACAGACGATGACGAACTAAAATGAACATTAGACACACAACCACCACCACCAATAGAGTGTTGTGTTCTCCACACTTGATGTTAAGTTAAGAAAAATCAATATTTAATGAATGAATGAACGAATGAATGAATGAATGAATGAATGCTTGATGAATACAACCCAACCAGCATTAGGTTTATATGGCCAGTAAAAGTAACAGCAACAGTAACAGCACAAGCAACAGCAACAACAGTAATTGCTGTGGCAATATAAGTTGAAAAGATTTTTTTTTACGGCCTTTTTTTACCATATAAATGAGTTTCTTAAGCTGCTTTCAAACACCATCAACACAACACAATCATCAGCAACAGCAACAGCAACAACATCAGTTTAATCATCTGCTTTTAGAAGTTCGATGTTGAAGTCGAAGTTGAAGTATCAACAACTACTGTGCTTTGTGTTGTCGTTGGCATTTCATTAGAGTTAGGCAAAGCCACACATTACTTTATGAGTCGTTGTAATAGTCGTTGATAAGAGTTTTCTTTGCTGCTTTTCCCCTCCGACTTTTCTTTACGCTTTCAATTTATTATTATTTTTTCCCCATTGTTGTTGTTGTTGTTTTTTTTTTATTATTTAAAGTTTTTGCCATTTCCTATGGCCATCGCACACATCTTATGCTAGACTTAATATTACGAAGAAAAAGTTTTCTTTGCGCTTTTTTTACGTGATAAAGAACTTACGTAGCAGCGTATGTAGCATAGAACGAATGTAGTGACAACCAGCTTAACTGCTGTAAAATGGCACGTCCATTAATATATTTTCAATAGAATAGAATGGAACTCTAAATAATAGGTGAGGCGGCCACAAATCACATAATCTTGACTTACAACATGTAGAGAGAATCATCAGGTCATAAAGATGCCAAGTCATTTGCTGTGCCAAGTTATTTCTTTTCTATTTCCTTCTCTTTCTTTCTCTTGTTCTTTTCATAAGCTTCAATGTTTGCTAATGCATTGAGCCTTTGTCACCTTTTCTGTTTTTTTTTTTTTTTTTTTGTTTGTGTCTGCTTCTTATTGACTGTGTTGCCACAAATTGACATTTACAGTGGTTCTGTAGAAATCCATTAGATTTCTTTTGTAGCTGACAGTGATGATGATGATGATGATGATGATGATGGCAAAAGTAATCTTTTTGTTAGAAGTGAGAAAATACAAATTATCCTCAGAAATAGTACGGGATGGTAATAAATACATGAAATAGGCCGATTTGTTTAAAAACTTGGTAAAAAAAAAAATTGATGAAATTTTCGGAGTCTCTACTATTAACACTGAAATTAAAAAAAAAAGAGAAAAAAGTGACTGAAACTTTTTCAAAACCAAAATATTACTTTCCACTACGCCATAAGTGGCCCAGCATATTTGCGCGTGTCTAACCAATGTCAGCTGTAATGTTATCTTCCTCAACTGCAAGAAGTGGAGGGCTTATCCTTCTATGCACTGAAAATAGTGTAGTGTAGTGATGTAATGCCAATGATTGATTGAAGTCCATCCATTTTCAACACAAAAGTCTGTTTTCATCGCACAATAGCTTACTAAACTGACTGCTAATGCCAGCAGGCACATAGATCGCAACCAATAGTGTTTCCTTCAGGTTGCATAGGCACCTCCTAAACAGCTTATGCCAGTTCTTTACACGAAATTCGTCAAATCGTTTCTTTGACGTCTCCATTAAACGAAAATTTAATATAATTTTATCGGTTGAAACATACAGTCATGGAAAAAAGTCTTCATACACCGCTGTATATTGATTTTTTTCCCGGTCATTTTTATCAATTAAAAAAGGCGTCCAATATGAAAAAAAGTAACCTAGAAATTATAAAAAAAATAAACACCGTTGTATGTAGACTTTTATCTGTGACTGTATTTCGCAGACAGTAGGGATTTTGATAATAAATGTTCATGATATGTAAACATTATTCGTTTGTTAGTCTATTTATAATGGAATGGATAACCTTAATAGGCGTTTCTGCATTGCCTCGTGTCATGATTAATACTGAGAAACTGGTGAAAAATCAAAAACTTCGTTCATCCTAAAATTATTGCCCCTAAGGCCAGAATGTAAGAGTGTAACTCTACTCTTTACGAGCAAATGATTTTCAGTTTATTTGCAAACAATTTTTCTCGTCTCTTTCTCTTCAGTTTATTATGGCAATACTCTATTGATTTATCAATAAATCACAGCTACGATGGGCTTTATCCACACCTATCTGATATCTGCGTGATATCAGCTCCTTGGTTTCTGTTTCTTGATTCATATTTCCCCGAGGAGTTGTGTCTTTATCTTTTACGTTCCTGCATTTCCTACGGACTGATGGACTAGATGACCCTGTTCGTCTCATTTGAGTATTCGGTATGCAATGTCGTCAACTTCCTTTCAGCAGATCTCTGGCAAAAACTGTTGGTCCCGCCAATCATGCATAAAAAGTACACACAAAACATAAGTGGTATAAGAACCTAGGTTGTAATACTGACTGGAGGGCTGTAATGACCAGTTAAATATGTCCGTATGATGTTTGTTTATAAGAATAACGGTAATTTAGTGGCAAATTCTATCCTCCGCTGTCATTTTTCCTTCTTTTGACTGGCTAGTTCATCTAAGAATGCTTTGAATATTCCTACATACACATGAATACGGCTCACTTAGTAAAGTGCCTCTCTATTAGACAAACAATTTAAATTTTTTATGTAAGTTTATAGAGTAACCTTAGAGGATGTTGTTTCTGGACAACATAGTTAAGAATCCGTTTAATTCAGGATCTGTTGCACGGGGAATAAAATAGTATGCGTTGTAATTTTTGAAAAACTTCTACAGATAGGCTGCAGCTAGGCTGATCATTTGAATTTGTTTAAAATATTCGTACTAGTTGCAGTACTGTTACTGCACTGTCATTCATTCCTACCACAATACCCAGTTAAAATGTGTACACACACATTAATTTTTTCCCCCAAAAAAAAAAAAAAAATTCTAGGAGAGTCCATTAGTTGTAATAGGCTTTCATTTTAATTATAATTTCCTGACTAAGTATACTTACGCTCTGAGTGTCATTCATAAAACGAACAAATCCATGCCATTTAAGTAGTTCTTTATTAACCACTTCATATTTCTACGGGAATAATTTAACTTCACTCTACTACAACATACAACAGCAGCAGCAACATACAAGTGTACAGCAATGGCAGGAAGCAACCAACAACATAATTCTCTTCTCTTTCTGTTTTTCCTCTCTCTCTCTCTCTCGCTTGTATTAAAAGCCATAATTTTCTTGGCTTAGTGAGCATTTTTGGTTTTGTGCCACAACGTTAAAGCCGTTAAAATCTTTATTTGGTTTATTAGCAACAAAATGAGGCAGGCAACAAACAATATTAAATTGTTGTTGTTGTTTTTCTTATGTTTGTTAACCAGTAGTGTGGTAGTTGTTGTTGACGAAAGCAAAAAAAAAATGGTTTTTCTGTAACTTTAAGTAGGTTTATTGTACCTTGAAAACACACTGCTCAACCACATGTCTAGAGCGTTTGAGCCACACAGCCACATATACCCTGCCCTAGACATATCCTCCAGTTTTGTGTGGAAGTCTTGTAAAATGCTGAAATTTATGTTTCTATTCTTGTTGTTGTTGTTGTTTTTTTTCCTGCTTTAATGTTCGAATCATTTAAAGAGGCAACCGAATAGAACAGAACAGAACAGAACAAAACAAAATAAAACGTTCAACGCAACACAAAACCAGTGAAGAAGATTAATGAGGCTTTTTTTGTTGTTGTTTTTGTTTTTGTTTTTTGTTTCACTAAAAGGCTTGAGGTAGTTTATCATTTTCTCGCTTTTAAGCAGATTTTTTTTTTTTTTTGGTTTTTATTTCTACACAAATCTAGGAAAAATGACAACTAAACCAAGACGAAAGAACCAACAAACAAACAAACAAATAAACAAACGGCAGCCAAGCAATAAAGCAGCCACATCCTTACTATTTGCCATACAACTACTCACTCTCTCCTGCTCTTTTCTTCTCTGTCTATGGCTTAACAAGGAGGCTTGGTGGTGGCTAATATATATGACAAGACTTATAGGAACTATACGTCTGTCATTTTATTTTTTTCTTCTTCTAAAATATGGCAAAAAGAAAACTAAGGAAAAAAATCTAAAAGATTTCATCCATGAGCGAGCGTATTACACGTTCATCATAGTCATAGTCATTGTAGCACATCACGAACGAACGCATTTTATGAAGACAAACAAACGACCACAGCAGCATACAGAAATATTGTTTTAATCTCTATAAAGATGTTGATGAGTTCTAGGAAGTTTAATTACAACAACAACAGCAACAACAACAACACCAACAACAAAATATTGTTATCATATGTGTACATACAATACATACATATGAACGTATGACAAGTTTATATTGTAAATACCTACACAAGTTCAAACCATTCATATGTACATGGTACATGGTACATGGTACATGAAGCAAAGATTTACTAGATTTTTTTCTCCCTTTAACGCTGTTGAAGTTTAAGAGTTTTTCTGTAAAGCGTTTTGAATAATTAGTCGCCACAATAAATTTCATTCCAATGAATATTGTCGTGTGGTATTTGATTTAAGTTTTTAATACATTTTCACCTCCAAAGCGTGTAAATACCGATGGTTTTGAAGATACTTTTCATATTTAGGAGCAAATGTGGGACAGTCTTACGGATCACACATTCCTATACATTACTCATCTAAGAGGAACGAGTAAATGGAAAGTAATTGGGGAAATTGGTAAACGATACCCACACATGCAAACATAATTGGTAATTACAATCTCATTATCAGGATTACAACCTAGTTTATCACACCACTCATGTTGTGTGTGTTAATTTTTTCCTACAATTTAGAGTCGACTCCGAACGACAGATTTTTAAGAAACTTTTCATAGCAATTTTCTTTACTCTTAGAGTTTTTGTCAGAAATCTGTTGAGAGGAAGCCCTCGAAGAAATACTTTTTCAAATTCTCTTTTTTGCTGAAGATGTCTGACCTGGGCTTTGAACCGTAGCCCCAAGTCTAATAAGCCAACACACTACCTATTAAACTACAGCGAGTCGTACATTTTTCCTAAAAGTTTTCTGGGCTATTTGTTAGCGTACAACAAACCGTTCCAATGCAAATCAGACTCTATTTGAATGGCAGTTTTCATCCTGCCTACCACACCCAAACAGAGGTACTGTTTAGCCTGAGTGTGCTATTTTGGTTTACAAATAGGTTTTAATGCGCTGGAAATAATAGATAAATACTCAAATAAATTTTGTCGATGCTACTTCATCTAAAACTGGTAAAACTGGCCAGAAATTAAGTTAATTAATCGAAAATAATTCTTGAAGTTGCTTGGCTTAATTCACTCTTAAAACGAATATGGTATTATGCGACATCGCTCTATTTATACTGCCTTATTTCACGTCTGGCACTGTTTTGATCTTTCTGTATTTGTTATTGATGGATTTTTGATTTAAGTTTTATTCCCTTCTTGCAATTTTTAAAAATTTTTTTATGTAATCCTTTGTACTGTTCGATGTGTATATTTTGTTGTTGTGTGCTTGTTTTTTTTTTTGCATATTTCTGTTTATTTTTATCGACGAAACAATATCAACAAGTTTGCGGAATTGATTTCCTACGTATTTTTTTGTGTATTTCTTTGTACCGTATGATGTGTATATTTTGTTGTTATCTGTTTGACTTTTGTTTGCATATTTTCGTTTGTTTTTGTCTGCTTAACAATACTAACAAGTTTCTGTGACTGATTTCCTACGTAAATTTTTGGGTACTTCTTTGTACCGTACGATGTGTATATTTTGTTGTCTTTTGTTTGCATATTTTCATTTGTTTTTATTGGTGTAATAAGATCAACAAATTTGTAGAAATTGATCTCTACAGTTAAACTTAATAGTTGATACCTGCTCAAGTTAAAACAAGTGAAAGATCTGGCAAATGTTGTACAGCAATAAATGTAAAATAATAAAGTCATGGAAAATTTGTCTATTTTTTGTAGAATAGTTTAAAGTCGTTAAACAAATGAACTCAAATTACTTTACTTTAGGCTATCGAATTAATCTTTCTGTAAGTTTTAGACACTTGGACATCTATTCCACTCTTTACTTTAAAGTATATTCAGAATAATCTGAAGAGTAATGCTCTCAATTGCTTAACAAAGTAGGCTCAACTTTAAAAAAATATAATTTTTGTTTTAGATGTCCGAATGCATTTAAAAATTCACACTATTTACATGCCTTAATTATTATTTCCTTTGTTTATTATTTGCTTTTAACATCCCTTTAACACTATAATCTCTAACAAATTACCATAAAAGTTCATGAATTTCATGAAATGTATGAATAATGAATTTCTATAATTTTGTAAATATTTTAAAGCTCCCTACAAACATGTGTTTAGGATATGTTTGCCCCATAAATTATAAGCTAATTTAGTATTGTTTGCTATTTTAATGGAATAAAATATTTCAATTGCGGCACATTGAAAACTATGGCTCCTACTAATAATTTCGTGGCTGCAAAAATTATTGGCAATAAGGAGGTAATGGAAAATTATTAGCTAGCCAAACACATAATTAAAAAAAAACCAGAGAGGGAGGGAGAGAGGCACTGTATCGTTAACTCCACCAAATATTTTCAATTAACATTTTTTTGGTCTAAGGTCTAGACAAGGATTTGAAAAATTTCTAATTATTCCTAATTTACATGGGCTTTGGAAATAATTTTAAATTTAGTTTCTATCATATGCATTACAACCCTGGCCACAAATTTTCATACTCAATTTGTTTAATGAATTTTCTAGAATTTTTTTATTTTATTTTTGCAAATTTTATACGAAACTTTTCAAAATAATTTTCGCTCTTCCATAAAATAATGTTTAAACGCCAAAATAAATGCATGCATGCATCATCATCTTCTGCTTTTTTTGGTTTGCCTAAAATTATGCTTTCGTTTTTGTGTTAATAATGTACAACTCCTGTGGGTAGGCTATAAATGAAATAAATTTACATTGTAATCCCTAACGTATGCATCAAGTTAATAGATGGACAGACATGACTGTTAGAGCATAAACAATATTGTAATGAGCAATTAATTTGATGATAATATCGTTGGCATTGGAATTTGTTAAATTATTATTACAATATAAAATAAAATTGTTGTTGTTGAATTTTTTTATAAGCCATATAAATTGCATAGCCTAGGGCTTACAAATTATTCAATGTGCAGGGCAAGGGGAAAATAAAAATTTTTAAATTTTCAATTTAAAAGTTCACCAATACACGGCTATTGAACAATTCTAATAGCAATTTCAATACAACAAATACATTTCCGCAGAGGGCTTTTTTTCTAGGCAATAAAGGATGGCAACCCTATTATAATAGAAATTGCGTGGTTAATGAAAGGAATGGAAGAATACATTGTGAATATTTGTTTTTTAAAAGAACAAAAATTAATAAGAAAAGTCAAAGTTTCCAGAAGAGAGATGAATAAGAGAGGCTTATTAGACATGAGACTTCGTTCAAATCCCAGGTCAGATATCTACGGCATAACGAAAAATGAAAAAAATATCTCTTTCGACAACTTCCTGTCGCTTATTTTCTTTTCTAATTTCTGAGACTAAAACAAAATTGTAAAAGTCACCGTAGTCTAGTAGGTAGGTGTGTGGGTTTATTAGACATAAGGCCTCGGTTCAAATCCCAAGTCGGACATCAAACTGAAAATATGAAAAAATATTTCTTCAGCGACTTTCTCTCCAGCAGTTTTCTGGCAAAAGCTTTGAGGGCAAATGAAAATTGCCATGAAAAGTTATTCAAAAAGCTAGCATTTAGTATCGTCCTTTAAATGTAGGTTAGACCACTATTGTATCAAATGAACACACACAACATAAGTGACGTGTGAAGCCAGGTTGTAGTCCTGACTAAAGGATTGTAAACTGAAATCGATTAAAAATTTTTTAACCCAATTGGTGATTTATTACCATGATTTTATTTTATTCTTTTTATAAAAAAAAAAAACACCAACGCTTGCTTTGATTTAAACTAACTTTGCTAATAATTTATGCAAATTATTGTGTAATTTTTGAAAAAAAAAACAAAAATCTCATGAGAACTAAAGCAGTTGACATAATATTTAAACGCTCGCTTGGAAACGAGCATTTCATAAATCAACTGACAGCAGTAGAACACATTAAAAATTCAGAAAAATTTTCAACGCATTCAAATTGAAAAAGTCAGTGAACTGTGCAACAATAGTTTGAATTTTAAATAAATATTCTTGCTATTCAATTGAATTAATTTTAATAAAATAAACAAAACAAAACAAAACAAAACAAAACAAAACCAAAAAAATTTAAATGATGTTACGAAATAAATTTCGTTCTTTTGTTTACTTTTTAAAATTTTTTTTTTTTCAAGAAAAGATTTTTTTTTTTTTTTTTTTTTGTATTCATTTAATAAACAAAAGAAAAATGCTTATCCAGCCTATTGTAAAGAAATTGAAATTAAAAACCCTGAACTTGATAAATTGATTTACACAAGCAAGCAAGTAAAAGAAGTTTTTTAACAATGGATTCTTAAACACGTTCTTAATGGTCATAGACCCCCACAAAAAAAGTATTTGTCAACCGAAATTCTAGTTAAAAAAAAAATAATTTTGAGCTTATAGAGGAGATATATGAGCGAAGCTCAATTGCAGATTAAGCATATTTAACCATGGAGGCTTTAAGATTAATTTTGGTGCAAGTCTAGACTAAGTTTTGGCTTATTATGGTTGTCTACTCAACTCTAGTATTTCATCGAATTTTTTTTTTTTTTTTGTGAGAAAAAAGAAAAGCTAGGCTTAATAACTTACAATCTTTCTAAACACAACTTTATTCGATTGAGAATATAAGCCATGATTTCTATTTTAGAAATTTCCAATTCTATGGGCTCAATATCAAGCTGTTTACCAAGTCAGCTTCTGTTAAGTACGGCTAAGTTTCCGCTTTTAGTAGAAACATTTCATTCGTATACAATTTTGTTATAAGCTGTGGAAAATGCCTATCTATCTTTATAGAAAATTTAAAAGGTTAGTTAGCATAGCAACTGAACCTTTAAGCAGTCCCATCGAGTCTTAGTAAAGCAGTGCTATGCTAGCAATACCATTAATCGTCCTGAGGCTATCAGAAGTCAACTCGTCCTAATTAAGATGACAGGAATTGTTCAAAAATTCTGAAGGTATATACGAAGGTGGTTCGATAATTGCCTGAGTTTTTATAAGGCAGGATGTTTGAGGTCTTTATACCTTGGTTAACGCTGTTTTTTATAATTTTTTTTGAGACCAGCACTCAGCAGATAGCCCCTATACATGCAGGGCATTGTATTGGTTTACAGGAAAGATAATTTATAGGAGAAATAAAAGAGGAATAGAGTGCGAGAATTTTTTTATTGACGAGTGGTATATATGTACCTTCGTGACATTATTTTTTCGTCGAGAATTGTTTTTTTTAGTAATAATTATCACTTTCTTTTTTTCTATTGTGAATAATCACATGAAATGTGTGACAAAAAATGAAAAAATCACAAACAAATGATGGGAACTCACGTCCTTGGCTCAACTAAGCCATCGGTGCACTTCTTTAAGAGAAAAAAACATCCATAAAGTAAAGCAGTTTTTAAAGCAAAAATGATAAAGTGATTCAAATTTATCCAGAATTCAATTAACGCATGACAGAAGCCCTGTAGTCCTTTCCTTCCTATTATTTTCTTATTGGTAGGCATTTAATGGTCCCAGAATTTTATACTAAGAAACATATGCATCGTGAAATTAAATTAAACTTGCTGTTCGATCGCCAACCTTTAGATTTATAAGCCCAATCAATCACAATAAGGAAACTGCAAATGGATATTGAATTCCTAATTGATATTTATTTGATAACCCATGAGCCTTGGATTGTAGCCACCTGCCTTATTACATACATACATACATACACACGTAATTGGTCATTACAACCCTGCAGTTCGGGTTATGACGTAGTTTCTCACATCACTTATATACATGAGTGGCGGTACCTACAGTTTAAAGTCACCTCTGAATGACAGATTGTTGAGATACTTTTTCATAGAAATTTGAGTTACTCTCAGAAGTTTTGCTAGACATCTGTTGAGCATGTCACTGAAGTCGCCATAGTCCAGGGTTCGTATCCCCGGTCAGACATCAAAAACGAAATACAAAAAAAATATTACTTCGGTGAGCTTTCTCTCAGCAGATTTCTGGCAAAAACTCTGAGAGTAAATAAAATTGCTATGAGAAGTTTCTCAAAAAATCTGTCGTTCGGAGTCGATTTTAAACTGTAGGTCCCGCCGCTCCTGTATAAAATTAGCAC
>QOCX01000350.1:64366-97037 GCA_005959815.1 Sarcophaga bullata | reverse complement strand
TTCAATACTGTTGACTCACTCATACTCAAAATTTCATGAGTACTTATGAGTAATGAGAAAGTGATTCATTGCTGATCTTTGGTCAGGATTACAACCTAGCTTCTCACTGCACTTATGTTATGTGTGTCCATTCGAGAAATGAGTGGCGTGACTTACAATTTAAAGTCGATACCGAATGACAGACTTTTGAAAAACTGTTTCATTACTCATTCATTCATTACTGCCAGAGTTTTATGTTTCCAATAATCTGCTGATAGGAAGTCGCCTGAGCAATATTGTTTTCATATTTCATTTTGTTCGAGATGTCTGACCTAAGGTTTGAACCATAGCCTCGTGTCTAATAAGTCTACTAGGCTACGACGACTACATTACATACGTATTTAATTGAAAATTCATTCCTCTTTGGCAATTGATAAATAATTTCCATTCAAACTAGCTTCGAATACCATAATTACAGTATACCTGATAGACTATTAACACCACGCTGTTAATGGGTTAAGAAGAAACGCACCAAAATGAAATATGATATCTTTCTTGTGTTTTTATTATTATTTTGCCCTCACATGTCTCTTTATATGGCCATAATCATCACCATATTTTATGTTGGATGCTATTTTTTTCCCCCTAAAAAAAAAAACAAATCACAGCCCAAAGCATGATTACAACGAAATGAAACGTGTTTTACAGAAAAATTTGCTGGAAAAGCAAAAGAAAAGAAAAAAAAATTAAAATTCATGTGAATGACTGTCATCAATAAAGCCAAAGATATTTTGCAGTGTTGTTTGTGTCTGAAGGCAAGCGAACAAAATTAAGAGAAAAAAAACCGAAATCGAAAGAGCAATAAAAGAGTGAAGAAATTAAATGAAAAGAAAAGTATCATTAGCATTAATTTAAAAAAGAATTTAAATTAACTTAACATTTTCGTTTACAAATTTGCGACACAATCAAATAAAATCTGATTTTTAAGCGAATGCATTAAGTGGTATGAGAACCTAAGTCGTAATCCAGCCTGCAGGGTTGTAATGACCAATTGTGTATGTATGTATGTATGTATGTGTGTAGTATATTACAAGAAATATTAAAAAATATTTCATTTTAAATCTTATTTCCTCCTTCCTTAATAAGCTCTGCTTTAATTGCTGCAATTAGTCGTGTATGCTATGGCCTGCTCATTAATGAATTCTTTCACAACACCTCTCTAGGGTATCCTGTCATGTCTGTTATATTCCTGTCTGCATAGCTATTATTATTATTAATATCATACATCACTCCAATGAAATAATAAACTCTAGTGTGCTATTGTCACACAAATTAGGTCAGCCAGGGTATATTACAAGCTACAAGTCTCTAGAGTCTAGCAACAGTTGTAATTGTAAAATCAAAGGCTTTTATTTGCTTTAATTAGATTTTTTCTTGTGTGTATTGTTTCAAACAGGAAGCTTTTAATTAATTTCCTGTAAATTCACACACAACAACACCTATGTGTTTGAAGCCTGTCTATTTCAATTATAAATGCATTCTTTGAAATCTCTGTACGCGTAACGTGTTACAAGAAAACAAAAGTTAAAATTAATTTTTCAAAATTTCCCTTTTGGCATAAACAGATTTGTTTGCGGCAAGTGGCAACTTGTGTCAATTACAGTTACGTGTGCGTAGAATTTTTCAAAAAAACCCACCTAAAATTATGCAACGAATATGTAGACAACTATGACGTATGAAAGTATGCAACATTATAAATGTTTTTAAAGGATGGCTCCTATGAAATATTGACGCATTTTAATAATGTTCTAACTCATGGGGTGTATAATAAATTCCAGGTATTGGTTTTCAATTTAAAAAGGACATATTTTGAGAAATTTTTTCAATTTTTTTTGAAATTTTTCATGGCAATTTTTTTTTTGGAGGAAGCGAAGAAATATTTTTCCATATTTCTTATGAGATTTCTGGGCTGGGGCCATGGCCGTACGTGTTAATAACCAACGTTCAACTTATTAGACTACCTACGTCGACTATCATCATGCAGCAGCATATAATTTTCACAACGTTCTTTAACTTGAGTACCAGGAAAATGTTGGTCAAATAGTGATCCAATAATGACCGTAAGGGACAGCTTTATGTTTATGTGTGTGCTTCACATACGAAGAATACAACTAAAGAACGGTCACGAATACAAATCAATTACGAGAAACACAATTACTACGTTGAAATATTCAATTTTTGATTGCAATTATTCATCTGAATAGCATTGTATTGTTGCGCTGATAAAAAGCTAAAGCTTGTAGTAGACCCATCGGTATTGTGGTAGTATATTGGCTTACCACGCGAGAGTACTAAGTTCAAACCATACTCATGGCATCTTAAAAAATATGTGGAAAAATGATTTATTGTGAGTATTTCTTTTCGATTTGGCCATGGCCATGGAAAAGCTTTATAAATTATCTCGTGGATGAAATAAAAACGTCGCAGACAACATGAATAGTGCGAGATGTCATGTCGTAAGACAGGCTAGAGAGTTCTAATGGTCGATAATATGTTTATTTCAGCCACTCTGCGATAGAGTTTTCATCTTTAAAACCAGATAGGATTTAAGAAATTGTTGAAAAACATTAAAAGTCTACACGCCAATATTAAAGTCGTGTTATAATTAAATGCGCTTAAACTTCATTCCCACTTAATATGTATCCCACTTACCTTCTTACAATATTTTTTTTTATTTTCTTTTTGCCTGTTTTCATTAGCCCAGTTAAATGCATATAAATTAACTTGACTCATTAGAAAAAAAAGCAAAACAAAAATAATAAAAATTGTGAAGAAAAAATAAAAAAAAAAATTCATCTTTTACGGATATGCCCGTATGCCCCTTTCTGTAATCCTATACGCTATTCTTTGTTCGAAAGTGGAATATAAAAAACCCCCCGTAAGAATATTATTTTTATGTGCCAGTAAAACAAAAGATACCATGAACATGACCAGTTTGAATTAAATTTCAGCATAATCATCAGGTTACATGGCATACACGGCGAGAAAAAATCTAGTGAATCTTAATAAAAATCATTTTTTTATTTGATGATTTTTCAAGTTTGAGTGTGTTTTCAAATAGCGTTCAATAGCTTTTGCCAGATTTTTCTTTTATTTTTGGAAGACTTTTGAATTGTTTGATATTGGACTTGCTAGGCAATGAGTTGACGATTCTTATGTTAGCAAGAGTCTGACTATCCTTTGCTGAACCTATGCTACGAATTGTTCTCTTGCCTAACCAATGCATTCGTACTTACCTACATAATTGGTCATTATAACCCTTACCATCTAGCTCCGCCAGTTAGGTTGTGTGTGTTCATTTGATACATGAGTGGTTGGATCTACAGTTTAAAGTTGACTCCGAGTGATAGATTTTTGAGACTCTTTTCATGGCAATTTTATATAATCTCGAGAGTTTTTGCGAGAAATCTGCTGAGAAAAGAAGTCGCCGAAGAAATATCTTTCTCATCTGTCGTTTGAGACATGCTTGAGACCGAGGCCTCTCGTCTAATAAGCTAACACACTACCTACTGTACTACAAGACTACTTTGTCTGCCTAATACTCTGGACTCAACGAGCTGTTAAGTCTTTTGTAAGTCCAAACCCGATTAAACGACCTGTCGAAATGAGATTTGACTCCCGCAATAAAGTCGTCTGTTAAACAAATCTATTTTGTTGACCTACGTATCTATAGTAGTCGGCAATTAATTCCTAATTCGTTCAGTGTATCATTATGCTTCACAGATATTTTGTTGGATAAGATACTTTTTTTTTTTTTACAAATTGTTGACTGTTGGTATGAGATGTATGACGATGAGCATGTCTCGTATGCGCATATATTTAATTCACCTAAAAAAGTATTGCCACACGGCTCCCTAACATAAGTGGGTGAAAAACAAAAAAAAAAAAAAAATGAAAATAAATCGTATAACTTTACAGATTTTTTGACACTCCCCCACCCAGCACACCTTTATAGCAGCCCAAGTGATATGAAATTATTTGCTTTTTTCACGAACAATAGACTCAAAACAGTAAAAGAAAGTTATTTTTATATGGTAGTGTGTTGGTCTAGTGGGTAGTGTGTTGGCTTATTAGACGAAAGGCCAGGGTTCGAATCCCCGGTCAGACATCAAAAACGAAATATGAAAAAAAATATTTCTTCGGCGGCTTTCTCTTAGCAGATTTCTGGCAAAAACTCTGAGAGTAAATAAAATTGCCATGAAAAGTTTCTCAAAAATCTGTCGTTCGGAGTCGACTTTAAACTGTAGGTCCCGCCACTCATGTATAAAATTAACACACACAACATAAGTGGTGTGAGAAGCTAGGCCGTAATCCTGACTGAAGGGTTGTAATGGCCAATTATGTATGTATGTAGAAGAAGTAAAAAAAAAATTAAAAAAAGAAATACCAACAGCATCAGCAATAGCGCTGCATGCACTAGCAGTAGCAGCAGCAGCAACTCCATCACCATCCAAAGCAATTACCAGCAGCAATTTCTTTTTGTAAGAAAATTATGAATTTTTAATGGGAAATGTGAATAATAGTGTGAAGATGGCATATATTTTTATTTAACAAAATAAAATTACAATCTTTTTGTGTTTTTTTGTTTTTTTTTTTTGCTTATATAAACAAATGACAACAACAACAACAAGCGAAACGTAGTATACAGTGTGGAACAAAATTATTACTCCAGACTTTTGGATTTACTTCTAATTATTGAAGGTAAACTGACAGAAAAGTGTTTTAAAGGCCAAACTAAATGCAAGCCAAGGGATTTATAATAAATTATAGGGTGGGCCATTTACAAGTTTAAATTTAAAAATACATTCAAACAGAAACGGTTTGAAATTATGCCAAATGCTTTCTTTTTGTTGTGAAGTATTGTTTCGGTTGGAAATGGAATATCATTTCATTCATATGGCTGGCGCGGCTGGCCTCACAGTAGCTCATTCGATCGGACAAATTTTTCTGCACTTTTTCGAGTGTATGCTGTTGTATGTCGGCAATGGCATCAAGTATGTTGGAGTCAAATCACTCATTTTTGACGCCCAAATGGGCCATATCTCGGCAATGACATTACGAATGTTAGCCTTCAAATGCTCAATTGTCTCCGAAAACAGTCCAACGGTATCAAATTGCAGCTTTTTGGTGGCCAAATGACGTCGCTATTTCGACTAGCTAAAAATGGCTTCAAACCTTTGATGTAATAAATCGATTGTGGCATGTCGCACCATACTGTTGGAACCAAACATCGTTCACATCAATACCATAAAGAGCGGGTACAAAAAAATCGATTATCACGGTGCGGTTGGTGTTTCCATTGACCGTAATGGTAACGCTGTTCTCATTTTGAAAGAAATATGGGCCAACACCGCTCCAAAAACCGTACCAGACAGTCACTCGTAATAGATGCACTGACTTCTGTAAGACCTCGTGTGGGTTTTCTGTACCCTAAAATACGCAATTTTGTTTATTAACGTAGGAGGAAAACGAGCTTCATCCGCCAAGATTTTTTTTTTTTTTTTTTTTTTATAAAATCCGCGCATCGTTCGTGCGGTTAATCGTTAGCCAATCTAACGAAGCAAAAACGACTTCAACTCTTGAACCAATTGAACTTTGTAAGGCGTCATACCGAGATCTTTTCGCAAAATTCGATGCAAACTTGTGCATGAAATGTTGAATACTTGAGAACGATAAGGAGTTGAAGTCACAACTTCGATATTTTCGGGTGTACGCTCACGTGTACGCTCAGTGGAACTAGTTTCTCAAACTTTAGCAGTAAACTAGCGTATACCGGGCACTGTTGGTCCTTCTCTGTGACCGATCGAATTTTGTACGACCTTTTCGTGCAATTTCCGAGCAATTGTCTTTGTTTTGGAAACAAATTTCCAACGTTGCTTAAGCGTAAATCGATTTATTACGTTTAGTGGAGATAATATACTGAATTTCGTGACAGAATAGAGTGACATAAGTATTGCCAGATTCGAAATAACCGATGCTTTAAATTTAAACCGATAGATGGCCTATCCGAGACATATCGTTTAATTCATTTACTAGTTGGCTGATATGAAATTGAGTGACTTAACAATCATTCTATAGTGTGTGCTGAACGAATAGTGAAGTCAGGAAAGGCATTCATATCATCGCTAGGGACAATTCGCTGTTAAGATTAATTAACAAGGAATTTTGATTTGTAAAAAAAGAGAGGCTAAGGCAAAAAGAAATAAAAACTCAATTTTCAAATTTCTTAACAGAAGCTTTTAAAGGAAGGAACATAACAAATTAAATAAGCTTTATTAACCCACGGGAAATAAATTTTTTTTCAATATTAAAATGCCTTCCAAATAAATACAACAATTTTAAATTATTAAACCACAATACAACAAACATTCTATTTAAAAATAAAAAAAAACAAAAATATTCACCCCATAACAGGATGTAAAGAAAATCAAATATTTTCACA
Organism: Sarcophaga bullata; assembly: GCA_005959815.1. NCBI lineage: Eukaryota > Metazoa > Arthropoda > Insecta > Diptera > Sarcophagidae > Sarcophaga > Sarcophaga bullata. The sequence goes on along the minus strand of QOCX01000350.1, from coordinate 90,556 downwards.
TTTTTAAACCAGACTGTCTTTGTCCATTCACGTTCCCCTCCGTTCTAAATGCAATAGAAAAAAAAAGAAAGGAAAATTCCTAATAAAAATTAAATTAAAACGAAAGAAGGAGAACGAAAGAGAGAATTTATATTAAATCCCCTCAGGTGCATTATGGAGGAATTTAATTGAAATAGAAAATAAATTTTTATTTGAATTTAATTTTCAAATTTGTTTTACCATTTAGTTAGAATGCTCCACAGTTCTACGAAACCAAGACCCATTACTCTGTGCATTACAATTATTATGTTCTCTTCTTTTTTTTTATTATTTTTTTTTAAAACAAATAATAAAAAAGAAGAGGAGAAAAGAGAAGAGAAGAAGGAGAACAAAAGTATACAGTTGACTGCTATACTGCCATACAAAGTGTATGGGACTCGTGTATGGATGTATGGGCTTGTAAAATGCGTACGATATTCTTACATTCTTTACGTTACGTACTGTTTTTGCTTTTTTTTTTCTTATCAACATTTGCTTACAAGCCAGCAGTCCTTTTATGCCGGTGTAATTATGGCCATTACTGGCAAAGTGAAAATAATGGGGAACAACAAAAAAAAAAAAAAAATGAAAAAAATAAAAAAAATGAAAAAAAAACAACCAAGTACTGAGGTAAAGTACAAGTTACGAGTTTATATTGCTTTCGCATATTTTTATTCATGGTGTGAGTAAATTTATAAAAAAAAGAAGAAGATAAATTATGATTGTTAAAATGCAATTTTTTTTCTTTCTGCCTTCTTTTCTTTCACCCTCACTCGGTTTGTACAATTTTGTATTCATTGTGATTTCGTTTTTTTTTTTTTTTTTTTTGAATTTTACATGCCCGTATTAAATTATGGGTCATTGCTCCGGCTCTGACGTTGTGACTCTGTCTATAGGTTTGTATGCCTTACTTTACTAATACAATATATTTCGTTTTTTTCTCTTTCTTTTTTCCTTTCTCTTTCTTTTTTGCTTGAATGTGGTAAAATTGAATTGAAATTTTTTTTTAAAATTTCTACACGCGCTTGTAATTTTCCAAAGTCTAGACAAACAAAAATTTTCTCAAATTTTTTTTTTAATTTCTTTGCTTTTGAAATTAATTACGTATTAAATTAATTTGCTTTACTAAATGCAATTAATTTTTTTTAATTTTTTTTTGTTTTTTTTTTTTCAATTTTTATAAGAAATTTCATAAGAAATCCAATACGTTTTGACTGGCAGACGTTTCTGTAGAAATTTATTCACTTTAAATTTTATCAGATGCTTACTTAGCAAACTAATTTTTACAGATCTACACAATCACGATCAATTGTCATGCTTGCTTTATACTATATTAGCGAAGATCATATTAAGATTGTTATTATATCCACGATTTCCAATATTGCACTCTGGATTATCGATAACGTAAAGGAAAAGTCTTAATTTCGCATAATACCTAGTGAAGTACGCCATATAGATGGTCCTTCAAAGATTTGATAAATCCTCACACATACATACATTCATTAAAACCTTTCAGTCAGGATTACAACCCAGTTTATCATACCACTTATGTTGCGTGCGTTAATTGTGTACATGAGTGGCGGTACCTACAGTTTAAAGTCGACTACGAACAACAGTTTTTTCAGAAAATTTTCATGGCAATTAAATTTTGCTCTCAGAGTTTTTGCCAGAAATCTACTGAGAGGAAGTCGCCGAAGAAATTATTTCATATTTTCGTTTTGATGTCTGACCTGCAGATTGAATCCTGGCCTTACGTCTAATATGCCAATACATTACCTATTAAACTACGGCAATGAATGCGATAAATCCTCATGCCTCAAACAATACGCCATAACTATCCTTCAGTCAGGATTATGAGCCAGCTTATGGCGGCACTTTTGTAGAGTGTAAATGCTTATTATATTGTCCTTTAACGTCATAGTTTTTCCCATGAATATACATGATATAACATGATTGTTTAGATCGGATAGGTGCTACTTAAAACCGACGAAGGTAGGCAGGATAGATTGGAGTGATAGCTTTGGCTACCATAGTTCACTTGGGCACATATAGCGGCCCGTTGTGGCGCCACCGGTAAGCGCCATTTCTGTACTGTCCACATTCCAATACTTTCATAAAAAAAAGCACAACTCGCCTAATAAACGAAGCCATAACCTTGATATTAAAATGTGATAACTACGTTAAGCTGACAAGGAATGAAGAGCCAAAAATCCCAGATAATATAAATGTGTTTGAAGCCGACGTAAGTCTTAGTGCAGCTACAATAAAACCCTTAATATGAGGACTTTTGTTCACAGCACTCTCTTGTTTAGAACTAAGATAGGCAATCAAAATTAAACTGTTCAAGTAGATAGGGCTCATCAAATGTAAAAATTAAAGAGCTTCTGAATAAGTGCCGTCTATAATTTAAGTGCGACTTTAAACTTTCCCTTAAATACTCTCCAGATAAAATAGGGGCTTATGATCATTCAAACAAGAACGAATTAAGGCTATATAAGGGCTTTGTTTTAAATCTTAAACAGCCGATTTATATCAGACTTTATTTCCTGAGGGACCTTAGAATACAAGAGCGTTGTATATTTATTACCAACATCGTACTGTATTCGGGGCATCTTGAGTGTCCGACCATAACTCCTGCTATAAATCCATCAAATGGCATTAATTACCAAATTAACCCGCACAGATTGAAATAAGAAGGCGTAAATGGATAGGTAACACTCTTGGGATGTCATTGAATCATATTACCAGATAAGCCACCTATTGAAACTTGCAAAGTAGCAGACACTAACGTAACCCTAGAGTTGATATTTTGAAATGGAAACAGTGATGCTAATCCTAAACTGCAATAAGACTATCTCAAGTATATTTTAAACCTGCGATCAATAATTTCTGCTTCAATGTAAAATCTTATCTCTTCTAACTTACATACTTAATTTGGGCTGGATTACGTCCTAGCTTCTTACACCACTTATGTTGTGTGTTTAGACCAACAGTCTAAAGTCGTTTCGAAAAGACAGTTTTTTTCCGAAACTATTCATGGCCATTTATTACTTTCAGAATTTTTGCCAGAAGATTGCTGAGAGGAATTTTTTTCGAATTATTTTTTTTTTTTTTGACTTTTTGACCTTTTTGACTGGTGCTTGTAATATCGTTGAGATATTTTTTAGTCTTTTTTTTTTTTTTTTTTTTTTTTTTTTTTTTGTATAATTCTTGCAAAGAATTTTTTAATCTTTTTAATTAAAAGCAGTTCTAGTTGTTGTTTGATATTCGTTAGAAATATTTGAATTCCTCTTGATAGTGATAGAATTTAGTTTTTCATAATAGACGAGAGGTTTTTCTATTTAATTTTTCTTTTTTCTTTTTTTCTTTTGTTTTGTTTTGTTTTGTTTTGTTTACTGTTTTAATAACAAATTTTTTTTTCTCCGTTAAAAGGTGCGGTGGGAAAAATATTTTAATTCTTTATTTCATTCGTTTTCTGTTTTCTGGTTTTGTTTTTTTGTTTTGTTTTGTTTTGTTTTGCCATTATTTGTATGGCAAAGCAATTGTCTCTGTGCTTTGGGGTATTGTTCTTAAGTTTCATAGACGAACTAATCAAGTTTCTTGTCTATTATTTTATTACGTTTTGATAGTTATTTCTTTCTCTTCGCTTCTCTTCTCTTCTCTGCTCTTTTCTTCTCTTCTCTGCTTCGTTTTTTTTTTTGTTATTGTTTTTGTTTAATTGTATGCCAGTCAGCAGCATGTCGTATCATTGTTTTATAATCTTTTGTTTAAATTTTATTTGAATTTAATTTTTTATGTCATACCGTCCGTATACGACACGATAGTAATGTAGTGGGTGGGTGTGTAATTTTTTGTTCTCCTCCTATGATTTAATACAACTTGAGTGTATAATTTTTTACAATTGCTGGGGCCATTTCTACTGTGATTTTGTTTTGTTTTTTTTTTATTTTTTATTTTGTGGTCAAGCTTTGGTTGGTTTACTCGAAATGGAGTTCAAGTGTCATTTTGGTTTTTGGTGGCAACAAAAACGTATTGAAGTTGGCAGTTTTCTTGGCATTTTCGTAGCAACTAATTCCATAGCGGTGGCGTGTTCAGCAGCCATGACAATCATAACATGAAAGAAAATCAAGAGCAAATATTTGTGAAATAGATTATCTTGTGTGGGAACTTTATTTATTTGTTGTTGTTGGTTTTTTTCCGATTTTTTTTTCTACCATTCATCCATCCATCCCGTATTATGGAATTTAAAAACTAAAAATCTTAAGAATTCTTAATGCCTGTGTGTAACGGTTTGTTTGTTTGTTTGTTGTCAGTGTTACTGTGAAAAATAATCATAATTTATGGCAATTTAATTGCAATTGTTTTTTTTTTATTGTTTGTTATCTTTCTTTTGTATTTTGTGTTTTATTTTTGTATTTTATATTGTTGTTGTTGTTGTTTTTTTATTGTTTCATTTGAAACTCCATGCCACTAAAAGACATCGCATTTGATATGAAGTTGTACTCTTAAGTCTATTCGTACATAGCCAGATGCCACATCATACCAGCCATGTGCATGACAAACGAGAATAAATTGTCTCACACAGCAATTGTTGAATAACTTGAATGAAAAAAAGAAACGATGAAAAAAAATGTTTCAATTGGCTGTGATTCAAATTCATCAAGTACAGTCACAAGCAAAAGTTGCAATCTATTCTCCGTGGTTTGATAATGATTTTCGAAACTAAAATTGGTTGTGATGGTAGCTTTTAAGAAATGCACATTGCTTGTCTAAAAAGCCAAAAAAATTATTCCAAGTTTTGGTTAGCTGGTCATCACATACATACATACATACGAGTATATAATTAGTCCGGATTACGACCTAGCTTCTCCAAACACTCACGTTGTGTGTATTAATTTTATACATGAGTGGCGGATCTTACATATTTAAGTCGATTCCGAACGACAGATTTTTGAGAAACTTTTCATGGCAATTTCATTTACTCTCAGAATTTTCGCCAGAAATCTGCTGAGGGTCAGCAAACGCCGAAGAAATATTTCATTTCATATTTAATTTCGTTCGAGATGTCTGCCCTGGGGTTTGAACCATGGTCTCACGTCTAATAATCCATCACACTACCTACTAGATTATAGCGACCTCAACATCATTCTGGTTAAAAGAATGAGGACGCTTCTAAAGAGTAATCAGTGTTTGGTCTAAGATTTCCTTTGGTAGTCTGTTTCGATTTCAGAGCGGACTTTTCTGTACCTATCCAATACAGAGCGATTTGCCACCATGATGTTGTTAAGTACACATATAACGATGAGGATTCTTTTATAGCAACTCTCTAGATTACATGGCAGCAGCTCTTAAGATATTAAAAGTTCTTTGCATATCCAACTGGTTGTTTTAAATCTCAGGTCTAACATTATGCCAATATTTTTTCAAGTCTTTTAATTTGAGTTTGCTGGTTGAAGTGGCCATAGTCTAGTAAGTTAGTGTTGTTGGGTTATCAGACGTGAGTTCATGGTTCGAACCTCAGGACAGTTACCTCTAACACGAAAAGAAATATGAACGAAATATTTCTTCGTCGACTTCCTCTGTGCAAATTTCGGGCAATAAATCTGAAAACGAAATAAAATTGCCATGAAAAAGTTTCTCAAACAATTTGTCGTTCAAAGTATATTTTAAAATATAGGTCCTGCCACTTATGGATAAAATTAACACAGGAAACTAGCCTGCAATCCTGACTGAAGACCAATAATGACTAATTGTGTACGTATTTATGCATGTTGCGGATTGGATAATCTAAGTTCCATTTCCATCTGAATGAATTTGGGAAAATACCAATTTCCATAAGATTCAAGAGAGTCTAATGCATGCTAAAAAAGTTACTATTTGGTGTACATTTGATGCTGGCCACGCCATTATTTCACATTTCTTTGAGAACGACGTTGGCCAGGCCATAACTACCTCCGGCATGCATTATAGGTTAACGATTATCAACTAATTTTGACATAAATTGGTTGATCTGGACACCAACTCATGACACAACTCATGCCGCATTAGATATGCTGCAGAAGCAATTCGTGGACATGATCATCACACGTCGAGATAGCGTGAACTGGCGATTTAATGCCATTAACTTATTTTTTCTTGTCAGGTTTTCTTAAGTCACAGGTGTTATATTCCATATTCCATACATAATGGAATCAATGGCAGTTAACTAGCGCCTGCTGCCTTTATTTTTTCTTAATTTGTCGATGATCTCATTAAACTCTTTTCGTATGATTGGTATGCTTACCTCAAACTATGCTAAGTTACCGTATTACTAACTGTAGATAATATGCTGTAGACCAGAGATCATCAATGAATCACTTTTTCGCTACTCATAAGTGCTCATGAAAAATTGAGTATGAATGAGCCAACAGTATTGAAATTAAACTACTATGATTCATTCGTACTCACTACACCGTTGATTTATAAGTACAAGTTGCAATGAGTATGAGTACAACGTTGACATCAAACTTATTGCCTTTCGAAATATGTTTGATTCATACGCCTACTCATTCAGATTCGTAAATTTAGAAAAATACTCATAATACTCATAAATGATTCGAGTGATTCGAGTCTTACATAATTATTGTTGCATTTACAACAAAAGAAAAAAGTAACACACAAGCAAAAAACACAGAGCAGCAAACAGAGCAAACACACAACCTTCTAATGAGTATTGTAGTGTTCGTACGCGATTCATACTTACTTTGTGATTCTGATATATGTTGAGTAATGAAGAGTATACATTAAAAACATCATGCATACAGTTAAGTATGAGTGTGATGAGCACTTCAAACTTTGAAAATGAGTAGTATGAGTATGATATTAAAAAAAGTATGATTGCTTATAAGTATCAGAGATTATGAGTATGATTCGATTCTACTCATCTTTTTGAACACTCATTACCGATCGATCTTTGCTGTAGACGTATTAGTCAACAAGCCATTAACAATAAATGCTAAATGATGCGTTCGTATATTTCTACCAATTTTGAAATCATTGGCCGTGATAAGTGTTTTTCTCTTTTTTTACCGTTCAAATGCTTGAAAAGTATTTGAAATCTTTTATAAGATTTTGTTAAATGAATTAATGAAATAATTTCAATTAAAAGGCATTTTTTATAAGCTGTTAACTGTCTAGACTTTGATAATTGTAAGCGTGAAAAACGCTCAATTCAATTTTCTTTTGCTTTCTAATGATAAAAGCTAATGATAAAAAATAGCGAACACAATGGCATGCAATATTTACTATGTTACTATGTACTTATAAATTAATAAATTAAAAACAAATTAACATTTAACAAAATTAATAAATTTTTGGAATATTTTTGCAATTTTCTTTACAGATCTCATGAATACGAAATAAAATTGAGCTGCTCTTGGCATTACATTGGAAAACGAAAATTAATTTGTGGCATTAAAGAGCTTGCATTTGAAAGAAGACGAAGAGAAAAATAAAATGAAAAATTTAAAAAAAATATTAAAAAAATAATTAAAGAAATAAAAAAGAAAATTTTAAACAAAGAATTTTCAAAATACATAACCTGGGCTACATACATACATACATACAAACATATTTAAAAAAAAAAAACTTCTTTTATTATTAAAAATAAATTTAAAATTAAGCAAAAAAGACCGGAAGAAGAAGGAGAAAAAAAGAGAAATAAAAATATTAAAATATTTGCAATAAAAATAGGCAAAGAAAGAAAGCAAAAAAGGAAAAAAGTTTCTGTTTTTTTCAAAGCATTTTTGTTTGAATATTAAAAGAAAAAAATTAAAAAAAAATATTGCAATATTTATACTTGAAAAAAAGAAGAAGAAAAAAGTACCATAAAACAAAACATCAGCATCATAAAAAAAGTAAAAGAATTTTATGCAAAAAAGCAAAAAAAACATTCTAAAAAAATATGAAAAATATTTTTTGTTGATTGAAAAAGTATTCTGTAAATATTGCAGGAAAGTGCAAAAGTAATCAAAAAAAAAAGAAATTTTTGTACACCATAATAAAAAAATAAAAGAAAAAGAATTTTAATAAATCAAATAATAATAATAAAAAAAAGAGGAAAAAGGGTTATTAAAAAATAACAAAAATTCTAAAAAAAAAAATTTGTTATCAATAATCCCATCAAAATGCATTGTCTGTGTAGACCATCACGGATTATGTCCGTTCGCATAAATTTATTGGATGAAACGGATTTCATACATGAAATAAAGGTAAGTGTGTGGACATTTTTTTCCATTCAAATAATTTTTTAATGAAAAACTAACAAAATTTTGTTGTGTTAAATTTTCTTTCAACACTTTTATAAACCTTACACATACAATACATATGTATTTCTTTATTGTATACACAATATTTTAAATATAAGAGTCCTTTCAAATAATTTTTATCCTGACACTTGCCAAATACGGAAGAAAAATAATTAAAAAATTTTTTTTGAGCAAATTATTGCTACACAAGGCTTCGTTTGAAGCTTAGTTCAAGATTCTGTTTTATTTTGTCTTTATTTTGTTGTCATCTAATCGATTATTTTCCAAGCGAAAGCAATGTGTGTTATTCATACTCTTTAGAAAGGCTTCCTAAGGCCGAATCACTTCTGGTAGACTTTTACACTCTTTTCTCTCTCCTACTTATTTCAGTTTATTATCCACAAACGCGATCATATGCGTTATCAACAAATATTTGAGATTGAAAAAGCATTCATAGCCTTCCAAATTTCTCAGTAAGAACGCCTCTGTGGTACTGAACAGAGATCAGCAATGAGTATTCAAATAGATGAGTAGATTCGAATCATACTCATAATATCTGATACTTATACGCATTCATACTTATTTTAATATCATACTCATACTACTCATATTCATAGTTTGAAGTACTCATCATACTCATACTTAACACTTCTACTCTTCATGACTCAACATATACCAGAAACACAAAATAAGTATAAATCGCGTACGAACACTACAATACTCAATAGAAGGTTATGCGCTTGCTCTGTTTGCTGCTCTGTGTTTTTTGCTTGTGTGTCTTTTTTCAAATTTACGAATCTGAATGAGTAGGCGTATGAATCAAACATATTTCAAATGTTATGAGTTCGATGTCAATGTTGTGCTCATACTTATTGCAACTTGTACTTATAAATCAACGTTGTAGTGAGTATGAATGAATCAGACTCACTCATACTCAAAATTTCATGAGTACTTATGAGTAGCGAAAAAGTGATTCAAGACTGATCTCTGGTACCGAAGCTAATTTGCACGTCTAATGATCTTAAATTATAATTTTAAAGACTCTGTCATTGGTTATGTATTCTTAGCTTTCTAGTATTTATAAAAAGGATTTATTTTGTCCCATATATATAGTGTATGAAGACAGATAATAACACAGAAGCATATGCATTTGATTCATAATAGCAAAACTAGTCGTAATACAGAAGACGAGACATAGCACTCGAGAGTTGTAATCCATGTAAGTTGAATTAGTTATGCAAAGAGGTTTAGGTCAACCAAGTAATTTATACATTCAAGAGCAGATAGATGAGTTTTCCAATAGAGCTATAACGATGTCAATCCTTGCTTGACGTAGGCTGCCAATATTTTGCTTTTTAGGCTGCAAACAGCACATGACTTCACATGACTTCCTCTTTGGTCTACTGTGAACATTACCACGCTAATGTCTCTGAACTTATTTTTCAAATTTTTCTTTTTTATAAGACCAACAGGGTATAGCCCTTACTCATGCAGCGCATTGTGTTGGAATAGGGAAAATAGGTTATGGGAAGGAGGACAGAGTATCGTTTAAGCTAATCTCTTAAAACATGCGGTTATTTTCCATCGAAAGGGTAAGGGTCATAACAATACTATTCAACAATAGTTTTACAATCTGAACCAACTATGCATGAGAAATTAGCTGTGCGGGATACACAAGAGTAAAGTTTTTTGAAGTCTTGTAAGTAAGTGTTTCATAACAAATTACACCGAAATAGTAAACATCATCAGAGAACTATTGGAATCAATATAGATGTGTAAAGTTAAATGGTTTTACATACATGCATACGTAATTGGCCATTACAACCTTGCAGTGAGGATAGGACCTAGCTTCTTACAGCACTTAAGCTGTGTCTGTTAATTATATCCACAAGTAGTGGGGTTTACAGTTTAAAGTCGATTCCGAATGGCAGATTTTTTAGAAACTTTTTATTGCAAATTTTATTTACTCGCAGAATTTTTGCTAAAAGAGGAAGTCGCCGTGGAAATATTTTTTCATACAACATTTAAACTGTGATCACTTTACAAGTACTGTCATCATATGATACTTTTATTATTGCATCATCACTAACAACACACCACATAACACTTGTTCATACAATAACAACAAAAGTTTCCTGGTAAATATTTTATCATCCATCAATGTTGTGTTAGCACTTTTATTTCCACAATTTTTTTTCTTCTTTTTTGTTCACTTTGGTCAACAACACTTACCTCAACCCTATATAAGTAGGGCAGTGAAACATTTGTCGGGTCTACAGTAATAGATAAACGAAAAAAAAACAATTCGTTGTTGTTTGGTTCACTAAAATAGTTTTCATTTGACATGTAAGCTCTCTGCAACGGTTGCAGCAACACGAGAGGCCCTTTCCTATCTCATATGCATATGTGAGTGAATGAACACAGTAGCACAAAGATTGTTTATTTATTTATTTCTATGACACATTCTCAATAGCAATTGCATACGTTAACAAAAAAAAAAAAAAAAAAAAAAATTTTTAGAAAAAAAATTGTGTTTTTTCTACCAGAGAATTTGACAAGTGCTACTCACTCAATTGCTGCCACTTGTCATAGCTCTCTTTTACCTCCTACTACTGCCGGTGCCAGTAAGCTTGTATACCATTTTGCTTTCATTCAAATTAACACACAATGTAACACTCTTGATACGTTATGCCCGTCATAAGTATTTGTTGCCGTTAAATATTGATGGTTGATGTGTGGTGTTAAATGTGTTTCATTAGTTACTTAGTTCTGTAGTGATAATATATTTGTATTCTAGTTGTTGTATTTATTTTTTTATTATTTTTTTATTTTCCTTGTAATTACACTCACAAAAAACAATGTGTTAAATTTGCATAGCATTTGTCTATAATATAGCTGTGGTATGTGTTTGTAATACTCGTAACCAGGAAGTACCTATTAACGCAGATGGAAATGAGTTCAGTTGATGAATTTGTTGCATGATTCAGTGGCATAAGATATTACGTGGCGCAGAAATAGGTTCAAGAATGTCTGAATGTCGTATGGAATGTGGTAAACCTCTACATAAACTAGCCGTATGGCTGCAAACTGTTTAATAAATTGCACAATCAGACTCCTTAACTTTCTCCATCGTTTAGTAACAGGCCGAAAGTTTTATTATGCCTCCAAGACTTGTTGAGGCCACTAAAATAGATTTGTTTGTGAGATGATTTCGTAGTTGAAATCAAATTGCATCAGGCTTGGATGCAAAGAGCAGATACTGGGGGTTAATTTCAGAGAATAAAGCAGATGAGCGAACAATTCCTAGCCTAATCTATGGATACCTACCATGTGTACATTAAATATGTGGTCATTGTCGTGGTGCAAATAATATATTTCTTCGCGAAAAGCGATCGTTTTTCTTAAATCATATACCTTTTTGAAGGCATGCATCCCTATTCGCGATCATCATGACTCTATTGGCTGACCAATTCACTTTGGCCTTCTCGAATTTTTTCCGAAATCCTACTATTTTCACTTAAGCTTTGTCTATGCTGTATCGTAGCCATCGAGGCTCGTCAGAGCTGGTCCTCTATTTCCAGAACCCTGGTCAATCGATTTGAGTATGCGTTAGCTCCGCGCAGAAATTCTTTCGGGAGGCCAACCTATTTTCAGCCAATGAAGAATCTTGCTCCACTGCCACTGCCACTGCTCACTTGGCCCCCGATGGATAGAATATCCGATTACTCGGACTTGAAAGTAATGTTATCCCGATTACAAGGGCTTACAGGTCGTTGTGTTATGGGAAGACAAGCAGAAAGACTGTGAATACCATCTAACGACTTCTGCGGTGGTTGTAGATCTCTTCCGACGTGCAGATATAGGTTATTTGACTATCCATTCCTAATCAGCTTAACGTAATTAACGTCCATTGATGTTAAGGATGTAGTTTCGCTTATTAAACTTTCAGGCTGGTTTTCCAGCATAGGAATGGCGTGCTTTTAATATGCAGTTCTTGCGCTAATCAACTTGTTCCTTAGTTTGGTGGAATTCGTTATGACGTAACAATGGGCCTTTATGGGTGTCAAGTGAGCTTTGGTAATCACAGCTAACACTTCAACCAAATGACAACCTAATGCTGTATCGTGGTGAATTCATGTTTACAAATATTCCTGACGAATCGTCTGTAGCTGCCACACGTTGCTCTTGTGGACGATGGTTAAAAAATGCCGCGGCTATTTGGCGGAAATGTTTCTCATACCAAATTTATCATAAAAACTGGAACCACTAAGCCATGTTGAATCTCTATGTCCTCCACAATCTGTTGCATTGTCACACTAAATCGGCGTATATAGGCCTTAACTGTGTATCCAAAATGTGTGGCATCTTTTGAGCATGCACGGACACAAAAGATAAATAAGAACACAAAATTTCCTTCCATTTTCTTCTTAAATCCCAGGGAAATGGGCGTTGTAGTTAATGGAACAGCTGGGTGAAATTTTAATTGAAGTCAACTGGCAGATTAGTTGCAGGATATTCAAACAGTCATGAAGTTCTGGCCCTGCCATCATACAAAGACGTCTATTTATTTCTGTCTTAGTTTACTTTGAACATACTAAGGATGCTCTTAGGTTTTATTTACTTTATTTGCAATCATACAGTGCTACCCTCCAAAAAAAAAAACGAAAGTAAAGTTTTCATTATCCTCAAAATAATATGCCACAAATGGTTGAATGCTTTAAATATTTAAGCTCCAACAATAATAAATCACATTCGAAATTAAAATCTTCTTATTTATTTTCATTAATGTTCACAATAAAAAAAAGAAAAATTCTGTACAAATTACGCTTGCCATTTTGGGGTCATAAACGTTTAACAAAAATTATTGGATTCCAACAACAGACAACAACAAAAAATAAACATGCAGAATAATCACATACGCTAGTGGAAATGTGGAATAAAATAAGGGGGACCAAATGAATGTATGAATCAATGGACAATAATTGAAGAGATTATTGTTGCCAACTGTCACTTGATGCCATTTATTGACAATGAGACTTTTTTTTGTTGTTGCTATTTTCCGATTTTATATTTAGCCCAACCCCTCTCCTCTCTCTCTCAATTTGTCGTGAAGGTTTTTGTGCTAAATCAGCAAATAGCAACAGCAACACCAACATCAGTATTATTATGAGGGGCTATGTACAGTGTGTACAAGGGTAGGCTTAAATTAAATTGTGTTACGTTTTCTAGAAGCTTGAAAAGTACAATTGAAATGTTATACCCCAGTGGAGGAAATATGCTCATATTTATTGTTTTGATCAAATAAAATATATATTTAAGCCATATGTTGTTTAATATTTATTATATAATCATATCACTCCCCCCTCACTCTGTCTCTCGCAGTTCTTCTCTTTTCAAAAAACCCCATTGAGACCATTTTAGCACTGCCATTAGATTTCTTGCTTTAGGCTTTAAACAACTTCTGATTCTGTTTTACTGCGTAAATCTTGCAGCATTTGGTTATAAATTCTTGTCTGAGGCCACTTTATCAGCAGCAATAACAACAGCAGCAGCAGTAGTGGCAGCAGTAGTGTCTGCAGCAGCAACGCTAGCAATACTGGGCATTAAATAATCATTTTAATGAAGAAACAGTACCCGATACTTTAATCAAATTGACTTATCAAGTGTTATATAAAATTGAAACATGTTTGACAAGTTCAAATACCTGCCTGTATGTATGTACACATGATAATATCGACAACAACAACAACAACAACAATATCGCCAATTTCAATGACAGTAACAACAGCAATAATACAGCAAAGTACACACAAATTTAAATTTCTGCGATGTATTCATATGTACTCGCATGTAAGTAAGTGCTAGAACCATTCCCCCCATTCCCACCATCACAACCACCATCACCACTTTGGGACAACCACAGATAACAAAGAAATTAAAAGAGTGCATTCATTGCGCATTAAAAGAAGAAGGAGAAGGTTTGAGTTCCTTTGTTACAATTAAAATAGCAATACTCCCCCTATCAGGAGGCATCTATCACTTGAATTCTGTTAAAATTTCGATAAGCTTTGTCCTTTAGTTGCTGTCTAACTGTTATCGATGGCAGACTACCGTGTTTTGCGAAAATAGGAATAAAATAGTGTCGTAACATTGCCTTTGGTGTTAGAAATCCATGACACAAACCAATGTTAATTTCAGACACCCCCCACATCAATTTCAATAGAAAAAATGTCGTTGTCGGATTTTTTTATTGGGTTTGTGTACTCATAGTTTGATGTCCTCACATAGAAACCTCTTTACTCTTTTCTCTTTACAAACTTTAAAGTTAATGTAGCCTAGAAGCCGGGCAAGGTTTCTTCATCTAAATGCAGACAATTTCATGAGAATTTCATGTCTAGAATGAAGTTCTCGGTTCACGAAAGTTCTATGCAGTTACACATTAAGTGACCGACAACTTTTTCCACCTTCTTCTGGTCCTTCTTCTGCAGAAATTATACGAAGATACCAGATACCTGACTGGCATGCTTCCTTCCTAGAGGATACCTCGTTGAAGAGAGAAACTACGTAACGGCTATTGTAAGTTAAGCTTAAAAAAGCAATGAAGCACAGTGGAAATTTTCTAAATTTTACAAATCGTAGCCTGAGGTTAAAGTCACTGTAGACTAGTCGATAGTGCGTTGGCTTATTAGACTAGTGCCTTTGGTTCAACCTTTGATGCAGCCATCTCCACCTATACGAAATGTGAAGAAATATTTCCTTTGCGACTTCTTCTCTGCAATCTTCTTATAAAAATTTTGATTTTAAAATAAAATTGCCATGAAAAGCATCTTGAAAAACTATTGTTTGGACCCTACACCAAATAGGATAAATTTAACACACACAACATAAGCGTTGTGAGAAGCTAGGTTATAGTCCTGGCGAAGGAGTTGTATGAATTGTAATCGCCAATTAAGTCAGCAAAAAAATCTAGAGGCACAACCATGGATCATATACTTGATTTTCCAGTGTGGTTTTCATTCTGGCCAGTGTATTCGCAAACAAAATCTCTGGGTATGTCCCTACGTCCAGGAATCCAAATTTGCAACATCTTGGAGCAATCCGTCACTTTCTAGAGAAATGGGCGATGTTCATTCAAATTTAGACATCGGCATGACATAAAATAATGAAAATTACAGAAATTGTGTTGGCCGATCCAACATTGAGAGAGTGAAAGATTTTGGAAGATACAGGCTTCAGAAGTGGCTCTGTGGTTTCAAATTTTAATGGCCCCTTTTAGCGTTTGCTCACAATCTAACATGATGTTGTGATGAAGCAAACGCCTTACAGTTTCGCTTGGTTTATAAAACTTCAATGAGGACGAGTTTTATTCCACCATAACACATTAAAGACCAACCAGTAAGCAAAGCAATGGATTTCTCGAAGCAAATTTGCGAGAAATTAGTGCGAAATTAGTCAAGATGGCGATCATCTTTTGGGTTCAGGTAGAATAATTCAAATTGCACCACCTTTAAGCATTATTTTTGTTATTGTAAATATTAAAATTTGAAAAGCGAACTTTTCAACAATTAACTCCTTTACAGCTCTTGCATACGTATACCTCACACTGTGTACAGAAATGAATGTAAATTATGTGTGACTGTGTGCGAGTTGTATATTTAACGCGAACAACTGAGTGAGTACATTCAATTTAAGAAGATGACGTGACGTGAATACAGTTTCAATGAGAACATGTGTGTATAACAACAACTCATACATCTATCGTAAGCATACTTCAAAAATTTTCGATACTCATCCTTGTAAATTTTAGGCAAATAAATTCTAAAGTGTTTGTATAATTGTTTATTAAGATGATGCCAGATACATACATACAGATATACATACATACATACATACATAGATAGATTGACAAATATTTGTAGAACTCTATAGAAACACTTATTATAACGTACGCACGCATGCAAAGGAAAAAAAACCGAAGGAGAGAGAATGCTTATAGTGATGGATGGAAACTTATGATACTTTTTTCCTCTTCACTGGAATTTAAAAAAAAATTATTAGAAATTTTTGGGGGAGCAATATTATTTGTAATTGAATAGATTCTAATGACCTTCAGCATAAAGTTGACAAATAAAAATATTCCAACATTTCAAGTTGATAGTTTGTTTTCAAGATATTCATTCAATTTGATGCCCCCAAGTATTTGCAGAATTCCTGAGTACGAGAAAAAAAAATTTAAAAAAAAAATTATTTTTTTAACCAAATTTACGTGCCATTATGGCAAACTCAATGTCAAACCATATCATTTGGATAATGATGTCAAATAATTTTTATTTTTATTTTTTTTTTTCTAGCCATGTATGCTGGAAAGAAATATGGTCACCTTTTTAAGATTGATTTCATGTTTCTTGTTTTGCAATTTCTATGACGGAATAGAAAATAAGTTTTTTGTCGTAGGCGTTAAATTTTTTTTTGTTTTTTTTCGTTTATTTTTTATTAAACATAACTGGAGAGTATAAATTTGATTTCTGAATTCGAAATATCAAGGTGACTTATTTTATTTGCTATAAAAGTGTCTTTAAATGTCGGCATAACAAATCTGTATTTGAACAGTATTTTGCTAATTAACTTCCAAGTCTTTTCAATTCAATTTCAATTCACTTTTAAAAATGATTGATGGCTGTAATGGATTACCAATGAGACGTTAAGTAGAAATAAGAAAGTTTTTTTTCAATATTGATAAAGGGTCTGTCATTAAGCGCTTGCTATCTTTGTCGTACTCTAAGAAATAGTGTGTTGGCCTATTAGAAGTGAGGTCACGGCTCAAATCCCAAGGTCAGACATCTCCAACACGAAACGAAATATGCGAAGAAAAATATTGCCGCGGTGACTGTCTCTCTCAGCAGATTTCTGGCAAAAACTCTGAGAGTAAATAAAATCGCCATGAAAAGTTTCTCAAAAATCTGTTGTTCGATGTCGACTTTAAATTGTAGCTCCCGCCACTCATGTGTAATGCACACACAACACAAGAAGCGTAAAAACTAGGTCCATAATCCTGACTGAAGGGTTGTAATGACCAATTAGGTATGTATGCGTGCGAAAACATAAAGAAATATTGTGATTCGTTTGATAGACCTATTGATGCCATTATGTGTGAGGTATATTATGGCTTAAATGCATCCGTGGCATGGTGTATGGGTGTATCGAATCCGAAATATTAAATTTTCTTTGGATCTGTTGCACAAATCCGTTCGAATTTAAGACTTATACGCATTACAACTCTCATATTAAAAGTCTAACGGTCTTAAATTGCAAAATCTTTGTGGCCAGTTCACATCACCTTGACGTGAGGTGACCGTGCCTTAAAAACACTCGTGCAGAATATAAAATGTGGCATAAGCCACATATAGAGTGTGGCACATAGCTCCGTTCTATTGAAATCAAAAGAAGTTGGTAACCATTAATCAGAAGTGCTAGCCCTTGACAGTGATCAAAGGAATATGAATTTGATGACGTTGCCAGCCTAAAATTCTCGCCAATGTATTGAACGTGATGGTCCCAAATTCAATAACTTTGGTTGTTTAAATATCCATGCATTGGTGTCGTTCCAAAATTGAACATTTAATTTGTCCACGTACTCATTCATCGAGAAACGGGCTTAATTGCTGAAAATAAATCATGGATGGCATGCCTCCCATGAGAAACCGATTTGTGCACTGGTTAAGACATAGCTTTTCACATCACCTATGTTGTGAGTGTTAATTTTAGACATGAGTGGTGGAACCTACAGCTTAAGGTCATGGCAGAGTTCTAGCCAGAAATTTACTGAGACGAAGTCGTCGAAGAAATATTTTTCGTATTCCATTTTGTTAGAGATGCCTGACCAATAAGCCAATACACCACCTACTACACAACGACGACTTCAATGTATAGCCAAACGTGTTAAGGACAGAATTTAATCAATCCTGTTTTTTGTCTATTTAACTCCAGAAGAGAAACTCTTGCCAATAAAGTTGAATCACTGTAAACTAAACGGCGAATATCTAGTTTAATAGAGGAAATCGGAATACTTATACCCTGTGACATGTTGAAAAATACTTGATTTTCTGTATTTGGTTTTGGTTCTTCTGCACCTTTCCAATGAAACATTATATAGCCCAGTATTTATTATTCGTTACTTTTTTGTCTAGAACTGTGTTTGGCGACAATTATTTTCAAAATATTCAAATAACTTGCTAGGCTTACTTTAAAGAGTAAGGACTCTTACAAATACTTTCCCATCTACTTGGTCCAAAGTTACTTGTGTTATGATTTTTTAATGATACGTACGTTGTGCCTCCATATATTACATTCTGTTGTATTTGGTGCCTTTGAGTGTCTTTTCAGCGGCCATATGACAAGCATTGTGTGCGTATAAAATTTATTTAAAGTGCGGCAAGCAATGGTATCCTTCAATTTATCTTTAGATTCACTAATCACTGATCCATTCGATAAACTTAACTTTCTCTATTACAAGTAATGAAATATTAAATACGATAGGCGCAACGCCATTCGTTTCTTTTGTACTTCAAAAAGCATCATCATCATAAAATGTTTGCATTTTAAATTCAAATTGGAATTTAATTTTTACATAAATTTTGTATATGGGAGAAGGAGGGGTGGAGGACGAGAAAAGCTTTTCCTTTTTTTTTTTTGGCAACAAATGTGTTTTTAAATCAAATATTTATTTACTGCCCCCACCACCCCAAACACCATCACTTTATTAAAATCCAATAAAATAAAAAAAACACGATCCTACAAAATGCAGGTTCAGTCATCGTGTTAAGTTGTAAAATAATAAAACGTGACCCAAGTGTTCCAAACAAAAGCAAAAAAAAAAACAGAAAAAAGTGTGAATATGTGTCTGAAATCCCTAAAAGAATGAAATGTTTTCCCAAAAAAAAAAAACATAAAAAACCAAACACTTTTAAAGGAAATTTTCAAAATTAAAAGCTTTAAGATTTTTTTGTATTTGTCAACAAAAGATACAAAAAAAAAACAATAACAACAACAACAACAAATAATATTGTGGCACGTAGACAATAATACAACGACATCTAAATAAGTGAAGTTTAAAGTGCCACACAAAAATTTTACAGCAGAGAGTGTGTGAGAGAGAGAGAGAGGTGGGGAGAGGGACAAAGGGGGACCAGAAACAGTAACAGCAACAGCAAGAGAAACAGAAAGACAGAAAGACAGACCTTAAAGGCAAACAATTTGTTTCCCTGATTTTATTTGCTCTACAATTTGTTCTTGCTTCATGGTTTGTTTATTTTATATTTTTTAACGTTTTAGTCATGTTTTCGTCTTTACAACAAAACAAAAACAAAAAAAAATAAATAAATAAATAAACAACAACAACAACTTTACAAAAACATGTTAAAAAAAAAAGAAGAAAAAAAACTGGAAAAAAAAAATTAAATTAAAATGCCTGGCTAATGCCGTTCGTTATGGTTGCAACAACCATATTTTAATGTTTTTTTTTTGTTTAAAAAAAATTAAAATAAAAACAACAAAAAAAAGTGAATTTAAATAAATAAATATTAAAACGAAATAAAATAAATGCCGGTCCAGATTAAAAAAACAAAAGAAAAAAAACGAAAAAACAATGATTATGTCCACGTTTGTCTACCAGCATGTCTGGACAATAACTTGAGCAACAACAACCAAATAGAATCAACGACAATTGTAACGCGGCTACAAAATGTTGTTGACAACAAAATGCAATTTTTGTTGTTGTTACTGTCGTTATTGCTGTTAAATGTTTAATTCAAGATAAAACGAATTTTTTTCTTTCAATTTTTAGAGCACATTTGTACACGTTTTCTTTTGCCAGTATTACCCTACATACTGTCAGGAAAGGCTCGATGGTTGCCTTCGTTTAGTAATCTACTAACATTAACTTGAATTTTTGTCCAAAAAAACTTTATACAATTGCATGAATAAGGAAAGAATTCATCAGGGAACGTGTAATCTTCCCTGTTGTTGGTGGTTGATAGTTATCAGGTTGTCTGCCTAGTTGTTCTATTTTAATGTGATTGAAAACCCTTTACACAGGTTAACCCTGGATTACTCAAGTTACTCTGATTTCAGTTAAGCAGTTAAGCACTGCACTATGAAACTCAAAGATTTTGTTTTGAAGCATTATCTCTGAGCTTTTGCGTTGACTTGCATAGTTCACTAGCCTTCAAATGATTGGATGTTCAAACTACTCCTTTTTGTGGTTTTCAATCAAATTTTGTTCAAATGTTGTTCAAATTTTCTCCCCAATTTATGATGGTTCAAATAACTTGTGCTGCATGCAAATGTATTATAGATTACATTGAATTTTTCTTGAATTTTTATCAGGTAGATATGCCATAATGCCCTCAAACGATTTGTATTGTTTTTTTTTCCATTAAAAAAGGAGCAAAGCAATGAAAAAATCGATCGAAATAAAGCACGTTTGCTGAGAAGCATATGAGTGGGCGCTACGCTCACGTTTCATTTGCTGTATTCTGATACAGAAGTTTTGATACCAGCAAGCGCATAGCTCTGGTGGGACGGACAATCGCTGTAGAAAAGATTGAAATTTTGAAAGTGGTAATATAGGGCGGGTCACATAAAAGTTTCAATTTAAAAAAGCAATCAAACAAAAATGGTTTGAAATTTTGCCAAATTTCGGTTTTTTTTTTGTTGTGAAATACAATTCCTCCAATTAGAAATGGAATGCCGCGGCTGGCCTGACAGTACTCATTCGATTGGACCAATTTTCGTGCACTTTTTCGAGGGTATGGGTTCTTACTTCGGCAATGCCATCATTAATGTTGGCCTTCAAATACTCAGTTGTCTCTGGTTTGTTGGCATAACACTTTTCTTTATCGGCGCCCTACAGAAAATTGTTCAAAGGTGTCTAATTGCAGCTTCTTGGCGGCCAATTGACATCAATATTTCGGTTGACGCAAGAAATCAATTTTAGCATGAAGTGTGTGGCAAATTGCACCATCCTGTAAAGCAAAACATCATTCACATCCATACCGTGAAGAGTGGGTACAAAAAATTCGATTATCGTGGTGCAATAGGTGTTTCCATTGACCGTAATGGTAGCGCTGTTCTCATTTTCAAAGAAATATGGGACAATATGTACCTCCACTCCAAATGCCGCACCAAACAGTTACTCGTAATGAGTGCATTGGCCTTTGTATTGATCGCGTGTGGAGTTTCTGAGCCACAAGATTTTGTTCTTAACGTATCCACCAATATAAAAATGAGCTTCATTCGAAAAATTAAATTTTTTTAGCGAGACCGACATCATCGTGCAGTTTCTCGTTGGCTCATCTAGCGAAACAAAGTGGATGGTCATGCGACTTCAACTCTTGAACCAATTGAACCTTGTAAGGCGTCATACATCAAAATTCGTTGTAAACTGGTGCGTGAAACGATGGCGAGTTGATGTTGATATTTTAAGGTACGCACTGTGCGTGCAGGCATACGTCGTGGCGCATCGACCATAAAACCAGTTTCAGCACTTTAGCAAAAACTCTGTGTTATATCGGGCACTGTTGGTTCTTTTCTGCGGAGCGAGCAAATTTTGTACGACATTTTCGTACAATTTCTGAGCAATTGTTTTTGTTTTGGAAATAAATTTCCAATAAATTCCAACGTTGCTCAGGCTTTAATCGATTCATTATGTGCAGTGGAGAAATATACTGAAATAACCGTGGTTCCAATTCAAACGAAAGATGAACCGCCCTATGCAAGACCATAGACCCCCATATGCTAATATTCAAAAAGAAGAAGCTGAACGCGTCAAATTCCGTGATAAACTTTAACTGCCTTTCAGTCGGTCATAGATTACCGCTGCTCCATAGCTACTCACAGCTGTTTGTTAAACTATTTTGGAAAAAATATTCTTAGTTTGTTTTCTTTAGTTTTGTTTTTGTTTTTTATTTTTAATCTAAAGTTTCATTTGAATTTTATTTGCAAAAATATTTTAAAACACTTCTCCAACACTATTGGCTCTTTAGTATACAAATGCCTTTGGGGAGCGAATTTTTTTCTTTCTTATTTTTTTCCATGGAAAAGCAATCAACAGTAGTTGAAGGCAGTAAGAAAAAAAATAAAGAAGAAAGATATGAAAAGAAATACAGAAGGCATTTAAAGTGGCCCGCCAGACATTTGGTCGATTAAATGTTGTTTTTTTGGAGGGGGTTTCGTGTTAAAAAATGAAACCAGAAGGAAAAACACAAAGTTTTTTTTAATACTGAAGGCTTAAAAACTTAAGCAATCAGTAAATGCTGCAAAACGGTTTTTTTTAATTTTTATTTTTGCCTTATGTGGGGTTTCTGTATTGCCTTCACAGATGTTAGGAAAACACCTTCGCACAGTTTAGTTAGGATTTTGCAAAGATTATTTATTTTATTTTTGTTTTTGTTTTTGTTTTTGTTTTATTTTTATTTTTAATGCAAATCTTAACAGTTTTTTTTTTTTTTATTGTGTATTTAAATATGTTTTTCCATTTCATTTTTAAAAATTTTAATTTTTTTTTGTTTGCTTTTTTCCCCTCCTGGGAACATACATTCTAATGGAGTTTTAATGTCTTCTGTCTTCTGTCTTCTGTTTTTTATTCTTTTTTGTTAGAAATTTTTGAAAATTTTCAGTTGATTATTGGCCTTAATATTGTATTTAAGCCAAGTTGTTTATTCAAAATTTATTCCATTTAAGTGGCACAAAAAAAAAAATGAAAAATTGAAAAATCTCTTCCACGCCATTCATCACAGTAATTAACAGGCAGGCACGTGTATTTATTTATTCACCTTATTGTTGCCACCAAAAAAAAAATCTTTTTTCCATTTATTTGCATAGATTCGTGTTTTTTTTCGTGGTCTCCTTTCAATTTTTCTCTCCTTTTTTTAATTTAATTTAACACAAGAGACGTTAATCTGTCCGTCTAAAGCAGAATTTCTTACAAATTGCATGGCAAAGCAGCGAAATAACTCACCAAAAAAAAAGGAACAAAAAGAAAAGAAGTGGAATTGCTAGATAAATCTATAAGCCTGACCAAAATGTATTCTCTAATGAAACTAAAAACGTTAGAAAGAAAACATTTACACTCACATACGGTATGCTTACTAGCAGTGGTTTGCTTAACCATGCCTCGGACTAACCAAACAAACGAACGGACGGGCATCTTGACCGCAAATGCAAATTTAATTATCTTCCGCATTGTTGAGAAATAAATAAGAAAAAATAGAAATAAAAACAAAAACAAACAAAAAAAATTATAAAAAATGTCGTGGTAAATTCTTTCTATCCAGAAGAGCTCCAATAATAGCATGCAGCAGCTACTGCAATGGCGAACGAAAAAAAAGAAAAAAAAATAAAACGTGGGCGCTGTTCGAAAATTGCATGGAAAACATGATAAACCATAGCCGGCAATGGTTTTAAGCGAATTTGAAACACCCTATAAATGAAGTGGATTTAAGACTATTATTCTACACTGACACCAAAGGTCAGTGGCCTTGTGTAGGCTAAGTTTGCCTACACGGTCATCTTTTGACCATGACATCCAACTTTATCTTCCTACCTATCTATCGAAGATTATTATGCATTCTGCCATAAATTTCGAAGATCGTATCTGCTGTGGCTACAAGAACGATAGAAATAGTATCTGTTCTAACAGCAGATTTCTGGTAAAAACTCGGAGATAAAAAATAAAATTACCATGACGAAAAAGTTTTTCAAGACCTGTCTTGCAAAGTCGATTTTAAACTGTAGGTCCCGTTATTCGTGTACAAAAATTACCACACACACACACAACATAAGTGGTGTGAGTGGAGTGGTTGTAATGACCAGTTATGTATGTTGTATATAGGGCACATCATTAGTGGTATGGAAAAGCATGCCTAATACTGCGTAGAGGGTCATAAATGTCAATAGTCATTCGGGCAGATCCCGTGAGTAGGGGGATCAGCAATTTAATACTGAATTCAAATGCCAAATTAAAAGAGTTTTACATGACAAGGGTGTAGTCCTAGAGCTTTTCCCAGAAAGCGTATTAACACTTAGGTTTTAGGTTTCTCAAGTTTTTGTTTACTGAACCAACACTCTCTGCATTAGATTATGACGACCATGCCTCTAGATTATCCTGCAAATATTACAAGATTAAGCTGTTAAGGCTTATAATATGCTTAACTACTGTAGTTTTTTATGTATAAAAAGCACAAATTTGGTGTTCGAAATTGGAATATTGTTTAGCTGCCTTCGATCACCCATAGAGCATAGATTTTTACCCTTTACAAGGATAACGTAGTGTATCATGCATGTCATGCTCGAAGACAACCCAACACAATTAGTTTCTCTCTTTTTCATCTAAAAATTGTTTGTAACGAGTGTAACGTCATTTTTTGTTGCAGGGCATTATAAATTCGATGTTGACTGATTTATAGAGAATTTTATGTTTAGTTTTTAAAGCCGACAAGAGAGTCAAGAGAGGAGAGAAAACTGCAGGAAAACTATTTGAAAATTCATAAGATAAGAATTTATGGTGACATTTTCTTTTCTCTCTCTCACTTTCTCTCTCTCTATATATATATACTATCCCTTAGCTTCTCCTCTTGCAGTAGCATGTATTGCTTGTCAGCAAATGGAAATAATGATTAAATTAAATTGAATTTAATTTGCAAATAAAATATCTAAGCAGCACTAAAACCATTGGCATAGAAAGATTGTTTTTCGTTTTTAAGTACGGCATTTCAGAAGTAAAAGTAATGCCAACATAAACAAAAAAAATTTGCATTAAGAAATGGCCAAAAAGGCCAATAAAACTTTAATAATAAATAAAATGGTTAAGTAGTAAAAAAATATAAAAAAAAATTCTAAAGATAATAAAAAAAAGTATTAAAAATCTCTAAATAAAGGAAATAAAAATAAAGGAAGAGAATAAAAAAAGAAAAAAAAAATTGAATTTTAAAGCGCAGAAAATTTTTAACCGTGAAACGTAAAGATTTATTCAGTTTTTATAGCCGCCGTTTTAAAGTTTCACACAAAATGAGTGAAGAAATTGCAAAATAATTAACTCTTCATGGGGATTTTTTTTCTTTCAATTTCATATTTTACAATGGAGAAGACACTCTATTCTGTGGAGTTTTTGTGAAAAATGGCAAGAATTGGTTTCCTAAAGTACCGAGTATTTGACTTGCAATGCAATAACATTACAATTCATGTTTGAATTAAAAACAAGGTAAGCCAACATGTATGTTTCCAACATATTGCAAGGAAAGTGTTTAAATCAAGTGTCTGCAAACCACTTTCGTTTTTCTTTGCCTTCAGCCATTTGCTGTGCCATAGAATGACTTTAATTCTCTCATTCAAATCAAGGTGACATAATTTTTTTTGGAGAAAAACAAACCAAAAGCGAACAAGATTCCTCTTTAAAAATAATCGCCGGAAACTATCATAACAATATAACCATCCCATTACAATTGCAACAAAAGACCATGCCACCACATTGATGGCAGGCCAGTAAGGCTTTCTTTTCTATTCAAAACAATATTGACTAGGGAGGTCTACATATTTCCAAAGAATTCTTTTTAAATTTAAAGTATCAAGTCTTTTCACTTGTGTGTGTGTGTGTGTGTGTTGTGGTTTTTACATTCCACTCGTACAACTAACTTGAACTTTAATGTTTGCATGCCACTTATGCTGGAGACGTTTCTTGTTTTACTTGAAACACTTTATTTTCAGTCGTTAAAGTTATTGTTGTTTAACCCCCCCGGGGTCATTCATTAATATGTTTTCTTTCTTTTTGTTGTTGCTGTTATTATTGTAAATGCTGCTTATTTCTATGAGTTTCTTGTTCATGGTTGGTCAT
>QOCX01000350.1:45064-64341 GCA_005959815.1 Sarcophaga bullata | reverse complement strand
TCGTATTGTCAATCAGAAGTTATGAAACATTTGCAATAACCAACACAAAGAATTCATTCTTTCATAACTTAGCTTTTTCACAGATAGTAGGCCTTAAGCTTCTTGAGAATTAAATAAGTTGTGGTGTAAGCAAACTGACTTTGAACAGGGAATTGCCATAATCAAGCAAAAAATAAAAGTAAAGAAATCTATTGCAAACGAATTAATTCCTTTAATTGACTGGCTCATTTGATTAGTTTTCTAGTCACACACATGCTAAAGAGTACGCTGTATTTGTATTACTTTTTCTGTGTATTTGTTGCTTGTTTGCTAAACAGAAGCATTTTTACAAAACCATCACCATCGTCATCAACATCATCTTCATCTTAACAACAGCACTGAACGCAAGAGGGGAAAGCGTAGAAAACGAAGCTGAAACAAAACTAAAGAAAATTGAAGACTTGAATCGTATATGACTGGAAGGCCTATTGCCATTACAATTATCGCATCGTCGTTATTGTCGACTTCATCTTAATCGTTGTCTTGTGAGGTTTAATGTTCTGTGTCTGTGTCTTGTGTCTTGTGTCTTGTGGTCGGTACTTAAAGATAACCGCTTATTAAAATTAACGACAATAACAATAAAAACAACAGCAACAGCAACGTCAACGGCAATGGCAATGGCAAACACAGCAAGACTTTAACCACAAAGATCAACGATGAGCATTAAACATCAAACCACAGCTAATAGAGCAACAAAAAATAGAGTAAAGAAAAGCAAGAGAAGAAAAACTCTGGTTTGTTAAGTTACGCATGCGTAACGTATGCGTGGCTCATGCTTCTTTTTAAAGTTTTTCTTTTTCTTTTTCTTTTTCTTTTCTTGTGGGAAATCTTGTGCTAATGCTTAATAGAAAATTAGATGTTGAGGTTACAAATAGGAGGGGAAAGAAACAAAGAAAACTAAGGGATTCAATGAAGAAGAGCTGCTCTGTTTGAAAATGATTACAATTGCTGTTATGTGACGTAAGGGAAAGAGACATACTGTCCTTCTCTTTCATATGCTTTGATTGCCTTTACAAGCCTTTAGATTTTCAATGTGAATTTTAATGATTATTGAGTATTGAGTTGTGCCAGGCGATTATTATTTAAATAATTGAAATTAATTTTAATTGAACAATTGGCGACACGGAATTTTCTAGTTTCTCTTTCCTTTTTTTCCTCTTTTTTTTCATTTCGTTTCGTTTTATTGTATTGGTTATCTTGTAATGTGGAACGCAATGACAATTTGAAAATCAGCATCATCTTAATGAAAAATTATGAGGAGTAATCATTAATAAATCTTGTGATAATAATTTCTAATTAATTTTATTACTTAATCAGAATTGGAATTCTTTTTCTTCGAAATGATTTTTAATGTTTAATCGAAGATACAACAATAATCATGTGAAATAATTTTATGTTTTAGAGGAAACATGGGGTATGATATGTCTTAGGATCGGCTAATGTTTTAGAATGATTCTTTATGAAACATCATAATACCTCTTTGCTTTATAATCATTAAAGAGAACTTATTAGCAACCCATACATACACAAATAATTGATCGTTACAGCTCTTCAGTCAGGATTACAACCCAGCTTGTCATAACACTTCTGTTGCGTGTGTTAATTTAATACCTGAGTGACAGGACTTGCAGTTTAAAATCGACCCTGAGCGACAAATCTTTTTAAGAAACCGTTTATGGTAATTATTAGCAACGCGATCCATGAAAAATTGAAATTGTGTGGAGGCTTAGAATGTTCAATAGTGGAACTAAACTGACTGTGATGTCCTTGATTGCAGCTTTTGCAACGATGTTCTATGTCCTTATAATAAAGACCGTCTTCAGAAATGTCGCAGATATAATAATGCTAATAGAGTACCATAGAAGTTCCTCCTTCAATAACAGAATAGATAATGTCTTCCGCAAAATGTTGTTTTACTTTGTCCTGCCCAATACGGAGTAACGAACTTATCGTATAATTTTCTTTACTTTCCTAAAAAGTGGGTCCGTCTGTTGTTGTCCATTCACTTTGGTGGTCATGCCATGTTTCCTGCATGAATTATTTGCTTGACTGAAGAGGGTTCAAGCTTTCAGTTTGCAAATTTGTAATCAATAATGAACGCTTTTTCTTTTTGTCACAGGAACCTGAATGGACAAAATATTTTCTCAAGCTCTTTTCTACTACACTCTGTCACTTCTATTGACAGACAGATCTTGTTCTTCTCTGGGTATAAGTTACGTAAGTATCCCCACAGCTTCACAGCTTTAACTTAATGATTTTACTTGTAAAAGTATGCCTTTCAAAAGTATGTATGCCTGTAACATACTTTTGAAAGACTGATGTCAGTCAACCTTCCTTACTACCTACCATACTTACTGTATCACCATCTCTCTTATCGCATGCGGTTTCAATTCAGTCCGGTTTCTTGATGAATGAACAGCAATTTACTATTCTTCATTCTCATTAAAGCTTTACGAAAAGCCTATACTGAGTCATTTGCATATATTTTTGGGAGCTAGTGGAACTGTTATGTCCTTGTAAGGTTCTTAAGATAATTCTTGTCAGTTTAATATAGAACGTGTTCTCTGTGTATTCATAACGGTTAAATATAGAGAGACTAGACACTCTGCAAATTGATTTCCTTTCTTTTCTTTTTAAATTAATGAAGTCTGTATGAGACACTTGATACCTAGTCAAGAAAGGAATTTTAATGTCACGCAAGAATTTAATCTCGAAATAGCTCATGTAGGAACTTTAGAATAAGAGCCAGCCATGATGTAAGCTTTTGTGTTTCTTTGTCAGAAACCTATGAATTGAATTGTCGCGGAATGCCTCGTTTGCCAGTCTAAGGCAGCTTGAAGTAAATAGCCAGATTTAAAGTCTACGTGTTTTAAGGTTCATAAATAATAATGGGGAAAAAGAAATTCTTCAGTTAGTATTTGGATGAACAGACGATAACACTGCCTGTGTTCTCACACTTCCATTTGTGTTATGCTCTCCAATACTTGGCCCTCAGGCGGTATGTATTAGAAAAGAGTTGAACTTCGGACTCTAATAAGCTAACACACCGCCCATTTGAACCATGCCCACATCTAGAAGCATTCTTAAGTTTCTAAATAAAATCTTTCAGTTCCTTAATCAAAAAAAAAATTAATCCATTACCTTGCTTCAATACCAAGAGTAGAATTTTTTTAAGCAAGAAAAATATTTTTTTTCGGACATCACAGCATTTGTCTTCTAATACTTATCCCAGCAACTGTTTTCATTATAAATTTCATTTCATAAACAATGTTTTTCTTTTTTTTTTTTAATTTCTACCTTAAAAAGGGACTTCCTTGTACATCCTCCTCTATTCGATTCCGATTCGTTCGTTTTTTTAATTAAGAAATCTTTGGTAACAAAATAGATTCATTCTTGATTGTATGTTTGTTTGTTTTGATTTTTTGACCTCGGTCAATGCAGTAATAAATTGAAATGCAATATTTGCTAATGTTGTTGTTGGTTTGCCACTGCTGGTTGTTGTTGCTATTGTACTGTTGCTTACATGTAAAGGAAATTCAATATTTAATACCGCAGGCTAACAACTAATAATTGCTGTGTTATTTTTTCAATTGTTTTATTTAAAGCAACAACACAAGCAACAACACTGCATACATACACATAAATAAAATAAATACATGGTCAATACATATACATACTCACAAGGTAACTATCAGGAAAGAGACAAAGACAGAACGATAGTAAGAGAGTAAGAAAGAGAAAAGGAAAAAATAAATAAAAATTAAACACACACCACAGTTAAAGTAAAGTAAAGTTGATGTTAACATTGGGCTGATACGGTTAAATTAACCAAACAATGTGTATACAAGCCTTAGGGTCAGTTCTTGGTGTCGTTTTTTTTTTTTTTTTTTTTGCTTCCACATTCTAGTTAAACTCATAAAACTGAGAAAGAAAAAAGAGCAACAACAACAACAATAACTAAAATAGTCATAATAACTAACTATGCTTAAGCCACATGCATACATACTTGGAAACCAAACTGGCTATTAAAATGACGTGGCTAGATGGTGGTATCCTATAATTTTACAAACTACCAGCACAGCTACTTTATTGCGAATGCCATTGCAAGTGTGGCAGCCACAACAAATAATCCAATACGTGTAGCTGCTGAAAATAAATAAGAGAGTCCTTTGTCAAGGTAGTTAAGAATTGTAAATTGTAATATTATTAAAGNNTTGTTGTTGTTGTTGTTGTTGTTGTTGTTGTTGTTGTTGTTGTTGTTGTTTTACTGTTAATTATGATTGAATTAACTTTAAACATACAACAGACCATGTATGTATGTATGTATGTCTGTATGTGTATGTAACTGGCTGGATGCTGGCAATTTTCCTATTTTTTCTTTGAGTATTTTCTGGATTGTGCAGCATCGGTTTTTCAAGTTTACATGCCCAGTTTTAGGGTTCTTTGAACTTTGACATCGACATACAGCAGCAGCAGTTCTTTTTTTTTTGTTTGCTTTTTTGCCTTCTGCTGCTACAACATTTAAGCCAGACATGGTGTACATGGATTCTTTTGTTATCGTGTTAACTGTGTTTATTTAAAACGTATTTTTGTTTTTGTTTTTGTTATTTTAGCTGTTATCGTGCTGCTGATGCTGTTGTTGTAATTGTTGTTGATTAAAGTACACTGTAAAACACAAAAAAAAAACAAATTAAGTTGAGCATGATAATTAAAAAGAAAAAAAAAAGAAAAATCGAAATGTGAACACAATTTGTAGAGGCCCATTGTGCGACAAAAATTACCTCGCGATATGGCCTAGTGGCTAATAACAAACCCAAGCAATTTAAGTGCGAATTCGATAAAAGAAAATTCGAAAATTTTAATCTTGGTTTCCGAATTTAAAAACTGTAAAGTCTTCAATTGTCTTTCAAATAATCTATTCGGGTAGGCCTATTCTAGATTACAAACGAAACATTCGCAGAATGTTTAATATTTCTTGAGAAAAGAAAAATCAAAGATGGTCGTACTTGGTAGGTACCAAAAGATGTCAACTCTTTGATCCTGCATTCAGGTTAATTCGGAACAACTGGAATAATGAAACTGATACAAAGGAATTAATAACAAGAATGCAAGGAATACAAATAGAATGTCATATGCTCCTTAAAGAGCAGAGAAAGAATAAAAAAA
Organism: Sarcophaga bullata; assembly: GCA_005959815.1. Lineage (NCBI taxonomy): Eukaryota > Metazoa > Arthropoda > Insecta > Diptera > Sarcophagidae > Sarcophaga > Sarcophaga bullata. The sequence goes on along the minus strand of QOCX01000350.1, from coordinate 59,136 downwards.
ACTCAAGACTAGCAAGGCATTAAGGTAAACAGAAAAATTCTGCCACAAACTAATAAAGTGCGTGCTATTGCTGACGAACAATATTAAGAAGTGAGATGACGTCGGATGTCGGATGGCTCCAGTCTATTTTAATCTCCATAAAACAATTCAATTTGCCATAAATTAGTACCAGAATAGCCAGTTTGGCTGCTCTTATAGACAATTTTAACCGAATAAACAATTTACACTCGGACAGAGACTATTGCAATGAAGATGCTATAAGTTCGGTCACGCCCTCATTTTTCACTAGTTAACTCTGTCAGAAGCGTATCAAACACTACCACATTCAATGATCATTCCTGTGAAGTTTCGTGTAGCCATGTCTGTCTTATTCTGCACCCCCTCTTCAAGTAATGTATGCAGTTAAGTATACGAAACTAATCCAATAGGAACTTCTTTGGTTTTTCATAAGTTTCTTCAGCTTAGAAGTTAGGAAAAATAAGCAGAATATTGACTATCGTAACAACGCTTAGCGAACTTTGTTTGAGTATACGAAACTCACCATGAGACAATGCAACATGCGATTCAGCAAATGTAGCCTCATATTAACACAACTTGGAAAATCCTGAAGATCCTCATAAAGAAGGACGTAGGTCTTGTGGGAGAGAAAGAACTTTACATAGCCTTCGAAATTTTAAAGTATATGTACGTCCTAAAAAAGCAAAGACCTTTGGGTGATTATTTAGTTTTCCTTTTAATTCGTAACCAAGTTTGCCATTTCTATCGAATATTGCCAATAGAAGAAGGACTTTTGTAGCCTACATATACCTTTTGCTTTATCTCCAGGCTCAAAATTTGCAAATTCGGATAGCTTTCAGAGAATTTTCTTCTATGTTTGAAGGCTAGACAGCTTAAACATTAGTTTTAGCTGAAAAGTAACATGCTTTAGGCCATGCTTTATTCCACTAAATAAGTCTCTCTAGTAAAACAAACCAGTTGTGATTAATTTAGCTCGCTTGTGATCAATCAAAACTCACTATTCTATCGCTTATCTTTTATGCCCTGGATTTTAGGTGATATTAAGACACTTAGTTACGGCCTATTGCATATTCATTTCTCTCAGTGTAGTTGTTTTTTTTATAGAAATATAAAATTTTTAACGGCGTTTTTTTCGCTTTTTAACTTTTTTCTCTTGTTGTTATTGTCATTGGTTGGTATAAACATTTGTCTGTCTGTCTGTATGGCTATGTACGAGTACATTACGTTTTTATTTAAACAATATTTTATTTTATTTTTTCTCATGGGTGTGTGTGTGTGTGTCTGTTTGTAAAACATACATATTTTTGTAATAGCACAGCTGTAGCGTTATCATCCTCTCCACATTACCATCACCATCATCATGGTAATGATCGTCAGCGTAGACGTCATCATATTATGACTACAATATGATGATGATGAGTTGCTGTAGTCATCTGCTTAAGTAACGGAGGAGGAGTAACTACTGCTGCCTCTTGGCCAATACTGGCTGCAGTAACAGCAGCGCATTAAAAAAAAAACAGAAAAAAAAAAATTTGAAATGAAAACGTTATTTGTAAGGCCATCATTGTCATCATCATGCGACACAAATGCTTTTTATTTCTTCTTTTACATTTCCACTCCTGGCTTTTATTTACCTAGTAAATGTTCTTTTTAGCTATTTTGTCTCTCTATTTGCTGTTGTTTTTGTTTTTGTTATTGCTTACACGCTACACATACAACAATTTGCATCCATGGTTCGTTTTTTTTTTTCGTTCATTTAAGTCATAAACAAGATTTGCATCATGCCACACCATTGCCTCGCGTATCACTAAACAAGGCAAATGTTGTTGCACGAACTCTACTTAGACGCATACTGGCAGAGACAATTTAGCCTGCATTTCTAATAAAAAAAAAAAAAAAAGTGGAGAAAATGGTCGTAGTGGAGGTCGATTTTGAGTATGAGCATAACACTGGAAGCCAAAGCTTTGGCTATTACTAGAGGAAATATATTTATAACGGATTTTCTTTTTCTTCATCTCCTTCTTCTTTTTCTAGGTTTTTTTTCAGGCTTTCATTTTTGTTGTTGTTACTTTTTTCGTATTTAATTTAACATAAAAATCTTGTCAACAATGTATGCAACAAAGCATTCTCCTTTCATTATGATCTTTTTTTTAATGTTTTTCTTGTTGTTTTTGTTTCTATTTTTATAGTACAGTGGTGTGTAGTGATGGTGCAATAGTGGCAAGAAAGAGATGAAAACCTTTTTAGTTATCAATTAATAATTATTACTTAATAAATAGGCTTCAAAGTCTTTAAATTTGAAAACTATTCATTTAATAGGCCAATGAATAGGCCCCTAATTGTGAAAATGTAAATACATTTCAGCTGTTTCAAATGCTGTTTCAAATATCTCGAATACTTACAAGGATATGGAAATAAAATTAACATAATCCGGGCAAGTAATTTAATTCAGCAGCAACAAACATAATGGGAAATAGCAAAGTTCCTTACCACTCGGTAGAATAGCACAACCCAAGACACTTTACACAAGGGGCTATTGACTCTAGACAATTCTATTACCCTATTTACTCTCACAGTAGACTTACACCAAAATAATCTTGAATCTAGTTTCCTACACCACTTATGTTATATGTTGCATTAATTTTATCTATTAGTGGCGAGATCTACAATTTAATGTGGACTCAGGACGTTTGATTTTTGAAAAACTTTTCATGGCAATTTTGTTTTACTCTCTTAGGTTTCGCCAGAAGACTGCTGAAACGAAGTCGCCTAAAGGAATATTTTTCATGTTTTGTTCTTGTTCGAGATCTCTGATTTGGGACTAGAACAACAAGCTCTTGTCTAATAAGCCAGTGCACTGTCTACTTGACTATGGGGCCTATAGTCTAAGTTGGTGTTCGTTGAATTTAGAGTAACAGTTCAGTTTACTCCTTCCCGTAAATGGTTTTTTGAGTTTGTTATTGATTTTGGTTAAAGGAGACTTTGACTTGTAGTCGCCGTAGTCCAGTTGGTACAGTGTTGGCATATTAGACGTGAGACCTTGGTTCAAAAAATATTTCTTCAGTGACTTCCTCTTAGCAGATTTATGGCAAATAAAAAATTGCCATGACAAGTTTTTCAAGAAACTGTCGTTCGGGATCGACATCCATCCATCCATGTATAGAAATTAACACACACAACATAAGTGCTGTGAGAAACTAGGTTGTAATCCTGGCTAGGGTTGTTATTATCAATTATGTCTGTAAATATGAGACTCTGCTGCTGTTCTTTTTTTTCAATCTCAAGCTAGTTCGTTCAACTAATGAGTATTGAATTTATAGGGTGTGCACACTTTTTTTTGTAGAAATGGCATGGTGGCGCTTCGCATTTTTGAATTTTTTGCTTCCGTCAATAAGAAATAAAGAAATTGAAACAATTTTTATTGGATATGAAACCTGAATTGAAAGAAAGGGTATACGAACAAGGTACTGTGAAGCTTGACAACATTTGAAGCTCAATTAATTGTTGTTTCGGTCTCGAGTTCTGTCTCTATAGCCATGGATGTACCAGAAGCCTGATTGCTATTTCAAGGTAGTATAAGCTGAGACCTGACTTCACATTCTATAAGAACGCATGTAAGAACGAGTTTTAGACAAGCTCTGCTAAAATTTCATTATGTAGACCACTTCATATGAATTTTCTTAAAAAAAAATTTTTTTTTTTAATTTCTTCCAATTTCTTGTCATCACAACTACTGTCAGTCTCTAATAACATGCTCCATAAAAAGGAAATCACATTTAAGAAGCAGAAGTAAACAAAACAGATTCAGAATTATTGTCTTATTGTTGTACGGCGAAGAAAATCTTATTCAAATTTGAAGTTATGAATTCAACAATTCACAAGTCTCGTCTCAATGTCACTTTAATGGGCTTTGCTGAGGGATTTTTTTTTGTCTTTTTGTTGTTGTTTATCTATTCATTTCAATTTATTCTAGAATGTGACACATTCACTCAGAGGGCATATGAAACTTTTATTACAAGACTGGAAGGACAACAAAAAAAAAAAAAAAAAAAATAACTCCACAGTCGTTGTTTTCTTCATTCATTCAAGCACAGTCACAGGCTCATTCATACTGCTCGTACAGGATAATTGTAAAGTGAGTGTTTGTGTGTGTGTGTGTGTGTGTGTGATTTTGGAAAGAAAAACAGCTTGAAAAATACGAAAAAATAAACGTAAAAAGAAGTTGAAATGAATTGCCATGCATATGCAGCAAAAACAGTCTCCAAGTAAATGACTTCTAGAGAGGCAAAGTTGATATGTGACAGAAGACAACAGGCTTACTCTCTACTTACATATGTATTGTATGGTACGTACATTTGAATAGAAATTGTGAACATTTTTAATAAGATTTTTAAGAAAACAAAACCAAAAGAATACAAAAACAAAGTAAATAAGACGGTACACAGAGTTTATGTTGAACAAATAGATGAAGAACGCTTTTAAGAATTTAAAAAAAAAATTTTTTTTATAGAAGAAGAGTATTTAAAGAATATCTTGAATGAGCATTATTTAAAGTGGAGTTACTATTGCCACTGACCTTGCATTTTGGAATACAAAAGAGCGACTGAAACCTTATTGCTTTAACTATTTAAGCTTTCCATAATGGCAACTACTTTTGCTAATATGAAGTCATTATTTGAAATTAAAAATATTACTGGCTGGAAGCCGTCGTAGTCTAGTACGTAGTATGTTGGCTTCTAAGGCGTGAGGCTACGATTCAAACTCCAGGTCAGACATTTCGAACAAAATGAAATATTTCTAAGGTAAATAAGTCAGCAGATGGCAAAAACTCTGAGTGTCAATAACAATTGGCATGAAAAAGTTTCTCAAAAATTTGTTGCTCGGAGCCGACTTGTGTTTAAAGAACTAACACAGACTACATAAGTGGTGTAAGCGACATTCCAGCTATTTTCTGCTGGCACTATCCAATACAATTGTAGACTGTTTAGTCCTGTTAAACGCTTACGATAAATTTTATTGTCTGCAGCAGTTTTCAGCAAAAGTCTCAAAGTCTTGTTTCGATTCAAACTCAGACTCAACCCGTTTATAAACGATATGTCTGATGTATCCACATGTAGTGCAACTTTGTTTCATTCTCAATAGCTGGTAAGTTCATAGCACCTTGGTAGAGAATTGTCTACTGAATTTGGTCATTACAGCCCTTCAGTCAGGATTACGAATGAGCTGAAAAATGAATACTAAGGCCACCTCGGTACGAGTTCTTTTATTGTTATTCCTTTAGTTCATTTAAGACTGTTACGAATTATGAATTTGTTTGAATTTTTTGCTGTCTGTTAGTCAATTGATAGCGCTTTCCAGAATGATAGGGTTGCCAACTGTTGTTGAATAAAAATAACATCATCTATGATGTTTTATGACATAACAGACATAATTGGCCATTACAACCATTCAGCCAGGATTACGAACTAGCTTCTCATCACCCCACTTATGTTGTGTCGCTCGTCCTCATTTTTATACGATGGAGTGGGACGGGTGCCCACAGTTTAAAATCAACTCCGAAATACAGATTTTTAAGCAACTTTTCAAGGCAATTTTAGTTACTCTCAGCAGCATTTTGGCAGAAAACTGCTAAGAGGAAATCGCTGAAGACATATATTTTCAGATTCCTTTTTGGTGGAGATGTCTGACGTCTAACAAGCTAGCACTCTAGCTACTCGATTGCCACGACTTCATTACTTCAATCTTTACATAGATTTTTTAGAATGAAAATTTATTTTCAAAACCAACGATGGATGTGTGTTTTCAAAGAAAGTGTTAAAAACAGCTTGTGCTTTGCTTCATACTATGCAGTTTTTCTACTACACCTCGGTGTCCTTTGTTCAATTTTTGTAATTTTTTTTCTTACTTTTCCACTGCAATGTTTGTCGGTTAACCCATAAAAATCTGTCTGTGTTAACATAACCTTTTTAGAAGAAGAATTTCTCTTTGGAATAACTTCACCTTAGACAACAAGAGGACAAGTAGAGAAAAAAAAACGAGGAATGGAGGAAACTCCTTTACTGTCTAATAAACAAGTTTGCAACAATTCAATCAAAAACTATAAACACATCAGATTCTATGCGATTTCATTTCAATAAAAGAAAAGAAAAACAAAAACAAAAAATAGGAATTCTTTTTAGTCAAACAGATGTCAGGATTTATTATGGCATTCTAACGCTGTTTCAAAGTGCAAAACCACCACAACACGTCTTTTGAAAGCGGATAAACATACACAAATCGTCAGATAAACAGACAAACAGACAAACAGACAAAGAAATTCAAATTCAAAATCAAATAAACCAACTGACAACAAGACAACCACCAAGCCAGCCAGACGCATACAAATATTGCCACAAAATAAGGAGAATAGAAGAGAACAGAATAGAAGAGAAGAGTAGAATAGAGTAGAGTAGAGTAGAGAATAGACGTCGACACCGACACCGACAAGATAAAATGTGGATTTCCATAATCTTTTGTCGTTGTTCTATGGATTCCTTAGTTTGGAACATAAAATATAACAAAAATGCCATCGAAGGAATACTTAGTATCGGTATAAATGGCATAATACAAGCGGCTATATGGCAGACAAACGGACAGCTTAAGAATTTATATATTCAAAGGAAGACTTATTTATACCCAAGCACACATCCATAGACAGCAGGGCAGAAGCAGGAGCAGAATTTTTGTTTTTGGATTTTAAAGTTGTTGGACTTTTATTTACGTTCATACTACATTGAGGTCATGTTTGTTTAGTCAAATGGAAAGTTGAGAATTATTTTTATCCGTCTTCTCAGTTTTTTTTCTTCCTTTTTTTCATTGAAAAAAATAAAAGGATTTTCATATGAAACGCAACCTTTTTTTTTCTCAAGGTAATGTTGATTTATTTTTTGTTTTTTTTTTTGTTTTTTTATTATTATTTATATGTAATGTCTGATAAAGCAAAAAGAGAGCGAGAGAGAGAGAGAGAGAAAGAGAAAAAAACATTAAAAATTTATGATTTCCACCAGGCCATGAAAACAGAAAAACAATATTTTGAGATGTTTATGGAAAATATTTACAAAAAAAAAAAAAAAAAAAAAAAAAAAAAAAAAAAAAAAAAAAAATCACGGGGAAAAAAACTTTTTTCCATTGTAAGCTAAAACCACAAAGAAAGCCTGGCATCAAAGCAAATTTATATGAACTTTAGCATGAACTCCAGTTTTTTTTATTTTTTTTCTTTTTTTTTATTGATTTATTAGCGTAATTGAGGTATAAAAAGGGAATTATTTAGAGGTTGGTAGACAGAAAAAATAAAAATAAATAAAGTTTTAAAAGCTTTTACTACCGGCTTTATGGTCAATTAAAATTATAAATTTCACGTCACTGTTTACAAAATCTGATGTTCATATGAAACCTATTGCATGGCATGACATGTCAAATCATGTGTCCTGTTCAAGTGAATACTTTAAGTCTGTCAGACAAAATCAACAACTTACCAACACACTTAACTGGTCATTACAACACTTTAGTCAGGACTAGAACTTAGTCTCACACACCACTCATGTTGTAATGTGTTTATTTATTTCACGACCTACAGCTTAAAGTCGACTTCAAACGACATTTTTTTTTTTTTTTTGTGGTAAACTTCTCATGGCAATTTTGTTTACTCTCAGAGAAGTCTGTTTAGAGGAAATCGTCGGAGAAAAATTTTTCATATTTCGTTCATTGGAGATGCCTGATTAGGCGTTTAATCGAGGCTTTACATTTAATAAACCAACACCTTATCTACTAGACAACAGCGACTTGAATTTAGTCAATATTACAACCTAACTTCTCACACAACCCACGTTGTTGGTGTTAATTTATTATAAGGGTGCAAAGACCTACAGCTTAAAGTCGACTCCGAACGACAGAATTTTGAGAAACTTTTCATGGCAATTTTATTTACTCTCAGTGAAGTCTGATGGGAAGAAGTCGTCGAAAAAATATTTTTTCATATTTCGTTCTGTTGGAGAAGTCTGACTAGACAACAGCGACTTGAATTTAGTTAGGATTACAACCTAACTTCTCACACAGCCCATGTTGTAGGTATTAATTTATTTCAAGGGTGCTAAAATCTGCAGTTTAAAGTCGATTCCGAATGACAGAATTTTGAGAAAGTTTTCATGGCATTTTCATTTTACTCTCACAGTTTCTGTCGGAAGACTGTTGAGAGGTAGTTTCGTATTCCAGTTTGGCGTCTAAGATGGCATTTGTAATACGAGCTCTCGATTGAAACGATTATTAAACGGATTTATTAAAGAAACTTTTGTTTGTCTTTCAGTTTGTAATTACTTTTCATTGAAAATTCAAACTAAGACTTGCATGTCGAAGAGCTACGAAACTAGCTAAGAGCCACACTAGCGGCTGTTGATAGGTCTTCAATGTTTCTGATATCATAAGCACAAATGAGTGAAGAAGACAAGAGCATGCTACACTAATATTCCGACCTGCTTTTATGGGACTGCAATAATTTCGTGTTGAATTAAATCGGTGGTCTCTGAAAACATATTTCATTTTGCTTCCTTTAAAGCAATGTTTTCCTCTAAAAAAAAGTTTAAATTCTCCTTTAAAAAAAGAAATCAATTTCAATTAATTCTTCCCTTTTGACAAAGAAATCGCCCATTAATCCTCCACTGTAAATATTCTTTTGAATTTATTTAACATGTGCCGCTGCTCCATTTATTATATCGTGTGGTATTTGTACGATATTTGTGTGTGTGTGTGTGTGTGGCAGCATGTTAGTCCTTTAGGTTATAAATTTCCAATTAATTTTAAAATTAAGTCAATCAATATTGATCCAGTTTCTTAAACAAACCCATCATCATCATCATCATCATATAAAAATAAATACAAAAACAAAAACAAAAAGAAAAGAAAAAAACAGAAAAAATTTAATTAAAGTTTCTCTTTCAATTTTCAATTTTCATTTCCATTTTCTATTTATTTTTCAGGATGATTTACCTGGCCAAGCACTATTGGATGTTGTTTTTGTCCGATTGAATTTAATTGAAACGTCATATTTTGGTATACGTTACATCGATGAGGAGAATCAAACGGTAAGTAGAACATGGTTGAGTAAAATTTTTAAATCAATATTTACTACATAAGATGCGAGGGTGAAGTAATAAGTGTACGGTAGAAAGAAAGAAAGAATTTTTCTTGAAATATTAATTGAAAGCTAATAAACAGAAAACGTTGGAGGACTAGTCAGGCAGTAAATTTAAGGAATCTACTCGATGGATTATAATCAATACAGATTAACGGATGTATACGAGTGTTGTTTGAAAAGTGTAATAGCGTTTAAGGGTCTAGTTTTACAGTAGATTTGTTTATTAAGACTTACATTCGGGGTGTTAAAGCAATACTATCTGACAAAAGCAATACTATCTGTTAAAGCAATACTATCTGACTCACTATTCGGCTCTAAAACGCTAAAACGCTGTCTCAGAAGGCTAAATCGGAAAATAGAAAAAAAAAATAGAGTTACCTACTGTTGGATCCCAAGTCATATGGGAAGCAATCGGAGATTGTGGTCTCCTTACTGCCTCTAGCCAGCTCATTAGCAATGCCATTTCCAACGATATCCCTTTGTTCCTGAACCCATAAAATAAGGCAAAATTAGCCGAACGTTGACGGAACGAAATGGAAAGTGCATTAATTTTTAGCATATGAAAAACAATGACAGTGATGACCGAATTGTTATGTAATTTCGGTAAGCATTTACATTGCTTTTCATGCGATAAAAAAAATGAAAGAACGTTATACTACGTTTCGTGAACGTTTGGCTAATTCTTGCTTAAAAACTGGCTTGGAATAGTCTGAAGTCTATGGACAAGGCAGATATGGACAAGGATGGACATTGAAACTACGTCTGTTAGGAGCTTACTCGCATGATGGCTGTACTAGGAAACAAGAGATTTTAGGAGAAAAAGTTCGTCACCTAACAAGCATTGTGCTGCTTTCAAAATAGGCCTGAGGTCTGCATAGAAAATACTGCAATGGTCAGGCAGCATATAAGGAAGTTTAATGAATGACAAAATTGTTAATAAATATACCACAGTCCACTTTGACAAAGATCTTCTGAAGACCAAAAGAATCAAAAAACAGTCATGGAGCAAAGTACCATCAGACCATATTCATAAAGCAAGTGAAACAACCTCAAGCAGACTAAATGCTGAATGAATCGAATGGTTTTTTATATTGAGAGCAGTTGTTTTGAATCTTTTCTTATAAAATATTGGCTGACATTTATTTGATGACGACCAACTGTTTTCCTAGATAGACTACCAGAACAAAATGATTTTTTTTATTCAAAATTCCAACAATTATTTGACTTTTCTTGTATTAGAACTTGAGTCACTACATCTATTTAAGCTTTATGGACTTCAATTCAACAAATGCATAAAGAACTCAATGCTGTTTTACCAAGTACTTAAAACCCAGTCTACCTAGTGTACCCAAAACAAGGTAACTAATACCTAAATGTGGCAATGACAACTTGTAGCATAAAAAAATTTCTTCATAATTTAAGATTTTCATAAGAAGGATTTCAATTTTGTAGCACAGCGCAGCATCACATCAATTGGCCAAATCCTTTCAAAATGGTTTTAAAGTTTTTCCCTTTTTTCTGTTACTATGATCATATCAAGCAAATCCTTTGATGGCTGGCTAATTGGAAATGTGATGAGGCGTAATTAATGAAATTGAAAAGTAAATCAAAAAAAAAAAAAAAAGTTTTCTTTCCTGATTTTTTTCTGGGAAATTTTTCTTTATTCGTCTTCCTTTTGAATGGTGATAGGAGGGAAAAGTATTTGTATTGGCATCAAGAACAAAAAAAAAAGATAACAACAACAAGAACAACAATAAGGATATTTTATTATCAAAATATTTGCTTTGAAAACATATTTAAAAGCATTTAACAAGCAGTCAACGAAGAAACCAAAAAACTTTCCTTTTTTTTCTGGCTGCCTTAACCAAAAGTCGTCTGTTGTTGCGTTGCCAAGTATTTTTTGGTATTGAAAAGAAGGTCAAAAAGAAACTAAAAAACAGAAAAATAAAGACAAGAAGAAATAAGAAAGAAAGAAAGAATGAATCTTTTTCTTTTTGAAATTGTCCTTAAAAAACATTGGCTTGTTATTGTTGTTCTTGGCATTATAGCAAGACAGACCTGTATTTGCCTTGAACTGTGTTTTCATTTCATTTTGTTGTAACCATTAGAGCCTTAAATACTTTTGTTTTGAAAATGTCCTAAACACACTGTTGTAGGTCATAACACAATCAACGGATTTAACCTCACAAGCTGAAGCTTTCTCCTTCTTTTCCTTTGGAGAAAAACAGAAATTCCTCTTAAAAAATAAAATTTTTCGCTTTCTCTCTTATAAGTTTCAAAATATTTTCACAATTTATTGCTTGCTGTTGTTGATTATTTTTTTTGTCATAAGTTTGGGAATTATTTTCCATATTTTACCCACATAGTCCTTGGCGTAAGCCTTTACCGTTAATCTTGAATGTTTTTTTTTTTTTTTTTTTTTTTTTTTTTTTTTTTTTTTTTTTTTTTTGTGGAGACATCGTTTCGTATAAATAATGTTGGCTTGTTGAGAGAAATTTTTATTCAATTTCTATTCTATTCTGCGTATTTATTTTTTTATTTTTTTTTTGATTGGATTGTTTTTGTTTGTCCTCTTGTTGTTTTTATTTTTAAATTTATTGTCAAATTTATTTCTAAAATTTTCATTTTTCTTCTTATTCATGTTCTGTAGCATTGGTTGGATCCAGCCTCACGTATTTCCCGCCAATTGAAACCGAATCCTTATGATTTATATTTTGGTGTTAAATTTTATGCTGCCGATCCCTGTAAATTAGTAGAGGAGATAACCAGGTAAGCTAAGAATGTTTGTTAAAAATTATAAAAACTTAAAAAAAATTTGAATAAGTCACACACACATTTCTGTCTTCTTTGCAAACAACAGTCATTTTAGAAAAGGTCCCTGATATATGGCATTGACATGCTTCTCTTATAAATTACTAGAATTGGATACTCTCTTGCACGTATTCTTCTCAAAAGGGCTTAAAGCCCTTATCAAATGCATGAGAGTGACATGATATTATGATATTCTACTTTCAATACACACATACATACATACATACATACATACATACGTAATTGATCATTACACCGCTTCAGTTAGCTTCTAAAACATAGCTTCGTGGACTAATTTCTATACATGAGCCTACAGTTTATAGTCGACTGCGTATGACAAATTTTTTAAAAGCTTTTCATGGCAATTTAATTAACTCTTTGAGTTTTTACCAGAAATCTGTTGAGAGGAAGTCGCCCCGCAGATATAGTTTTTCGTAATTAGCTTTGCTGGAGATGTTTGACCTGAAGTTCGAAGCTTCGCCTGACGTGTTATAATGCAAGATACTAGACTACGGCGACCTACACAAACCTTTAGTCAAGATTATGCCTATCGCCTTAAAGCACCCATTTAATGTGTGTCTTTATTTGATCCATTTTAGCCGACTATAAAGCTGGATAGACGATGGTATTCCACCAGGATGGCTGTTAAACCCACAAATGTTTTGTTGACTGCATTTCATGTTTCACAGCAATGCAGCAAAGGACCACTGATTTTATCCTGGCCTTAAATATTTTAATCTTAAGGCCTTCATAGTTTTTCGGGAGATCTGAATGCTGCATGGCCTTTATTAAATCGGCTTTTGATTTTCTAAATTCATTGCCAATGTCTTTATGCTTTAAAGGAATTATGCTCGAAAAAAAAAGTATTTGCAAAATATAAAATTTCAAAGGTCCGAAACACACCTTTTCTCTGGCACATAAAAGAGGCTGAATTAAATGTATAGGATTGAGTTTGGTTTAAGGACGACTGTGGTTTGTCGCCTATTCGCATACACCTCCGACTTAAGAAAATCAAACAGAAAGACTCAAATGTCGTCAAATCTCAAAATCTTAGTGGCCAGTTTACAGCACCTTCACGGGAGATGACCATGCCTTCAAATCGCTAATGAAGAATATTAAATGTGGCATAAGTTCATATAAAGTCTGCATATAGCGCCGTTCTGTTCAAATCCCATGCCATTTGTATTCAGATTCATTCATCAATCAATCATCAATCAGTAGTGCTTGCCTTTGACAGTGATGACGTGAACAACGTCATTCTCAAAGAAACATGGACTTGAGCCATTGCCAGCCCAAAATCTGAAACAAACATTGACTTTTATTGTATTGCTTGTAGAGAGGTATCGTCACAATGCAAGAAATATGGACGCCTAATCACACAGCGACTCTTTAGCGCTTTTTGATGCCATGTGGATTGGTACCCTCCCAAATTTGATAATTTTGTTTTCCAACATACCCAATCATTCAGAAATGAGTCTCATCACTGAAGATAATTTTTCGATGAAATCTCGGGTCAGTTGCTAACTGCTTTAGAGCCCATTCAGCGAACAGATGTTGTCCATAGTGATTTTGCAAAGAACACTGAATAAATGACAACTAATTTGTCTGATGGAAGTCACCGTAGTCTAGTAGGTAGTGTGTTGGCTTATTAGACATAAGGCCATGGTTTAAATCACAGGTCAGACATCGAAACGAAATGTGAAAAAAATATTTCTTCGGCAACCTCCTCTCAGTAGATTTGTGGCTAAAACTCTGAGAGTTAATGAAATTGCCATAAAAAGTTTCTCAAAAACCTGTCGTTCAAAGTCGACTTTAAACTGTAGCTCCCGCCACTCTTGTATAAAATTAACACACACAACATGGGTGGTATGAGAAGCTAGGCTATAATTCTGACTGTAAAATCTTCAACAGGAGGGAAGTTATCAACTGTCAAAGTTAGGAAGTCTCTGCAGGAAATTCGTATAAAAAAAAGAGACAAAACATTCTCTTCTATTAACATGGCTTAGTTCTATTGTAGCATTTTTCATTTGTCAATTATAGGCCACTTAATAATGAATTTAAAATTATGCTCGTA
>QOCX01000350.1:26268-40380 GCA_005959815.1 Sarcophaga bullata | reverse complement strand
CTTAGATGTGACACCACAGTTTAAACCCCAGCTAAAATATAAAGAATTCAGTTTTTTGTAACATTTTTTTCTATGAAAGAAAATCACTGAATAATGTCGAGGATATGAGACGTAAATCCTCTCTCTCTCTCTCTACTATTTTAACAAATATCGGGTAACAATCTACGATTTTGTCTCAAATTCTTAGAAACATTTCGATGGATGCTAGAGGAGGCAATGATAAGAAGAAATGGGTTTTGTCCAGAGGCGTTGGTGGTTTGATTCTTGACAACAAAACTGAGCAATCCTGCTTAATATTTCGATCAAGGCGAAATGATTAACATCACTGTATTTGCAAGGATTTAAAATGTTTGAATTTTAAAAATTCCCATTCTGATCTCTCCAATCTCTCTATCTCTGAAATCCTCTGATGTCTGAGAAGTTAAAGTACTTGAATCACAGGAATCTCAGTCCACATATCTCTAGAGTAAGAGTATAAGTTAATGTGCCACTACTGCCAATACAATTTTACCGAAAAAATTGTTTCTAGAACTTGCTATCCAAGAATCTGAAAATGCTTGTTGACTACTCATAGCCCGTTCTATTGTTTGTTCATCTTTATTTTTGTCTCCTAGAATACCATTCCCATTGTAATGTATTGAAACACTTGTCCACAAGGCATTCACATTCAAAGGAGTGGTCAAGTTTTAATTGTAGTTTTCCAACTCAATGTATGTCCATATAGGTGTATGTCGGTTTGTTAGTTTTGCTGTTTAAAGGATTATGATGATGATGATGAAAATTTATTCCTCCTCTCTTACCACACTCTCAGTAGTTTGCTTATATTTTCTCTTTCTTTAGTTTTCTTAATTATTTATTCCTATTCCTTCTTTATTTGTTTTGTTAACAATTTTATTCTATTCTACGGAACAACAACAACAACAACAATATTTGTATATTTGTATATTTTCTTATTTTTTTATTATTGTTGTTGTTGTTGTATTTGGTTTTAATAAATATTTACAAAAATGTCTCAATTGCAGATATCAATTATTTCTACAAGTTAAACAGGACGTACTGCAAGGAAGATTGCCGGTTGCTTTTGAACTTGCAGCTGAATTGGGTGCTTTTGTTGTGCAATGTAAGTATAAAAGAATATGAAAATGATAAAAATACTCATGCATAGATTGTAAAATAGAAAAGAAGAAATAGAAAATAAAATACAAATGAAAACTTTATTCGAAATTACTTAATTGAAGGCAAAAATGATGAATGTCAGCAGAAATCGTACAATCGCGTATTATTTTTAATGAGTGTGCATAATTAAAATAACTTTTGACTAACTTTGCACGTTGTTCTCTAATATGAGTTTTCTATTCAATGGTATATATCGGGTGGGCCATCTATCGGTTTAAATTTGAATCAACAAGTATTTCGAATCTGGCAATACTTATGTCATACTATTCTCTCACAAAATTCAGTATAATATCTCCACTGAACGTAATACATCAAATTATACTTGAGTAGCATGGGGAGAATGTCGTACAAAATTTTGTCGCAGAGTAGCACCAACAGCGCCTGGTGAACGCAAGTTTATTGGTAAAGTTCGTGAAACTGGGTTCATTGCCGATGCACCAAGACGTGAGCGCAAAATCAAAACAATTGCTAGGAAATTGCATGAAAATGTCGTAAAAAATTTGTTCGCAGCGCAGGATCAATAGAGCCCGGTACACGCAATATTACTAAAGTTCGTGAAACTGATTACTTGCGTCAAGACGTGAGCGTACTTGTACAATGCTTCGACCCGAAAATATTGAAGCTGCGGCTGAGATCAAGATCAATTCCTCATCTTTCTCAAGAATTGAACATTTCACGCACCAGTTTCCGCCAAATTTAGCGAAAAATTCTCGATATGACGCTTTACAAAATTCAATTGGTTTAAGAGTTGAAGCCGCATGACCACATGCATCGAGAAACTGCGCAAAAAAAGATAATCTTCTCAGATGAAGTTGATTTTCATCTTCGCCGGCACGTTAATACACAAAATCGCCATATTTTAGGCTCAGAAAGCCCACACCTGTATTAGAAGTTAATGCATCCACTACAAGTGACTGTTTGTTGTAGTTGTGTAGCGAAGGCACACATTGACCACGTATTTCTTTGAAAATGAGCACGAAGCAAACATTACGATCAATGGAGACACCTATCGCTCAGTGATAAACGATTTTGTTTGTTCTCAGTTCTCATGGTATTGATGTAAACGATGTTTGGTTTCAACAGAATAGTGCAACTTGCCACACATCTCATGTCACAATCGTTTTATTAAGTCAAACGTTTGCCAAAATTGCAAACCGTTTTTGTTTTATTTCATTTTTAAATTTAAACTTTTAAATGGACCACTCTTTATGTGGAATATAACATCGTTTAAATGTCTGACATGGTTTCCTTGGGTGGATAGCATTGGAAATTCTCAATTTTCCATGACTCTTCTCATATATTGTGTTCAATTTGACGGATAACATGGATTGTGTTGGCTTTGAGAATCTCATACCACAATCGATTTATTGCGTTGAACGTTCCATGACCATTTAATCAGGCGAAATATGGATGTCAATTGGCTGCCAAGAAGCTGCAATTTGACATCGGCGGTATATTTTCTTTGGAGTGCCGTTAAAGAAAAGTATTATGTTGCCAAACTAGAAGCAATTGAGTATTTTAAGGCCAACATTTGTAATGCCATTGCCGAGATACGAACCCATACACTCGAAAAAGTGCATGAAAATTGGTCCTATCCAATGAGGTACTGTAAGGCCAACCGTGTCAGCCATATGAATGCAATAATATTCCATTTCTAAACGGAAACTTCACAGCGAAAAAATACAATTTCAAAACGCTTTGATTCGATTGCTTTTTTGAATTTAAACTATTATATGGCCCACCCTTTATTTCTTAACTTCCACGAATGATAAATCCTATATTATCAGGGAAAAATATGGTCTTTAGCTTCTCTGAAGAATATGTAGACATGCTTACGAATTATGTACACACACAACTGTGTATGAAACGATAACAAACTTGACATGCTAATTCCATAATAAGAGTGTCAGATTTGTCAGATTTTTCAATTACTTAATTACCCATATTATCATACAATTCTTTAAACTTAATATTCTATTTCTGTTTCCTTCTTTTTTTTTTTTTTTTTGTATACATTTTTAAACGAGTGAAAAGCAGAGAAGGGAAAAAAAAGAAAAGAAGAGAAAGAAATTTGAAATTATTTTTCATTAATTTTCATTTTATTCTCGTTTTACAGCTGAATTGGGTGATTATGACCAAAGACGCCATTCCAAAGGTTATGTATCCGAATTTCGTTTGCTACCGAATCAGAGTAGTGAACTAGAAACACGGGTCGCTGAATTACATCAGCAGTTAAAGGGTATGTCACCGGCAGCAGCTGAATTAAATTACTTGGATAAAGTCAAATGGCATGACATGTATGGCGTCGATTTACATCCAGTGTTGGTAAGTTTTAATTTCTCTTTTTTTTTTCTTGTATTTTTTCATTTAATTTACATGTGATTAGATATGAAATGAAAAAGAAAAAGAAAAAAGAAAAGAAAAAACAACGCAATTATAAAACGACAACAACAACCCCCCAATTTAATTTTAACCAAAAAACCCCGTATAATCAAATGTTCATGGGTAACATCAAATAATTTTATTACCAGACACAGAAATATTACATCAAACAACCCCGTAGCCCTATATGCTCCACACTCACTCATTTGGGAGAGACAGTTAAGTGCCTGGCCATAACAGTGTTATGATGTGAGTTTAATGGACACAAAAACAAAACACAAAAAAAAAAAGAAAAAAAATTGTAACTAATGTTTGCTTTTGTTGTAACGAGTCCTGCCATGGCAGACATGTTGGTATTTAAAACA
Organism: Sarcophaga bullata; assembly: GCA_005959815.1. Taxonomy (NCBI): domain Eukaryota; kingdom Metazoa; phylum Arthropoda; class Insecta; order Diptera; family Sarcophagidae; genus Sarcophaga; species Sarcophaga bullata. The sequence continues at coordinate 36,457 of QOCX01000350.1, read as the reverse complement.
TTTCAATGGAGAGGTCCTTTTGAAATTTCTAAATTTTTCTTTTTTTTTTATCTGTTTTTTGGTGTGCTTCTGTACAATAATTTGTCAAGAAAATAAAATATTGTACATGCGACTAAATGCGGGAGAATTGATAAACTCGTGTCGGTGTCGCTGTCGGTGTCGATATCGCTGTGAGAGTGGGTGTCAGTGTCAGTGTTGGTGTCTGTTTTTTGGTTCGTTCATTTTGGTTCATTTACATTTCTTATGGCAGTTTTGATAGAGCATTAAACCATATCGTATAAATCACCTTGTGTTTCTAAAAAGGTTTGCTATGTTGGTTAGTGGTTTAGTTATGCGAGGTATGTTGTATAATTAAAAGAAATATTTTACCGGCTTTTTTCTCTCTAATTTGTCTTACAAGGGAGCAGTATTTTATAAAACCTACATATAAAGCTCAACCATACATATAATGGTGCTGAGTTTTTCGGTTAATGAAAGCTAAGCTAAGTATTAATGACGTCACTTCCCCCTTTACACAATTTTATTATAATTTTTGGCATCTCTAACGATTTCATTTCGCAGAAATATTAGCATAAGGTTTACGTTACATTGATTGTGAATAAAATTTTCCAATCAAAGCATGGAAATATGTACGTGTACAGGCAGCCCTTCGTTCTTCCATAGCATCGGAGGCTGTTAGTATATAGTATCTCCCCTATCTTGCAGCGATTTCTTTAGTTTTGTTTCATTTTCGTTAACCAATATTATTTCTAGGAAATTGTTTGATTAGTTTATTGTTAGTACGTCCTTGTATGACAGGTTTGATCTCTGCGAACATGCATCAAAGTGTGGCCATAGTGAGGAACTTAGGTGATTGAAAGAGGTAGGTCTGTAGAACACTGCCATGTGTACATTGTTGATTTTATCCCCTCTGAGTAACAGCTGTCGGAGGGTTACCAAAACAGAATATTTATGGAATAAGTTTTAGATTAGAAATCGTCCGAATTGATCGTGTTAGCAAGCCCCTTGTTCCGGAGGTTTTCCGAATAGAGTACGTTTAAGTAGATTGAAGCCTCATAAGTTCAAAATTAGAAGAAGATTTCAGAAAATGATGAAAATATGTTCGTCTCATGCGAATTGATCGTGTTAGCAATCGGCTGACAATTGGTAACCTTAACTACTCGTTTCTAAAATTCCATGTGCAGCATTAGGCCTCGATGTCTTTCTTGATGTATTTCTTTATATGCCTTTCAGCACCTAACTTCTAACGTCAGCCATGTTATGTGTGATAAATTTATCCATTAGTGGCGGAACCTGGAGTTTAAAATCGACAAATTATTCTGAAATTCTTAGAGTTTTTGCCAGAAGGCAGTTGAAAGGTAGTCCCCGGAGAAATATTTTAACCCCGGGTTTGCGTTTAATATCGTTGGCTTCGTACTAGACTACAGTGACTTCAACTATATACTTAAACAAATATAAACTGGGCCTAAACGACAACACACCGAGAATGTAGAACAATTTTGTAAGCAAGAAAATCTTCTCTCAAACAGATCTAGAAAAAAGTCTTTCGCTCCATTGGCTTAACTTTGATGAGATGTTTTGGGCGTATTGTAGCCAGAATGCTTGACTTTAAGGCTCTATATATGAAGCCCTTCATTCAAGGTTACTTTATTCGAGAAGCAAACGTACAATGTAGCTAAAATTAAGAATAACTCATACTTGTATACTTGCATACTACTACCCTCGTACAAATACCGTAAATAAGTGTTAAAAATGGCCTTCTACATGCATATCTATTTATACGGCGCTTATTTATAAGCCACCCCTTTTTCTATCAGTTCTAATATGGCGTTGATGGTTGTTAAAGGAATTCGTTACTGGATACCCCTTCCACTCCCACTCCCGCTACCATTCCCATTCATTTATTCATTTTTCTTGAACCTGATAAGGATTTTCGTTGTCGGGTGTTGCTGTTGTTGTTGTTACACATCATAAACAGTAAATATACGAATACACACATACCGCACTATACACGCAAACACATTGCCATACACGTATCACAGAATATTATTATCACAGTGTTACCATCGAAATTTATTAGTTTATTCTCAACAAATTTTCATAAATTAGAGTATCACGGTAAACAAAACCTAGAGAAAAAAAAAAAAAGAAATGAATTTATAACCAAGCAAACGAAAATAGAATGTGAGCAAGCAAAACCGTACAGAAATTTATGTTAATTTTGATACCCACCACCCCCCCCCCCCTTTCCCAAAAACCCAAGCTAATGAGGGGTTGGGTAACTGGATTCGTTTAGGCTTTAAAAAGGACCTTCAAATATTTTCACATATTTTAAATGCGATTAACTATCGTTGTTGTTTGTAATAAAATATAAATTATGTTTTACATATACTCATACATACATACATACATACATATATACGAGTGTATCTACATGCGATATAGAATTTCTATAATAAAATCAGTAAAATTGTAATAAAACATGCAGTTTTTATTTCTCTCTTTAGTTTTATTGACATTAAACAAGACAAGAACCTATTGTAGACTCTTAGAGAGAAGGAATGTTAATGAATTAAGAATCTCGATTTAATTTATGGCCACATTAAGAAGACATTTTATAAGCAATTATCATCGGGGTCAAGCTGTTTTCGACAAGGGGTGGGGGGCGATGGGATGAGATTTAATGGATTTTCTTTTCATAAATGAATTTAAATGGTAAAGTTTTTGGAGAAAACAGAAACCTAAAAATTTTATTGAAATCATTAACATTAGAGGGGTAACCAGTTATTGGCGAGCTAGCCTAAATGGAATCCATTTCCAATGTGGTTGATTGGTTCTCAATTCATCCTAGAGTCTAAAACTGTAGTTTTATTATCGAATGATTGTTTGTAAATTGTTTTGAGAGCTCTTAGACAGATTTCATGTAAATTATTATGACTAGATGCCCTGGTAGTCCAGTGGATAGTGTGCTAGACTCTTAGCATGAGAGTTGTGGGTTCGATTCCCATCATAGACTCTGTTCTGTTACATTACACCGAGCATAAGATCTTTGTTACTCAGCTCATAATAATTATAATTATTATTCGTAATTGTATTTCAATTGATAAGCAAACAAACAACAAAAAAAACAATATAATGATACTCCTCACTTACTGATGCCCTTCCCAGTGGCGTTTCCATTGCTTTTTCGTACCGGTTTCTCTTTTGAAATGATATTCTGCTCAAAATAAAAAGAGATACACACCCAGACAGCAGCATTGGAGACACATTTCGACCACATAAAGTATAATTTGGGTTTTAAATGAATTTGAGAAGATTCCAATGTCTTCCAAAGTCTCTAAGCGAATAGCTTGCCTTCTTTATCAGGCTTGAAGTATGCATTGTAAGCCGCATGATAAGATTATGATACTTGACAGCATTAGTGCTTCATGTTCTACTTCGTCTATTGTAAACTTTGCGGTAATACTCATATTTAAAACCCTGCTTATTGCAGTATTTATGGTAATCCCCGTAGTAGTAGTAGATAGTGTGTTCAAAACCCAGCTCTGACATCTCGAGCAAAACGAAATATGAAAAAAAAAATATTTTTGAGGGGACTGCCTCTCAGCAATCTTTTGGCAATAGCTTAGAGAGAAAATAAAACTCACATGAAAAGTTTCTGTCATTCAGAGTAGAAATTAAACTATAGGTCCTGCCACCAGTAAATGAAATTAACACACACAGCATGAGCGGTGTGACAAGTTAGGTTGTCATCCTAACTAAAGCGTTGAATTGACAAATTAAGTAAGTATGTATGTATTTCGCGCGGTTTAGCCTTATCTTCATCATATCTTTAGTCATATCTTCAAAATTATAGGCAACATTGAATCTAGCAACATTTATTCATATATGTCTCGGCAACATGTTGCTATCATGTGCTAGAATGTCGTCAGGAAATATGAAAGTTATAAAAACCCTCATACTGTTTTATAATCGCAGAGATGTGAATATAAGCCGGCAGACCGACGAGCCGCATTTTGGCTAAATCTCATTAAAGCCATTGGGAATTTAAGGCCTAAATGGTGCTTTCACTAAACTCATGGGTGTATTGGATCTTTCTGAAATTAATGCTAATAGATCGGCATTAGTGCTGAAATTTCAGAAGTCAAATATTGTTTCAATAACAGTGCAAAGTGCATAACATATTTCTATTGATCAATAGTTTCAGTGTAAGAAAATAGGTCGTAATCCAAATAGATTAATGACAAATTAAGTAAGTAAGTAAAAGCTTCAGTACAGTTAGGTTTTTACCAACGAAATATATTTATCATCCCCAGAGAAGTCGCCGTAGAATAGTAGGTAGTATGTGGACGTATTAGACGTAAGGCCATGGTTCAAATCCCAAAAGAAAAAATATTTCTTCGGCGTCTTTCCTCTCAGCAGATTTCTGGCAAAAACTCTGAGAATGAAATAAAACTGCCATGAAAAAGTTTCTAAAAAAATCTATCGTTCGGAGTTGAATTTAAACTGTAAGCTCCGTCACTCATGTTTGTGTGTATAGTGTGAGAAACTAGGTCGTAATCCCAGCTGATGGGTTGTAATGACCAATTGCGTATGTGTGAATCCCAAATGGCTTAATCGCTACACTTACATGGCAAAATTTGAATTAGAAGCGTAGCAATAACAATAAAAAAACTTTTTAATATGGATGACTATTCCCACAGGTCTTTGGATAATAGGTAGGAATGGGTATAGCGACCGCTTTCCTGCAAAGGGCTTTAGTAGGGGTTGTAACCTTTTAGGGAAGAAGACTTTATTTGCCAGTATGCGATGGAGACTTTGGTCAATTCATTCATCATATCCTGATAGTGCAACTGAGCAATCGTTACTTAACCTTTCAAATCACTTTTCAGCTAGATTTCAAAAGAGCCTTGTTTTAATTCGAAAACCTTGAGCCGATTATCTAGAACTGTGTATCTGGGCTTGGACGCTCAGTGTACTCAATGGAGTTTTAATTTTAACAAAGCTGAGACTCAAAGCTTTATTATGCAAAGGTGAAATTAGTATTTTTCCCTACATTTTTTTCCTTTTGGAATCCAAAACACTGTTGCGTATATGATTTTTTATTTACTGCGGAAAGTGTAGGCCTTACCCGTTTGTGCAGTACAGCAATGCATGCTCAATTGCTATCGTGTAAGTAATTGAAGGTTGATTCATTGAATAGGACTGTTAATTTGCACCGCGTCATTAAATCAAGATTTGAAAAGTCCTAGTATTTTTACAAAAAAAAAAAAAAAAAATCTTTAATCTTCGAAAAAAAAAATTCTTTTAAGGAAATATGTTACGGCATAGCCGTAACAACTAACTAACTAACTACCATACCAACCATATGATGACAGAAAATAATTTTTTTTTTATTTGTTTTTGGAAGGCAAAAATTTTACAAAAATTTAATTTTTTTTCAAACATTTTAACCAGCCTTCCAATTTTCCCTTTATTTGATACAAAATTTTTTTTATGGCCATTTTACATTCTCTGCTGTTCTGTGGCATGAGGAGAATGAAATGAATTCTCCATTAAAAATGGCTTCTTAAGTTACAATTAATTTTAATTTATTTCACACTCAAGAAATAGAAACAAAGTAAAAAAAAACAAGAAGTTTAGCTGAAGAAAAGAAAACTTACTTTAGAATGGAAAACTTCCAAGTACTTGGAAAAATTCTTGAAAACTCTCTCTCTCTCTCTCTCTCTCTCTCTCTCTTATTCAAATTTATCAAGTTTTCATTAACTTAATTACAAACACTATTTAAACACAAGGAAAGAATGCAAAAAAAACGAAAAAACGAAAAAACGAAACGGAAAACTTGCAGACAGTCAGGAGGAATGCTTTATGAAAGTAAAACCAAAACTGTTAAATATTGTAACAGTTTGTCAACACTTTATTTTCCTTCTCTCTCTCTCTCTTTTTTTTTTGCTGTTTTACTTTGTAAAATATTGGCAAAGAAAAAGGAGGAAAACAAACGTTGTTTCTTTTAACAGCAAAAATTATTATGATAATCAACTCCTTTCTCTCTTCTCTTTTTCTTTCTTTTTCTCTTTGTTGCTTTTATTTATATGCCTGGTATTTATTTTGTTTTTCTTTTGTTTCTTTTATTTTCGTTACAGGGTGAGGATAGTGTGGAGTATTTTCTTGGTCTAACGCCAAGTGGCATTGTGGTGCTGCGTAACAAGACAACAGTGGCTCATTATTATTGGCCTCGCATAGCCAAAGTTTATTATAAAGGACGTTATTTTATGTTAAGGATAAGTGATAAAAATGTATGTAAATTATCTCTTACTCTCTCTCTCTCTCTCTCTCTCTCTGTAGATGCTTTTATCTTGAAATATTTCTCTTCTTATACGCTTGTAATGACTGTCAAAGGCGTTAAGGAGCTGCTAAGGAAAACTTACTAACAAGTTTTACAAGCAGTTTTTCATGCTCATAATTTGGTAGCAAAAACTTACGTCTCCATAAATTATTTTCTGTGTGTGTTTGTGTTCAAGTATTTTAAGGCACCTCTTTTGAAAAAAAAAAAATTATTTCCTTAACGCCTTTTTTTTTTTGCTTTCCACTAACAATAGATAAAGAAAAGGATTTTCAGTTTTCTTTCTTTTCTTTTCTTTCTTTCAAGGATTTCTTTTTTTTTTTTTTTTGCCTTCAATTTTCCTCTTTTTACATGGTTTTGAATGAAATTTCTTTGAAATTCTTTACAGAATGAGTTAAGCACTTATGGCTTTGAAACACCTCGCAAGTCGGCGTGTAAACATTTATGGCGCTGCTGTGTAGAGCATCATGCATTTTTTCGTTTGATGCGTGTACCGCCAACATTACCAAATTCACCCACAAATACTTCAGATATTTTTCAATTGGGTAGCAGACTGAAATGCAGGTAAGTTTTTCATTTCTTTTCTTTTCCATCATATTTTCGCACAAGTTTTTCAATGACAATACCTGAGTTTGTAGCTTAAAAAAAAAAAAAAAAATTGCGAATAAAAAGTAGAAAACTTTGAAGTGATAAATTATGGGAATATTTTCGAGGATAAAAGACTTGTACAAACAAACGTCAAAACTATATGCAGATTGTTTGCTGACAATTTTTTTGTTAAAATGAGCGTAAAAGTTAACAAAAAAAAAAAAAAAAACGGCTTGAGAAACTGCAAAAGAAATTTCGTAAACTTTCTGTTTAAAGAACTTCTCTGGAATTTATTGAAGAACAAAAAACGCAAAAAACGCAAAAATTTCTTTGAAAATTTATATTAAAGTGAATACACACTCTGAAATTATTATTGAAATTATTGACAGAATGTCTATTAAATAGAGGGATAGAGGGGTTCTAAGACCATATATGGAAACAACTCAATTAAAATGTATTTTGAAGCTGCTGAATAGTTCATTGCAGTTATCATTTGAAAAGTAGTATGTCCACTTATGCCATTTATGGCATAATTTTCACCATATTAAGCTAAGTGGTTGGTCAAATCTAATTTCCTGCAAATATATGCAAGCAAATGATGGCTAAGCATGGTCAGATTTCCAAGCTAATCGATTTATTCAATAGCCTTTGTAGACTCATATCTATTCATACATAATTGAACATTATAACCCTTCACTTAGTATTACGATCTAGCTTCTCTCACCACCACATTTTGTGTGCGTGCTAATTTTATCCATAAGTAGCGGGACCTACAATTAAAAGTCGCCTCCAACGACGTATTTCTGAGAAACTTTTCATAGAAATTTTATTTACTCTTAGAGAGGAAGTGGTCGAAGAAATAATTTTTCAAATTTCGTTTCGTTGGAGACGTTTGACCTTGGGTTTGAACCGAGGCCTCATGTCTAATAAACCAATACACTACCAACCAGACTACAACTACTCTTTAGACTCAAAGGACACTTATTCAGAATGCAAGTGGTCTCGATCTCAAGATGTACATTCAATGACAATGCTAATGAATCATCGCAACATATTTCTGCAGGCTGTGCTGCATTAATGTATTCCCGGGAGAAACAGTTGCGTGCATATCAGGTTTTAGGGGGCAGAATTTCTAGAGATGTCCTATAAAGCTTAAATGGAGTACAATAGATTCTATGTTCATAGCACTATGGGACCTCTTCACGTATAATAACAACAGGAACTGCCGAATATTGAAAACGATACCAATTCACAGGAGATCAGAAAAACTTCCAGTTTGGTTCGGATCTTTGGTTAAGGGCGACATCGATTCATACTTCTTTGCTAACGGCCACCATAGATTGATGATTATCAACTGCTTTTGGTTTGAATTGTCTGATCTTGATACCAACGACAAATGATTAATACAAGACGGTGCTTCGCGCCACACAACCTATGTCACATTGTATATATGCACGAGCGATTTGAGGGCATGGTCATCTCATGAGTAGGCGTTTTAAACCAATCGCCAAGTCCATGCAATTTGACTTTTTTCTCGGGGTTTTCTTATGTCTCAGGTGTACGAAAATAAGTCACAAACCACAGTGATTCTCAAAGCCAACACAACTCATGCTATCCGTCAAATTCAACACAACATATGACATTTAAACGATGTTATACTCCACATAAAGGGTGGTCCATTTAGAAATTTAAATTTAAAAATGAAATAAAACAAAAACGGTTTGCAATTTTGTCAAACGTTTGACACAATAAATCGATTGTGGCATGAGATGTGTTGCAAGTTGCACTAACCTGTTGAAATAAAAAAAATCTGTTAATATGGTAGCTGTCGCCATTAGTCGTAATGGTTGCGCCATCCTTCTTTTCAGAGTATTATGGGCAAATGTATGACTCCGCTCCAGAAGTTACACCAAACAGCCACTCGTAATGGGTGCATTGGCTTCTGTAAGACCACGAAGCGGATTGTCATGCGGCTTCAATTCTTTAACCAACTGAACTTTGTAAGACGTCATACAGAGATCTTTTTGTAAAATTCAATGTAAACTGGTGCGCGAAATGATCAATTCTTGAGAACGATGGCGAGTTTATGTTCATGGATACACGCACACTTTCAGCTTAGATATCTTAGGCTGTGCGCACAGTACGGTGATCAAAGTGAATAGTAACAGGAGTTATACCCATGCTGTATGGACACACTGTTAATGAACACCGCTGTCTACATATTACAGTGGAACCAATAGGAGCCATCAAATGGAAGAACTTTGTTGCCATACTTTTGGAAATTCTAAAAAAAATTTAATTTTTTTTCCTTTATTACTGTCTGTCTTTTAGAATTCATTTCACTCTTCATATTTCTTTTTCCAATTCCATTATAATTACCAATGCATTTAAAAGCTTATTAACTTCTCTTTACTTCTTTACTTTTAACGTTTTTTTTTTCTCTTTTTGTTGTTGCTTAAAAACTTAGCAGACATTATAATTTTAAAATATTTGTTGTTGTTTGCATTACGGTATTCCTTTTGACCCTGAAAACAAAATTTTCCAAGCAATTCATAACAAAAATGTTTTTTCCAATTTGAAAATGATTCTGTCACGCAAAACTTAATCACAGTTACACATGGTAATGACCATGAAAATGCTGTGAAAAGTTTATTGCCAATGCAACAGTATCATGCAGCATGTGCTTGGGCATGAGCCGAGCTCTTGAAAACTTCATTGAAAAGTGCAGCATGAAGTTTCGGTTTTTTTTTTCTTTTTTTTCGTTTTCAAATTATTTTCGGAAGTTTGTTTTTAAGCAATTTAATTAGGAAATGTATTTATACCCTACACCAATAGAAGGGAATTAGCGGCAGACTGGCTTGGCATTGATGGATGTAACATATGGGGTTTACATGAGTTTTGTACACATGTTAAGCGAATTTAATTTCGATGCATTCATTAGCAGTATTTGGTCGCATTTCTTTAACTATTTTGGAAAGAGAATTTATTGTGATCGACTTCATCCAAAATCGATTAAAATTAGTACTAAGTACTCTAATACCCTGGCAATATTGACTATTTATAGTGCATTGCCATGGTCGAGATTAGCTACACATGCCACCTTTGCTAATTGTGTCAATTTTACAGCTGAATGACGGGACGTACAGCTTATTCACAACTCTAATCAACAGATTTATTGGTTACCCTCAAAATTCTGTTGAAAGTATCACGGCAAATAAAATAAATTTCACAACGACTGCACTATGGCTCCCTTGCTGA
>QOCX01000350.1:11552-26254 GCA_005959815.1 Sarcophaga bullata | reverse complement strand
GAATTCGTTGGAATTTGATCAGTACGGGCTCAGCGCTTACAAGCTGCTATGTCTGCTCAAGTGGGTTTTTTTTTTGTATCAAAGCCATCACTGTCACAATCTACCTACCTACAGCCTATCTATTGTTTGATCTCAGAGCTGTAGCTTATCAAGCCACTCATTAAACTGTTTACTAGGCTAGGCAATCAGCTAAGTAGATTACTTGTGCAAACGATCAGTTACTCAGTTACTTCTTTAACTATGGCTTAAGCAATCTCTTGGAGATCGAACAATACTTCGGCCATAGAATTCATTTCAAAAAGGGATGCACACAGATGACCATCAATATCTTGACTTCATTTCTGTCTTTACATGACAACGTTTTTGTCAATCTAAAAGCGATTGAAGTCCCCGTAATCTACCTATGACTCGTGTTGTCTTATTAGACGGGTTGTGGTACAAATCCAGGCTCGAGCAAAACGAAATATAAAAAAATTTTTTCTTAGGCGACTTCCCCTAAAAAATTTTCCGGCAAAAACTATCGGGAGGAAAAAAATTGCCTACAAAAGTTCGTAAAGAATCTGTCTTTTATAGTCGATATTAAAGTGCAGATCGCTACACACACAACATGGCTGCTGGTGAGAAACTACGTCATAATCCTGACTAAAGCTTTGTAACTCTGTAACTAATAAGTACCGTATTCCATAGCCTGCTTTAACTGCCGTTTAATATTTTTTTTGTCCTTTCATTTGAATTTGACTCGATTAACATGTTTTATTCGTTACATCTGGTAAAACTATGAAGAGAAGTAAAAAACTTTTATTTTCTGTTTTTCCTCTCTTGCTTCAAGGGGAAGGGGTATGGAGGAGCATGAATAAAGAGATTTGAAATGCTTTTGGAAAAAAACAAAAAAGTTTTCCTTCAACAAATTATTGAGGGGAAACTTTTGTTTTTTACATCCTTTTTTTTTTGTTTTTCTTATTTATCTTGGGTACTTTGTGTGTGTGTGTGTGTGTGGCCAAGTGAAATGTCTGTGAAATGTCTGTGTGTGTGTCTTAATGTGCCATTAAGATAATTAGCAATCAAAAACACAATTGAGGGAAGAGTATGAGAGAAATTTAACTAAAAATGGATACTTTTTCATTGATTTCTGGGGATTTAATACCGTTATCCTTGAGGGATGCAACAACAGGGTGCTTCTATTTTCAGTTCAAACTTGAATTTCATGCAAGAAGGCAAAAGACAATGAAAACTTGTTAGTTTTGTATTAAAATTGAGGTTCGAAAGACTACTTTAAAAGTTTATTAGACTTTCAACTGACAATCTTAGATTAAATTCTTTCCCTTTAAATAATTTCTATGAATGTTTTCTCTTCTTTTCTCTTTTTTTTTTTGCAGCAAAGAAAAATCTTCAAAAGATTCCCTGTTTATAAATCGTTCACCTCCGGCCTTTGTGCGTGTTCCATCTAAGCGTCAGCCACGACGTGTAATGGATGATTTCTTAAATGGCTGTAAAAAATCTGAGCAATTTGGTTGCAGTTCAGCATTTTTAAATACCAAAAATGCCAGGTAAGATCAAGAAACTGACATTTTTAGTTCATTAATCTGTAATAATAAAATAAAAGAAGAAGAAGAAAATATTTGAAATGGTTTTGAAATAAAATTTTTTTAAATGGCTTGATGGTACATGGGATTCTGTTTGTTCACATTTCGTGTGTCACTTTGGGTGGCAACAAAATTCTTAATTAACAGCCGTCTAAAGCAAAGTTTACATGGATTTTATGGCACATTATATTGTAAATTTATCGATAAATTGTGGGTGCGCTAGTGCAAGTCCAGTAGTTTCCTCTTTTCAGCTTCAGCAGCAATCGTTGTAAGGTTCTTTACGCATTTGAGAGAGTATGCCTAGAAGGCAGTATTTCATTGTGACTGTTATGATCACATCATTTCCCTCTGTAGTGTTTCACAACATAGCTCTACACAAGCTGAGCTGTTTTCTCATCTTTCCCATATGAATTAGTGAAACCTGTCTGAGTTCATTTGTTAAATCCTCAAGAGCAAAAATTCCTGTTCGAATACCTTACTGTTACGTCTTTTGCAAAGACAGTAGCCATGTTTTTACCATGTTTGTGTCTAGATCTAGCTATCCACATGAGTATAACCGCTGAATGCCAACCTTCTAAGGCATACGATATTAAGATGTACTGGAGGCTTCTATCATACACATGCTGGTTCATTGAGTGGCAGTCAAAAGCATTGAGATTTTCATGGAACGAGCTGACAGTGTTCTTTTGAAAACCAAATAACTTCCGTATTTATGAACGGATTCAATAGATTTTTCTATATCGAGTTTGGAGTTTTTGGCAGCATTAGTCTTGTTTATACAAAGAGCAACGAGACTTGACGATATTTCAACAATTGCTGTACAACAGCTTGGGGCACAAGAAAAGTTTCCAGAACTGAAACAACAAAACCAAAACCAAGAGAAATTAGCCAATAAAGTATTAAAATCATAAGCATTATTCAGGTTCTTGATCTCATTTACTATGGAAACTCACTCTAAGTGGTTGGCCACTACTTTTGGATAGCATTGTACATATTGGCATATTGGCTTAAGAAAATACGCTGCAGAACGTGAGAAAAAGGCAGAAAGGCAGTAGCGAATGCGTACTGATGTTGAATTTGTATTCTTGATGACTTGATCTACATTTTGTATTACATGTTGCAGACTAAAGTCTGTTGTGACAATCAAATTCTTAACACCTTCTACAGATGATTCAATCAAATTCTTAAGGCTCATGAAACCTTGACTGCTTTTTTTTCTTCTAATTTTCATATTTTAAAGGATGCCAAACAAAAATTCATTTTGTTTTCCAATCTTATTTCAAAATATTTTCGATTTTTAATGTTTTTTTTTTATATTTTCTTTGCGATCTTTGACTGCCTCATGCCACAAACCCATTTTTTTTTTATGAAATTCAATTGTTTTTCCCTTCATTCTTTTTGTCTTTTCTTTGTTTTACTTTTTCTTAATGCAACATTGTTGTTATTGTTGGCTGTATTGTATTGAGTATTGATTTTTACCACAAATTCAATTCAAACTTGCAACAAACAATCCTACACATGCTGCACACACTTTCACACATTATGGATGACAACAATTGTGTCGTTTTGCTTTGTCTAGACACAAGAAACGAATTTTATGCCTCAAAGTATTCAGAAATTCTTCTAAGAAATTAAGTAATAAAATGGAAAATAGAAAATAGAAAATGGAAAATAGAAAATGAAAATAAATTGTAATTCTCGTTTAAAGCCATACAAGCAGACAGACGTACATATGTAAGTACGTGGGCTGTTTCACTTCGATTGCAATAGCAGAAGACAATCATTATTGTTTGTTTTATTTTGGTTGTTGTTGTTCTTGTTGTTGTTGTTGGTTTTTGGTTTAAAGGTGCTGCTGATAGTAACAAAATTAATAGAAAAAATAGGGGGGAGGGGGGGAAAGAAAATTAGTTATCGATGGTTGGTGGCAAAAATTAAATGGAAAATCTATGTTGTGTTGTGTCATTCGCTTTAAATGGAAAAGAAAAATGTTAGTGACTCTTGAAAATGCATTCACAAGGCATACTAATGTTATTTTAAAGTTCTAAAACGGACACTAAATAAACAACATACACAGAGACTAGCTTCTAAAAGGGTGGCATTACTATTTCAATGACTTTTAAGGTGAAGATAAGAACATTGACTTCAAAGTTTGAAGGAGTTTTATCACAAGGAAAGAAATTCTGTTTTAAAATGTTGCTTATTGTTCTTAAACACGATTTGATGTAACATATGCTCAGTTCTTGTTAACGACATATTCTCTGCTAACCACTCGATAGGTGTCCTTCAAACAGCGGACATTTCTTGTAGCAAATTGCAACGTGAGCTAAGAAGGCATTAGGTTGGCCTGATCACAAAAAGATGTGGAGTTTTTTAATGCAACGTTAAAATGAACAACTTCGTTCAAATTGTGTCACCTACAGCTATAAGGCTCATTTCTAGATGATTGGATAAGTCTAAAAACAAAATTGTCTAATTGGGAAGCTACCCATCCACACGATATCCAACAGCGTCAAATGCATTTCGAAAAAGTTTTTGTTTGGCATTGATTTTTATCTGGGAGGCTTTATCAGTCCAACGACATTGGCCACGCCACCACTTTCAAGTGCGAGCCCAATAAGTCAAGTTCAAATTTCGAATTCTTTTGAACTGAATTGAATGATTTCCACATCAACGACATATGGTTTCAACAGAACAGCGCCGCACAGATCATGCCACATTGGATATTCTGCACAAGCGATTTGGGAGCAGAGTCTTCTTATGTGAAAGTGATATGATAGGGCCACAGAGGTCTTGCAATTTGAATCCGTTGTATCCGTTGTATCCGTTGTATGGTTTTGTTTAAGCTATCGGTGTATGCGAATAAGCTACCGTTTCATCGGTCAAATTTAGCCTGATTTATGTGCCAGAGTAATGGAAAATTTCACATTTCAAATACGATTCAGACAGCGAAACCGCGGCGGTCATTTGAACGCTGCTACATTCCACACATATAATGGCATTAACAAGTCCTTCAAACGAATAAAAAATTTCGATGGTAATTCAACCGCACTTTGTTTTATTGCAACTTAAAAATAGGAAGCGCTTAATAAAAGACCCTGCATAACTATATCGAATACATACGTACATATTCTCATAATTCCTAGAAAGAACGTTGGTAGAGTCCGTAGGTTTGTTAGTGAGTGGTTTGCCGTTCACAGGCAAGTTCACTTGGTGCCCATATGGCCCATTTAGTTATCCAGTCTGTGATAAAACCCTTTGTCATTGTAGTGGGATTGAACCACCTCGAACATCAGATGAAGTTAGTGCTACGTTAACCACCATGTCTAGATCTTCAAACGTTCTGTCATTCAAAATCTGATGATGTCTGCTCTGAAGGGCAGCGTACTCGCATAAATAGAGTCCCTAAAATTCACTTCATTTGAAGCTATCTGTAGTCAACTGATTTATTTTATGCCATGTATAGCCAGCTTCTTGCTGCTTGGGCTAATTAATTAATCGTAAAATAATTGCATCAGTAAGAATAGAGAAATAATCGCGCGTATGTTTGCTGATAACAAACTATAAATTGTCGCTATAAATTTTCATTCCTTCAACTTCCATATCAAAAGCAATTGTTCATAAACAGGAACAAAAAAAAACGAATTTCGTTGGTTTTCCTTTTCCTTTTTTGCTTGCTTGTTGTTTTTTTTTTATTCGTGAAAATAAATCGAATCACTTGAATTACTCTCAACTCAACACAGCACTTATCTTTGATCACATCTCGCACAGAGATCAGATTATGTATTGTATGTGGCGGAATTTGTTATTAAATTCAAATTATTATCTCTTTTCCGCAATCTTTATTTAAAATCGTCGTAGAATAAGAAAAAAAAAGCGTTGTCTACACGTTGTACTGATAAACAACAACTCGCCATTGAAAGCAGACCAATTTAATGCACAGAACTCTCTAGGCAAATGGTGGAAGTATGTATACAAGCAAGTACGTAAGCGACTGTAAGTATATGGTAACATAAGATATGGCTAGGGATTTAAGTCCGTTTGTCTGCTTGACTGACGAACGGGTGTACGTACATACGTATGTACGTATGTATGTATGACTATCCACATTCCAATGTAACGACTATAATGATGAAAAAAAATTTAAATTGTCCATAACTTAAAAACCAATAACATTAAATCACACGATGAAGACAAACAATAACAATAACAAACACATATACACGTATACACATTCACACATACACGTATACATAGTCGTATACATGGACAATAATGGAACATTAATTTTTCACTAGAAACAGAACCAACTTCCTTGTGGCAGCAACAGCAAACAGGCGCTGTATTAAACCACATGGAAAGACTATATTGCAAGCCACAAATATATTCACTTTTCCGTGGCAAAATGTATTGCGGCATGGTGGAAGGGAGAGAGAGAGAAAGAGAGAGAGAGAGAGTAGGAGAGGGTGTTATGGCAAGGAAACTGGTAAACAAATTTACTTTAAATGGCAATACATAAATCATAGAAAAGAATGGAACGTGTTCACGACAGGCAACAAATAAACAAACATACAAACAAACAAACTATACTCCAGCCCCTTGTTTGACTATCTCTCTGTCTTCCTGTCTCCTTGTCTGTCTATCTGTCTGCTTGTTTGTTTGTTTGTTTGTTTGTTTATATAAAATTCCTAAAGCCTTTTCAACAATCTGCCAAACAGTGAAAAATTACAAAATATTTAAGCGTTCCATGGCTAACTGGTGACCACTACTACCACAACTACTACTCATGCCACAACACATCTATTGTGGCTAATAATTCAATGCTCTGCTTGTGAAAAATGTTGAAGGCAGCCAAAATAAATCGCGTCTATAATTACTCAATTACAAGAACATTAATTTCACTCATCACATCGGCTACAGAAAAGTTTTAACTTGAGTTTCTTTTGAAAGCCCCATTAAATTTTGTTATTCTTTTCATATTAATTTTCATCATCATCATCATCATCCTCGTCATCATAATATTTGACTTTCTTGAACACAATTTCCTTTCCTTTCATTTCATTTCATTTTGAATTTTGCATTTTTTTTATTTCAGCAACTATGAGAGTCCCTATCGTTCAACGTATAGTATACCAACTAGTCTGGGCATAAATCCCTATCATACGACATCGCAACAGTCAACAACAATGCCACACAGTCAAAGTAATTACAATAATGGCAGTGGCAACAATCATATACAGACACCTGATTCTCCACGTAGTACACGGAGTGCACCGTGGCCGAGGTCACAGCAGCGTTCATTGTTTGGCAATAAACCGTCCAGTCCACGTTCGGTACGTTCTGCCAGCACAACAGGTGGCAATACTGATGGCAGAGGCGGTAACAGCAGTAATAATCATCATCACCATCATCATTCTCAGCATACGCATTCACGTTCTTCACAGCGTGATCATGTAACGACATCATCGTCTGGCCCTGCTACAACACAAACGAACAGTCATCAGCAACGTTACAGATCGAGTTCGGTGGAGAGTCATTCCTCAAATGATTCACGTTCTACACGCAGGTAATTGAATTTGTCAGTATACGATCACTATGTCTATACACACATAAACATCACATCCCATCGTATTTATTGTGTTTCTGGGTATTTTGAAGGTTGCAAGCATTAATGTAATGATTTGCAGGAGTGCCTAAAATAAGGCCCCCTAGTAAATCAAATTTCTGAATTGTTTAATTTCGATTGGATTTAATTATCAGATCTTTATTACGAGTAACAAAACACAATAACAGGCCAAATATATTTTGGAAGCCATAAGCCGGAGTAAAAATGTGTTGCTTTGTATCAACCTTCCACTTTGAGTCTGGCTAGTTCCATACTCAAACTACTTTCAAAACCATGAAATATTCAAATGAACATCTGCCTGGCAGTGAGAAGGTGAATTGGTGAAGAGGAATATAATAAGAGAAGATTTTAGATTCCAGTAGTTACTGAAAAATCGTGTACGTATTGGTAATTTAAATTTTTGTAGCCGCCGTAGTCTAGTAGGTAGAGTGTTAGCTTATTAGACGAGAGAAAAAGTTCAACACCCGGCTCAGACACCCGGCTCCAACATAATTTCGACGACTTCCTCTCGCTCATTTTCTTTCAAAATTTCTGAGACTAAAACAAAATTGCTGAAGTCTCCGTAGCCTAGTACTTAGAGTGCTGGTTTATTAGATGTGAGGCCTCGGTTCAAACCATAGCCCAGACATCTCAAACAATATGAGACATGAAAAAATCCTTCTTTGGGCATCTTCCTCTCAGCAGTCTTCTGGTAAAGACTCTGAGAGTACAACAACATTATCATGAAGATTTTCTTAATTCTGTCGTTCGGCGTCGACTTTAAACTGTAGGTCCCGCTACTCACGAATAAAATTAACACGCACAACATGTGTGGTGTAAGAAGTTAGGTTGTAATCCTGGCTAAAGGATTGTAATGATCATCACATCCAATATGATTATGTAGCTAGACAATCGTGGTATTGCCACTTTTCCTTGCTTGATAACAGCATACCTCAGTTGCACTAGAGACTCCTCACCATTAGCGGCGCTATTAAAAAATAATTTCCCTCATACAATCTGATATGGTTTCTTATCTGATTAATATGAACCATCATAGCAGCCAGAGTTTTGTTACAGCGAACAAAAAAAAAAAAAAAAAAAAAAAAAAAATCAGTTTTTCATTGAATAAAGTACATGCACAGCTCACTTGCATATTTTTTTCAAACGACCGTAGACAAATAATTTTTTTTAAGCGAGGTAAAATATCGTTTATCGTATTATACGAATAAAAAAGCTGTAAGTTCTAGAATCCAATTCCAACTACTAGAAAAATATGCAATTGTTTGTCCTTAGCACAGCAAAGCTATGAAGTAATGGCAATTGAGCCCAAGCAGAACGCTGTTGGAGTCTCATTATATGTGTTCCCTGTGGCAAGATTTTTAGTAAGCCACTGACTCAATGTCCCAGTTTACGATAAAATGCCATATTTTTTGGTTTTGAATTTAAAACCAATCAGTTGGCTAGACCTACTTTCGAAAAGATGATTCATAATATTTTCTCCAATTAGGCTTACTCACACAGAATTTTTAAAGGCCTGATCAGTTTAATTTCTGATATTTCATGATTATGAACTCCTGATAAACTGTAAATGACTTCATTTCCTCTCCAGTATTTGGGTGTCAATCTTTGTCAAAATGGAAAGGAAAGATTTACAACTGTAAGACACGAGGAACACATTCGGCTAAAAGTCTACTATTTGCAGTTGTTCTAGATTTCTAAATCCACTTTCATTAGCAAATAAACAGATCTTAGTTTGTGCATTGAACCAAAGATGCGCTAGCTCTGTGTTAATGAGCTTCACTTGCATATTTTTTTCAAACGACCGTAGACAAATAATTTTTTTAAGCGAGGTAAAATATCGTTTATCGTATTATACGAATAAAAAAGCTGTAAGTTCTAGAATCCAATTCCAACTACTAGAAAAATATGCAATTGTTTGTCCTTAGCACAGCAAAGCTATGAAGTAATGGCAATTGAGCCCAAGCAGAACGCTGTTGGAGTCTCATTATATGTGTTCCCTGTGGCAAGATTTTTAGTAAGCCACTGACTCAATGTCCCAGTTTACGATAAAATGCCATATTTTTTGGTTTTGAATTTAAAACCAATCAGTGTGGCTAGACCTACTTTCGAAAAGATGATTCATAATATTTTCTCCAATTAGGCTTACTCACACAGAATTTTTAAAGGCCTGATCAGTTTAATTTCTGATATTTCATGGATTATGAACTCCTGATAAACTGTAAATGACTTCATTTCCTCTCCAGTATTTGGGTGTCAATCTTTGTCAAAATGGAAAGGAAGATTTACACTGTAAGACACGAGGAACACATTCGGCTAAAAGTCTACTATTTGCAGTTGTTCTAGATTTCTAAATCCACTTTCATTAGCAAATAAACAGATCCTTAGTTTGTGCATTGAACCAAAGATGCGCTAGCTCTGTGGTTAATTAAAGCTTCAATAACAAGCCGTAGTTAAGCAGACAAAATTTCTTACAATTGAATAATCGCATGGAGCAACATGTTGTCTAGCAAAACCAAATAGTTATTGAAGTCAAAAGATTTATTACACTTCATTAAAAACGATAAAAACAAAAAACAAAAAAACAAAACCGAAAGCTAAAAGCAACGAATCAAATTTTCAACTCATATCGTTACAAGAGTAGCAATTTTTCAATCAATAAAACATCTCATCATCAAGTACAAGTACATGCACTTGATAGGTAATCATTACACACACACACATACAGACACACACACACATATATATATATATTTACGATATCGTTATTGATTTTTTACAATTTCCAATGAATAATCCAACCACTGTGTATGTATTTATTGCACGCACAGACATAAACATCGTCATCGTCGTACTTCAGACAATGAAAGTGAATTATCACGTGGCTCGGGACGATCGGCACGTTCACATCATCGTAAACATAGACGTTCACGTCATCGACGTGACTCTGCCGGTTCGGAGCATGATAGCTCACGTGGGCGCAGCTATTCTGGTCATCGTTCATCGACAGCACGTAGTGCCAGTGCTATTGGTTCCCATTCAGAGTTAATCGATAGCAGTTTACAGTGGCGCGAAGCACAACGTAGACAGCAGGAAGCCAGTTTGGGTCAAAGTTCAGTGCAGCAGGCTTCGGTATCGAAAAGCAGTGTGGTGGCACGTAGTTTACATAGCAATGACTCGCATTCCGATACGCATTCGCATCACAAGTCGCGTAGGCATAAAAAGAATAAGTATGTATCCGTTGTTGTTGTTGTTGTTGTTATTGTTGTTGTTAAATATTTTTGTAAAAAAAAATTCAATTTCTTTACAGATCACCTTCCGATCGTAATCGCTTATGGAATAGTGAATTGGCAAAACATTTACAATTTGGCTTGGTAGACACGGCTGGCATGACGGAAGATCAATTACGTGAAATCCCTTATACCGTCGTGGAAACCAATTCAAAGCGTTCCAATTCAAATATACGCATCCATAAGAGTAACAGTAAAAATAGTGTTGGCGGCAAAAGTACCGGTTCCGGTAATACTTTGACCAATGGTAGTGGCTCTACCAGTGGTCATGGTAAAAATCGTGTCGATCGCATTAGAGGGTAAGTAATAGTATGCCATACGTATGTATGCCTTCATGGCTGTCATTTCTTTACCTGACAATCGAAAAATGCGTAAATAAATGACCAGCAAAGAAATATCTTTTTAACGCTTTGGTTTGTTTCTATACGATTGAAATATTCTGTCTTTATATATCCGATTATATATTATATTTATCGATAGCTTATGTTACCAAAATTCTAATCCCAATGATAGTAATGGTGCCAAAAATGGTTCAATACGTTCGGCCAGTACGATCTCATCGAGGGAATGTGAACGCAATAGCGGCTTAGTACGGTAAGTTGTCAGAAATATTCGGAAAATTCAATTTTTTTTTTATAATGGTGGCGGTGGATAATGAAATATGTCAGCTGTCAGCTCACGTATGGGTCTGGGTGTGAGCCCTAAATAAGGCAATTTTGCTTATTAACGTACCCACGAAACATGATCGTACAGTTTCTCGTTGGCCCAATATTATCATAACGTTGCTCAAGTGTAAATCGATTCATTACGTTTGAGTGGACATAATATACTAAATTTTGTGACAGAATAGAAAGAAACCGATAGATGACCCACCCTGTATGTCGCAGGGTATGACTTTATTACTTAAAATCTGCTATCAGTGGTCGATCAATCAATCCGAATAGTCAATCTATTTGAATACTTTCTTCAATGCCTTGTTATGTCATCGTCATAACCTACTAAGACAAAATGAATCTTGGCGCAATGCTGCACAATAAATGCCTTGAGAATTCCTCTTCCTAATCTCCAAAGACATAGCTTATGAGCAAATTCATGTCACTGAAATGGGTTTATACGATTGATAATTAAACAGAGAAAATCATTGAAAAATATGAACAATGAAGTTGGCTGTAAAACAATGCCTTCAAATCGTTTCCATCCTTTACATACGTACATACATAATTGTTCATTACAACCCTTCAGTCAGGATTACGTCCTCGTTTCTCACACTACTTATGTTGAGTGTGTGCAGCCCTTGCGCTGAACGACTTCTTCCTCTTCCCTGGCTTTGGTAGAACTTTGTCAGTACAGGGACTGCGTCCGCCTGCTATGTTGGGTGTGTTAATTTTTTTTACATGAGTGGCGAGACCTACAGTATAAAGTCGACCTCCAAACGATAGATTTTTGAGAAACTTTTTTGGTCTCAGAGCTTTTGTCCGAATAATGCTGAGAGCAAGTCACCGAAGACATATTTTTTTTCATATTCGTATTAACGGAGATGTCTGAGTATTTTTGAGTATTTAGCTTTACAGCAGGCCTTCAGTTATCTTAAAGAGATTTGAAAAGGTTTGCTGAAATAATTGTTAGGGAGTTCATTCCCAACAGGGACTTTTCTAAAGAAGTAACTACAATTTGACTGTTTTCTGTAGATACTAGAAGAGTTAAAGATTTGTGATTCCGATGGTATAAACGAAATTTCAAATCTCTTTCACAAATTCTTATTAAGTTTGATACCATTTACCTTTATTTAATCAAGAGTGATAAAAAAAATGTAAACGTAGTTTAAATATTGAAAAGCAATATCTTATAAAGGCTTTTGCTAGTCTGTATAGTTCCTCCAGTAGAGCGTAACCATAATGATGATGATGATAGCAGCGTTGTAAGGAAATTTTTATTTTTTGGAATTTTCTGAAAATTTATTATCTTCTTTGATTGCTATATGCCTACTCTTGTAAAAGAGAATTCAACATGACAATATGATGACATACTTTAATATTTACATCCTTAGCATGATGTCTAAGCATGAGCATGGGTGATTTTATATCGCCACGGTTCAAATCTAAGTCCAATGGAAAACTCAGCTTTAAGAGTATCACATGAACATACCGATTCTGGCTTAGGAGCCGATCAGATTATGCCTACTCATCTGAAAGGTAAGCAATTCTAGTCAGGTATGCAATAGAAAATACATTAAAAATACAATACAATATAAATTTAAATTAAAAATAAAAAAGAAAATAAAAATTCCCCAACAATTCATTAACAATTACTAATAAAAACACTTTCCAACACTTTCTTTTCCAATTTTTTTAATTTTTTTTTTTTTGCTACACAAACAACAAACCAATCAACCAACAAATCAAACGAACCGTAAACATTTCCAATAAATACCTCTACCATCCTACACTGCCCGCTTCCCCCTTGAAATGTAGATCCAGTGACAGTACACGTTATGGCACTAACAAGTCTTCAGGTGCTTCTAGTGGTAGTCATCGTAAATCCTCAATTACCCACAGTAATCTAATGAATGGCGTAGGTGCAGTTAATAATGGTGCAGGCAGTTGTTCAACAGCAATAGGAGGAGGAAGTGGTGGTGGTGGAGGAGGACTAGGAGGAGGAGGAGGAGGCTGCGGTAGTAATGCCACGGCTTACAATAGCCTAATGCAACAGACTGTAAGTAATCAAAATAAACAACACCAAATACAACAACAATATCATCATCATAAATTACAAAACGATTGCAAACAACAACAGCAACAACAACAACAACAGCATCACCATAATAATAATCATCAACAACATTATTATCATCATTCACAGCAACAGAATCATCGACAAAATTCATTTCATGGCCAAAGACGTCATGATAACTCCAATGGTTCCCATACAACAAAACAAAATTATAATAAATATACAACAACAACAGCAACAACAACAACATCAGCATCATCAACATCATCCACAACAGCAGCAAATCTATTACAACAACATACACATTTAAATCACATACACAACAATCAACATCATAATCATTTGCATCATCATCATCAACATCAGCAAATATCATCATCACCATCATCAGCATCACTATTACAGCCTTCCTCATGTGCCAAAGCAGCAGCAGCAGCAGCGGCAGCGGCATCAGTTAACAATCACACAGTTACGGTATATTGAATTCCCTTCCCTCAATCTCACTTAACAACAAAACACTTGTTTTTGTTTTTGTTTTCTTTTTTTCTCTTTTTTCTTTTTTGCTTTTCATCAATATTTCCAATCCGAACCAATATTATTGTTTTATTCAATAATTTAACAACAAAAAACGAAAGAGAAAGAGAAAACAAAAAACAAAAAACAAAAAAACAAAAAAAAAATATTAAAAACAATACAATAATTGTTGTTGTTGTAATAATAAATGATTATGGTGAAGGTTATACAAAATAATTCCAAGTACACTTAAACTGATTAACATTGAAAGAGCATAGTCAATGGAGGAGGAATTTCATTTGATAAACGAAATTTCAATAGAGGCTTAGGGAAGATATTCACTTTTTTTTAGGGAACGCTTCCCAGTCTATGACTGCTAAGCATAATCTGTTTAAGAAGATTAGAGGTCAACATTGTGTTTATTTCTTAAAGCTTTATCGCCTTAAAAATGCTTACAACGTCACACATTTGTCTTGGATTAAATAGTTGAAAAGAATTGCTAACCTCTACGAAAGGCTTCTAAACTTAAACACTATTAAGCCACATGGCCACACATCATATTAACGGATCAAACTCAACCTTTGGTAAGATTGGGTTGACAAAAAATGTCCTCACACGTATAGGTCGAGGTGAATATGAAAAAACTTTTCTTTTTTAATTGCCTGGGCTGCAGAATAGATTCCTCAAAAGTTTTTCATATGATAGGATGGCCTGTAGGGTAGATTTATTAAGGGCTCAGACATTAAACTTTCTTATAAGCTTGATGGAAAATAAAAAATGCAGGATATGCGGTGAAGACACCAAAACAATAGAGCACTTTTTGTGTCATTGTCCTGCTTTTATAAACTCGAGAGGCCAAATTTTTTTTGGGACATCATTCGTTTCAGAGGAGTGGACGCGAAAAAATTAAAGAAGTTTGTACAGTATATAGATTTCCAATAGACGGTAAGATGCTATTCCTATTGC
>QOCX01000349.1:80549-209905 GCA_005959815.1 Sarcophaga bullata | reverse complement strand
AAATATTAAAATATATTTTATATAAATAGAAAAATAACCAAAAAGGGCATTTACGTTACATTGCCACTTAAACATAACATACCTAGATTTAATTTTGTTTCAAGTTTTTTTATACACATTACAGTCATAATAATAACAACAATAATTAAAGAAAAATCATTTTTTATGTACAAATTTAAAAGATTAATATAAACGATTAATATATATAAAAGTACCAAAAAGCAGAATTCGTACCACTTCGTCACTCAAAATACTTACATATTATATATTTATTTTGTTAAAATTGTTTTATGAGCAAAATAGAAACATAACATATTATTATACGCATGCAACAATTTAAAAGTTTTATATAAATAAGCATGAATGCACTAAAGAGCGCATTTGTGCCGGAATGCAACTCTGCATACAATAGCCCCATCACTCATATTCAAATGTCGCGTAAAAACGTTAGAGAATTCTGCTTTATACACATCGTCCCGTTTTGCTAACGAGAGAGAATGTTTTGGTAAGCGTTAACATCGCTCTCCCTATTCTAAAAAGAAAATGTTTGTTACGATAAGTTACGTTACGCCCTTAAGTATCAGAAATTATGAGTATGATTCGAATCTACTCATCTTTTTGAATACTCTTTACTGATCTCGGATTGCGATGCATGTTTAACTTCAGCGTTTTTGCACTTAAATTTAAATTTTATTGAGTATTTGGTTTCACATTTGCATTTTATTCATTGAACACATATGAAAAACTTAAAATAATAACTGCCTTTCGGATTAATAGACCCCTTTCCATTAATACGTCCTAGCACACGGCACACTTTTATTCTTTTTGTTCTTTTTTTGATTATTTTTGATGATTTTTTTAATCACTACTACGTTTTTTTTGTCTGACGAACGGTGCAGCATATGTCACATCATTATTTAATGTTATTAAGCTTCACAGTGATAAAAAATGTATATAATTAGAAAATATTTATCTAAAGTAAAGAATCCTTTAAAGATATTATATATTTTTAATATACTTTATCTAAATACTCATATATGAGTTTTAAAATGTAATAAAACAAAAACGGTTTGAAAATTTATGAAATTTATTTATTTTTTTGTTGTGAAGTATAATTGTTCCGATTAGAAAAGCAAAATTATTTCATTCATAAGGCTACCGCAGCTGGCCTCACAGTACCTCATTCGGTCGGACCAATTTTCGTGAACTTTACGAGGTGGTATCTTAGCAATGGCATCACGAATGATGACCTTCAAATGCTTAATTGTATCTGGTTTTTCGGCATAATAATTTTCTGTACAGGATATAGTCCACCAGTGTCAAATGGCAGCTTCTTATTGGCCAATTGACATCACCATTTCGGCTAATTAAACGGCCATGAAACGTTTGGTGCAATAAATCGATTGTGACAAGTTGCACCATCGTTTTGAAACCAAACATCGCTGACATCAATACCATGACGAATGGGTACAAAAAAAATCGGTTTTCATGTTGCGATAGGTGCCTCCAGTGACCATAATGGTTGCGAAGTCATCAAATAGTCACTCGTAATGAGTGCATCGGAATCCGTAAGATCACATGTGGGTTTACTGGGGCGCAAATACGGCAATTTTGCTTATTAAACTATCTACCAAGATGAAAATGAGCTTCACCGGAAAGATGATTTTTTTTTTTGGCATAAAAAGTTGCTCAAACGCAATTCGATTCACTACATTTAGTAGAGATAATATACTGAATTTCGTGACCTAATAGAATGGCTTAATTATTGCCAGATTCGAAACAATTGATGGTCCAAATTTAAGCCCATAGCCAAATAACACCCGATATATATTATAGTGGTAACTAACTTGTGATATTTATTTCTACTTGGTGTTTCAGTGTAAGCTTTTTCAGTACATAAAAAGATTCGAGATTAACTATTTCAATATGAATTGACTAACAAACTAATACCCCTTGCTAACCAATGAATTTTATTATCAAAATTCGTGATGTGTCAGATATGTATTTCTATCGAAAAATTATCTTAATTTTTAAATCAAGAAACAAAATTTACGAATTTGGTATGAAGAATAGACACAGGTCAAGAAATACCTTTGTACTTTGACAGGTACTATTTAGTAAGGTTTTTGGGTCGTCGGCATGACTGGACTGCACTTTCTCAACAACGACAACATTTCAATGTTACCATACTGCCATACTGTGGTTAATGACTTTTTCGTCTGAAATTGAAAGATTTACGATACCCCACATCGTATGGTACGTGATGCTTTGAGCCTATTGCGAGGCGAATTGGTGAACAATTAAACTCATGTTTCGAAAGAGATCATTTGCCGCTAAGATTATGATATTTCAACCCGCTTGATGGGATGATGATACTATGATGGAATATGTGTAGCCTTATATACAAGAAAAATCCAGCTGCAAATCCAACTCTCAAATACAACATTACAATTGCTATTGTATATTCAATATATAAAATCAAAAGATTTCAAGGAATAACAGAAAATGTTTGCTTAATATAAAATATATATCACAGGATATGTCTACAAGGCTATTTTAAAAGTCGTCTCAGTATATCTCTTATTATTTAAAAACGTTTTGTTGTATTCAACCTACATTTCCCTTTTTCCTTAAATCAAATCAAAGAGTTTGCTTTGTTTGCTTTCGATATATAATATGAAAAAAAACAAAGTTTTCTCCGAGAATTTTCTTCTCGTAGAATTTTTGTTCGCGAATCTACGCTAGTGTATTTATATGTTTTATTACGACTACGGCTTCAACTGTAAAAGAAGAATGTCATTTTATATACATATGTATGTATGTATGTACGTATATGCCTTCATTATATTTCTCACGCCCACTTCTAGTACATATCCATACAGACGAATGTGAGTGGTTTGCATGCTCTATAGCTAAAAGTGAGTGACTAGCTTTGACCTAAATATCTCAAAAGAGAAACTATATTTTGTTTTTCATTTTTTGTCTGTGACTTCTGTTCTTTGTTGATTATTTATATAGTTTTATATATGCATTTACTTATGTACATATGTGTATTTTCAATGTTCAATGGAATGATTTTAGTAAACTCCCTTTAGGAAATATCTCCATGTCATCACTTTTGTTAACTAATTTGTGACATTGTCAACCAAGCGTCTACACTTTAAATTTTTCAATTATTTGATAGATTAATTTTTGGCATTTTTTTTTCTTTTTTTTTTTGACATTTTGTTATTGTTTTCTTTTGGTAATAATATAACTAATAAGTTACACTCAATAGAGCGACATTAAATATTGTTACTCATTGTAATCGTAAAAGTCTACAAAAAAAATATTTTTTTTTTTGTTTGTAACAAGTTGAATATACTAAGGATTCAAATGAAAAATACAAATTCCATAATTATTATTGAATATATACTCATATCTCCGTATTTTTCTTTCTCCGTATGCATTATCAAGTATTTTTTTAAGCACCATGTCGCACAGTGTTTCCACTTCATACACTTTTTTGCAAAGAATAAAATCAGTAGTACAAGATCAGTGAAAATTGGTACTGAGCATTCTATTTAATTAAAAAACAACAAAAAAAAAAATAGAATTTCATCACAGTTTAATCCAAATTGTTTTGGTCCGCATAAGAAGGTGCCATATTTCAATAAATACATCTCTAAAGTAATTTCTGTGAATATATCTTTCACACATAAGTTACAGAGTTGCATCACTTTTCGTTTAACAAAATTTATGTGACTTCAATAGATTTTTTTTAAAACAAAATAGTAATTTTTGCTAATAAATAATATAAATTTCTTTTAGTTAAATCATCCGATTTTTCAAAATTCATTGTAAAAAAATTGATTTCTTTTTTTAAAAATTTCATTTAGCATGATCGCAACCCATGCCGACCGAACTTCTAATTTTATGAAAAATATATATTTCGAAAATGAATTATACAGTAAAAGCCTGAAACCTAACTTCAGTCGTAAGTTTCTGCCATTAAATTTCAAAACCTTTATGTCTGTTTTGAGCTAATTTTACTTAATGTAAGTGTCAGAGCATAATGCTAAGGCACGTTGTAGTTGCTCGGTAAGGTAAAGTTTGTTTTATTTTACATTTCTTGTTGTTCTTTGGTCTATCAATATGTTTTTCTTGGAAGAAGACTTTGATGATTTTTAAATTTCTCTTTAAGTTGGTAATCATTATAGTTTTAGTTTTCTTATCAACTACATAATTAGAAAGTGATAATATGACTCTGTCTCTGTACAAATTTCACAAATGAAGAAAGTTATATAAATTTTTTACTTTTTCATAGTCTTTTAACGTTTTTAAAAAGGACAAATCTTGGAAAGGTGTTTTAATTGCAACTGTGCATTGAACCCTCGGTTTAACATAACATAACGATATGACAAGAATTTATTAAACTCGTTATCTTTCGCAAAAATTTCGATTTTGATTGAGGCAAACACATTTGGCCAATTCACACAACTTTGCATCGTATATGTTGTATTGAATACACTTGGTTGTTTGTAAACGATCAATGCTATGCTGTATTGTGTATTTCGTATAAATTTATATTTTCTTTACAATTTTTAGCATTCAAACAATTTGATAGCACGAAACCAACAAAACTTTTTAATAACATATGAAAACTTATAAAAAATTTTTCATTCGCACAATTTGATAGCATGAAACTAATACAACTTTCAAAAACATACGAAAAAAATGTGTATGAATGTATCAGATTTTTATATGAAAATTGACAACAACAAACAAACACTGGGTGTATATTCGTCCAATAATACACTCAATTCAACAATACAACGGCTTGTGTGAATTGACCAATTCTTTAAGGATTTTTAGTTCCTTGACTGTATTGCCCTCAAACACATTTCTGACAGTTCATCTAATTCACGGTAATCATCCAATTGAAAGAAAAACGTAATTTTTGCCTCATCAACATGTCCTTTTATGAAAGCAAAAGAAAGTTCAGTGGTACTGGAAACAATATTTTTCTAATTGCCTGCATTTTTGAAAATTCGTAAACCACAAATATTAATACCTTGTTTTATCTTGTTTAAAAAGTTTTAATGACCAATAAATATAATGGCAAGCGAACAACAACAGTTCTTTTTATAAAGTCCGTTCTAAAGCAGCAAAAGCTCCATTAAAACTGCTTGGGTCTGAAACTTTTGTATCGCAGAACATTATTTGTATTTTACCATTAAGGCTCCAGTTAAAAAGTGCACTTGTAACGGCCTAAGCTTGATTATTTCCAAAATAATTCTCTTGTTTTAGCACTGTAAGAAATTGTTCTTCATCATCAAAAGAGACAATAATTGCTAAGTGTTCCTCTTTTGAAACTCGAACATCCAATCTAGATAATAGTCTTAATTTCCAATGGACTGGAATTATTCCAGCCATGTTGTTTTAAAAGTTAGTTAACATAGCTTTTCTCGTCGAAGTACAAATGCGCTGAATTTAGGATTCGTTAATGGGAAATAACTACTACACTACTCATACCAAATACTTCTATGGCATAATGATGAACGTAAACGAAGTAAGTCTCTTACGCTTAATTTTCATAGAACAAAAGCTGCGACAAGTTTAATTATTAAAAGAGTCTCTTTACAAACAAGCGTTAGTCGTTCGAATTTTCAGTACATTTCACGTTGTTTTGTCATTATTTTAAAGGCTTTGAAGACAAAATATGATTAAAATCAATAAGTTTCTTTACGCAGTTGGAAAATGGCTTAATGGAAATATTTACACTCAGTTAGTAGGTTTTTACTGTTACATTTCTATAAATAAGTTCGAATTGCAAGTCGACATGGATTATCGTTAATAAAACGTGATAATATTTTTTCTAAACAGTATTAAGTAATTTCAAAAGTTTTAAAAGTGTAGGCCTGAAAATATTTTAGGATTGCAATTTAAATGACACTCTAATATATATTGTTCCGTTTTTAAATTTTCTATAACTTTTAATTCCTGTGTATTCGAAGATTGCTATTGAAATAAAAGTTGTTATTTAATTTCGATTCTAATTCGTTTCTTTATTTAAAATTTATATATTATGTGTTATTTATTTATTTTTCAAATTAACAATGTTAACTAACTCTCAAAACAATATGCCTGACGTACAGTCAGGTATTATTTAAATTTATTAACTGGATTTGATGTTCGAATTTCAAAAAAGAATACGTGCCAATTATAACCCCTTTCGATAATATAACTTAACTGGATTACATTAATCTTAACCCTTAAAGTACGGAGGGGGGGGACCTTAGGTCCCCCAATCTTAGTTTTTCTTTAATAACTTTAAATTTCTTTAATAAAATATCGTTCTTACAATGCACTTTTTAAGCCATATTACTAGCAAAATGAAAGGTCGGCAGATCTCCAGTTGCATCATTAGGAGCAAAGAGTAAAAATTAAAGTTATAGGATACTTAGTTCAATTTAAAGTTTAAAGGTTAGAAAGGAAAAAGCAATGAATTCTATATAGATTTTAGTATATGCAGAAAAGAGCCAAAACTCTTATGACACATTTCTGAAACGGCTGATAGTGTAAACCTAGATGTTATGCTATGTTATGTTATATTAAATGCTCTGGTGGAGAAATCGCTACGACTGGCTTCGCACAACATGATAAGCGATCAGCTTTATGTAATTGGATTTGAAAAATTGTTAGCAAAAATTTAAAGAATTTACCAGATATATGGGGACCTGAAGTATCCGGAAGTCGCCTAGTAGGTAGTGTGTTGGCTTATTAGACGAAAGGCCAGGGTTTGTATACCCGGTCAGACATCAAAAACGAAATATGAAAAAAAAATATATTTCTTCGACGGCTTCCTCTCAGCAGATTTCCGGCAAAAACTTTGAGAGTAAATAAAATTGCCATGAAAAGTTTCACAAAAATCTGTCGTTCGAAGTCGACTTTAAACTATAGACCCCGCCACTCATGTGTAAAATTAACACACACAACATAAATGGTGTGAGAAGCTAGGCCGTAATCCTGACTGAAGGGTTGTAATGGCCCATTATGTTATGAAGTATCCAAAAGAAAAACGGCAAAATGTTAAAATGCTTTTAGAGAAGTTAGTGGATTGCAGGAGATGGGCAAGCAATATTAGCGCTTGCCTTGTAGTTCGGTATTGTTGATTCTATTTAGGCAATAAAGTCGTACTTATTAATGAAGATGAAGGCACATATAAGTAATGAAATTTTAAGTTATCTTTCTCCCAAGCCTGTCTTCCTTTAAAAATTCTTCTCTCTATAAGAAAAATTAAAAAGCTGCGTCTATATATTGCATATACATATCTATGAACAATTATTCAAGTCTCCAAGTTATTAAATTTAAATATAAATCTCTTCAATTTGGAAATTATTAAATCCAATTAAATTAATAAATTAATTGCGTTGTTGTTATTTTCTCTTTTTAGCAAATATAATCTCTATTATTATGTAATATTGACTTACATGTAGTTCTGTTACAACAACTTTGGAAACAAAAAGTATCTCATAAAAGTGCATACCTCAAAGATTGTGATAATAACTCAAATTAGAATTATCAGTACTTTATAGTTTATATATAACGATTGCAGTATAGATTCATGGTGAATCAAAGGAATCTTGATTATGTTATTAAAATTTTTTTTTTTTTTGGTTTCCTGTGAAAGAAAATAATTATCTGTATCACTGTATTAATATTTATTTATGTTTGTATGTATGTATGTATGTATGTATGTACGTATGTATGGATGTATGTATATATGTATGTATGGAATAGCGTATATATATATCTATATATATCAACAGATATTACAGATTGTGTTTGGATGTAGCATCTAATATTTTTTTTGTTCCCGTAGATCTTCTCGTATTTGTATATGTTAATAAAATTATTTACATACATGGATTTACTGATATATATTTTGCTTATGTATGTCAATTCATATATGTATGTCTTGCCCCTAAAAACTGGGTCAAATGTAAGTTAACAGTTCGTTAACAGAAAATTCTTGCTTACCCGATGTATATGCACTAAG
This sequence comes from Sarcophaga bullata, assembly GCA_005959815.1. Lineage (NCBI taxonomy): Eukaryota > Metazoa > Arthropoda > Insecta > Diptera > Sarcophagidae > Sarcophaga > Sarcophaga bullata. The sequence goes on along the minus strand of QOCX01000349.1, from coordinate 201,864 downwards.
TGTACGTAAACCTACTACTGTTTCAGTTCCGATTCATCTTTCGGTTATGAGGGCAGTGCACTTTGTAATTTTCTTTCGTGCGGAATAGAACGTGTATTTCTGCATAAAACAAAATAAAATAATATATGTATATAGAAATTTATATATGCATATATATGTATAAATATTTATAAAATATAATTTCTTTGAAATAAAATTTATTACATATTATTTTATAAGAAAATAATTTAATATTTTCTATTAGTAACAACAAACACAAATGTAATACAAGTAATCAACTTTAAAAAGTGCTTGTGTGTGGCTTTGTGTATGACCTCACTTTTTAATTAGTTTTTAAAAGAACTAATATATGGTTGCATCAAGTAAAACATAAATTATTCGAATAGAAATATTTAAATGTTTTACTTTATAAATATATCAAATAATAAAGTGTTAAATCTACGAAACGAATTAGATTTTATTCATAATTTTATTGACTCAAAAAATCGAAAATAACTATTTGACCCTGATAAACGTTCAGTTCCAGATTGCAAGTGTATGTCAATATGTGCTGAGATATAATTCGATATATTTATTTAACTTATGTTCAGTTTCGTTATAAAGGAAAACTTATTTGAAGAATTGTTGCAGCTCCACCTTCGCCGAGTTATGGAAAATTGCTATGAGTGTAAAACATTGTCAGTAATAAAAATAAACAATTCGTCAGTTATTCGGGCAGTCGGTAGTACTTTATCTCTGTTGGTTTAAAATTATTAAATAAAGAAATAAATAAAAATAAAACATGTGCATGTTCGTTATTTGTCTGTTGTGCAGTGAAAAAAGGAAAGATGCGGCTGGTACATGTTACGGAAATAAAAATGTTGTTACAACAATGCCAGTTTCAGTAAAAAAACGTACATCATCATCAGCGTCAACGTCTTCTTCAAAAACTAATACTTCGTTGGCCTTATCATCGTCGTCCTGTTTGTCATCTGGTTCAATTTTTTCACCAGCAACTGGCATAGATGCAGCAGCAATCATTCTTCCCATAACACGAGTTAAAATTACAAAGCCATTATTGTCGTCTAATCAAACCACCAAGAAAATGACTCCCACCGTTTTATATCCGGAGTTGCCCATGTACAAAGCTTGGTTTTAAACTAGGCCCCAAACCGAATGTTTTAATCAAACTGGCATTTCTCCTTTCGAAAGTGAAGTGAAAAATATCATTTTAATGATACAAACATATATATATATATATAGTGAATATATATATAAATCCATATATATATATAAATATATACATTTGTGTATTTAGTATGTAACGTAAAAATTTAAAATCGTTTAGTGTTAAAACTCAATGTAACCAGTAACGACACATGCGAACACAACTGCTAACTAAAGAACCCATTTTGAATTCTCTAGGTGTTTATTAGTATATGTAGTTGCATTTTGAGTGTGCATTGGTGGATGGCATCGTCATGTCCCAATTATTTCCTTCGTATGTAGGCCAAATAAAAACGACATCAGCTACATCTACAGCTACAGCATCATAACAGCAGTAGCAATTTCACCAACATAAACGTGCACTCGTGTTCTCTCTCTTAATCATCTCGTGTTTTTACCCTTTCTTTTTTTTTAAAACGAATAGACATACAATTTACTCCGCCCGTAAATTGAACAACAATTGTTTCTTAGTTTACTCTAATAATAAAAAAAAAACCAACAAAAAAAAATAAAAACGAAATAAAAAATTAATTTTTTAATAAATATAAATAAATATAATGTTTATAAATACATAATGTATAGTAAAAAATATGGCTATTACTGAAAATATTAAGAAAATAAATAAGATAACACAAATGTAAACTTGAATCTGTTAAAAGAAAATAAAAGTAAAAAAAAAAAAATAAAAGAAAACCGAATCATGAAAAAAAAGTATTATTAAGAGCAGAAGAGAGCTCATTCATTAACATGTGATTTATGGACTCGTTTTTTTGAAATTTGTTGATGTTCCATTTTTATTTTGTTGGTGATAATATATGTAAGCAAACAGCCACCGCCGAATTTTGCATTAACAGAATTGAACAATGTTCGTAAACTGCTCTTCTTGTATCTGTGCATCAGTTAATCGGAGGTTAGTTGCACACACATCTACGTACATATCACACATGCTCTTAAAAATCGTTACAATAAATTTTGTATGCCTCATAATATGCAATAATACTACTACAGACTGTTATTTTAAAGCACGAACCATATTTCTAATTTGACAATTATTTTATTCAACATACTTTCAACTAGAAAAATGCATATTTATACGCATTTATGTAGTGTTTGCATATTTAAAAACTGCACACATACCTACATATGTGCGAAAGTAAAATTTTTATTTAAGTCGTGTAAAAGTGTGTCAGTTTACATTGAAGATTCGAGTTAGCAAAATTTTCTACAAATTCAAATGGGTGTGACAAACAATTTCCAACTATTTGCATATGTGTGAAAAGCAATTATAATACAGAAAAATAAATAAAATGCACGGTTTCAAAATAAGCAGTGGTCAGTAATATATTAAAGTATTATAAAATGAAATAAAATAATTAAGATTAATAGAAATAAAAGCAACGCATTTAAAAACGAAATCAGAACGAATTTTATTTTATTTTTTTTAACAAAATACAACAAATAACTGAACAGCTTATAATTAAATATAATATAATATATTTTTTAATATAAAAACGTAAGAAGTTCCATAAATCTAAACATCTAATATACATATGTCGTTACGTTTATAATAAATTTAAATGTGCACTAATAAATAAGCGCTTCGGTACAAAAATGTAAATAAAAGTAATTATTTTCATAAATAGAAAAAGGCTTTGTTCCCTACGTCGTATCGTATCGTATATGCTGCTGATGTGCTAATGTGCTAAGGCAAATAACAACTCGAAGACCATCTTTACATTGAATTGAATTATGTATAGAATTAAATGATATCATTGTTCGCATTAACTTTGTCAACCGTACTTTTTAAAAATCAACGTTTGCTCAAAATGTCAAACAGAAGAAAGCTAAATACGATATGAAACGGTATTTTAGTTTTTTAAACAAATTATTCTAATAAACACGATGCAAGTAGTACGCCAGTCAGTCCAGTGGGCAAAAAAATTGTTAAATCATGTCAACTTCTTCAAGGTCCGTCTTTCATTAGAGTTACACAAACAGCCAACTATACGCGATCTACATAATATATGCATCTGTGCACTTACGAAGAAGTATACACATAGTCTCATATACGCACATAGACAACTGTAACAACAAGTGCTAAGTATACAAAAACGAAACACTTTATACTTACATGCGAAAATAAAAAAAATCTACAAACGTGGATAACAAAGGAGAAACAATGTGGTCCAATGCTTTATGCACATTGGGCGTCACAAAACCAATTTGCAACTGCCTCAGCATTAGGCAAGTGGCAGCAGCTGCTGCTGCAGCTACTCAGGGCGCAACAATTACTTCAGGTCCCACAGCATCCAGTATTACTTCAGGGGTAAATAAAAACTGTATAAAATAATTGTTCACATCATTCATGAAGATAAATAAAGGAAACATACATACATACATACATACATACATACATACATACATACATACATACATACATACATATACAATCATCTTTATTGCATATAATCATCAGAAATTACAGTACAGAGCAATACTTTTAAATAAAGTAGCATAAGCACTAAAATAAAATAAATAATAAACACAGAATTAATTCGTCATTGTCACTAAACATTTCAATATTAAAGTAAATTCTATTAACCATATCAAACAAAAACACATATATACATATATATTTCTTTTTTTTTGTGAATTATTGAACAAATATTACTAAAGATAAGTAATTACATTCTAAGTCATTCTAAGTGAGCCATAAAACGCGATTTAGCCAAATCAACCAAATGTGCATGCATATGTACTTAGAATTAAAATGGAGTTTGTCGTAATTCTCAAATATTTTATTTTACATAAAATCTCACAATAACGATACTACGCAAGCTTCATTTCAACACAGAATCATTTTTATTACAGAGTTAAGCTTACTCATCTATTGAATTGTTTATTAAATTTCAACATTGTAGTATGGGCAATTTTAGCCATTTTTGTGGCAAAAAATAATTTTTCTCACTTTCCAGAATACTTTCTTTTGTTTTGGTATTTCATAAAGAACATAACAAAGCTAATAATGCGGGTGTTTAAAACCCTTTTTTTTGTAATCTTAAAGGCAGCATATTGGTCGATTTTTCAATAACAAATATAAATTTAGGGAGTGCTTAATAGTTTAAGAAAAAAAAAAAATAAACAACAAAACACATGATTCTGAAATAACCTTTAATTAAATTTTTTTTCTGAAAATTAAGTTTTGGATAAATTAAAAAAAAAATATGGGCGAATTGTCTCGCCCATTAAAATTTTCATAAATGAACAATTTTGAATAATTTTTTGTCAATTTTGTGAAATATTATTTTATTTTTAGGCAGCCTCCCTAGAACAAAAAAATTTTTTTTAAATAATTTTATTTAAAAGTTTAAAAATAAATAGTTTCCACAAAAGTTTCCCCTTATTTTTCATTTTTTGAAGGTTTTAAACAAAAAGTTAACATAGTTAACAGTTTTACCCACTGAAATCAGAAGAAATTTTATAATTGAATATTGAATCCCCCATTTTGTATTTGAAAAATTTATCTCAGATTCGAAATCATACATACCATACATACATAACATAATTGGCCATTACAACCCTACAGTCAGGATTACGGCCTAGCTTCTCATCACCACTTATGTTGTGTGTGTTAATTTTATACATGAGTGGCGGGACCCATACCAGTCTTAAGTAGACTCCGAACGACAGATTTTTGAGAAACTTTTCATGGCAATTGTATTTATTTACTCTCCGAGTTTTTGCCAGAAATCTGCTGAGAGGAAGCCGCCGAAGAAATATTTTTTTTTCATATTTCGTTTTTTGATGTCTGACCGGGGATTCGAACCCTGGCCTTTCGTCTAATAAGCCAACACACTACCTACTAGACCACGGCGGCTTCAAATCAGATTCGAAATCAGCATCCTCAAAAATCCCCAAACAATGATTTTCACGCAAATCTGAAGAAATTTTGAAATTTAGAATCCACACAAAAAGTATTGATCACAATTTAATGAAATTCTATTAACGAAAAAAAAATCTATTATCCACATCAGAAATGTGACTATAAAGAACGTTTCTTCACTGTATGCTATACAAATAAACACGTTAATAAGTTAAATATATGCATAAGTAAAGCTATGTATTTTAGAAACTGATAATAGAGTTGCAAAACAAAGGTTGAACACTGATTTTAAAATCAAATAACGAAAAGAAATTGTTACATCAGTTTTCATAAACGTGATATGTGTTTAATTGTCTATTATTATTTATCTATTTACTATACAACTAAAAGTTATAATATATTAAAAAATATTTAATTATTTAAAATAATATACATTCTATTGAATTTTATTCTCTTCTTATTGGTGCAGAGTTGCCAGTTGCCAAGTTTTCCTCTTTTTCCAAGTTTTTTCATTAAATTTCTTTTTCTCGAAAACCTTTTGTCGAAAACCTTGTTTTGTTTTCGACAAATTTCAATTATATTTTTTTTAAATTTAATTATAACATGAAATATTTAAATTTTCATAAAAAGTGTATATTTTATTAGTTCCACCAACAGAGGCATCGGGTTCCTTTTAAAATTTTGATACTTTTGTAGAAAACAAGTTTTTATTTATAAAAAAAGTATTTTTTTCAGAAATAAAAAGTTTTTATAAAAAAATTACTGGCCACTCTGCATTGCTGTGCAGCCTCGAATGCTTTAGAGTGATGTGTCATACAGTCTTCTTCTTTTTTTCTATTAAGAGTTGCCAGATGTTTACGTAGAGATAATCTCAAATTACTCACCTCACCTCCAAATGAGGGGAATATATCTTCTGGGTATGTTTATTTTGCTATCTGAGCGTGATACTCTGTGGAGAGTATACGTATTTTTCGTTGACTGTGATGATACTTTATGTTCTACTTAGTTAATCATTGGCTGAAACATTTAAGTCTGGTTTAAAGTCAGTCGTTCCAATTTGAATATGTATGGCGCTTGGATAAATTAGGATACCAATATTCTGTCTAATAGAGCCAAAATATTGCATACCAAAATATTGCATTAAAGACCAATAAAAATGGCGATCGGAAACGTCGGAAACACACCAGGAAGAATTAAAAAACTAACTAAGGACGAGATGAACACTCTGTGAGTACTTACGGGACTCCCCTTGATTGTACACCCGAGCCATATTGGTGTGGTGGTAAATGATTAATACAGGGCATGCGGTGAAGACATCGAAACTATTAAGCACTATTTGGACAAGTAGGGTGGTGTTGGTGGTTCCTAATGGTGAGCGCACAACCAGCCTACATACTTACCTACTATATAACTAAAGGTTATAATATATTACAAAAATATTTAATTATTTAAAATGTCACTTTTTATTAATTTAAGAGTAACGCAAAAAAATTCGTATGTCTGTTGTGTATTAGGAACAAAAATTATCAATTATCAAAATATTATTTTCTTTGATTACCTCTCAGATTTCGATCACAATTTTTGACAATTGTCAAATTTTACAGTATTAGCGAAATGATTCTAAAATTTTTTGAGATTCAGTGTTTGTTATACATTTATCCTTTCTATAAACAACTATTTTAAATAAATAAATATTAAAAATGCTACAAAACGTAAAAGTTTATTTCCAATAAATATTTGATGAAGTTGAAAAGTTATTTAGATTTTTTATATTACATTGTTGCCTAATAATACTCCTAACTATGTGGAAAGTAAATTAAATTTGTCCTATTTGAATATTTTGAAGTTAAATTTTTATTATATTAATAAAGTCTTATGTATGCCTAATCACAGACTACCACGCATTTTAGATGAAAAATTAGTAGGAACATAAACATATTGGGGTATATTGGAGTATTAAACCCAGCTAATCCTATTTGCAATTATTGGAAACCCATTTCAAAAAATTTTTGAAACTATGGAAAAAAAAAACAACTTGTATCTTCTGCATAAAGTTCACAATTTCGTTACCTTTATTGCCAATTCATACAAGTTTATTAGTAAGTGTAAGAGGGGACTTTTTGATCATAATGGAAGAGCGTTCAGAAGCTCTACAGATGGAACTTGTACACTGTGCAATCTGGATGATTCGGAAAATAATTTCCACTTTATTGGAGTGTATACAGCGAATTTACATACAATCATTTTAAAGAAATCAACTTAAATATAATGGAAGTTTTAAATATAGTAAGTAGCATTGATTTTGATTCTAACTTACTTTAAAAATATTTAGAAGCTTGTTTAAAATACGGAAATAAATTTCATTGATATGTTCTATGAATTGTAATTAATTAATAATTTAATTAATAATAAATAAATAAAACAATAATAATAATAATAATAATATATTTAATAATATATTTAATAATATAGTAATTGTTTATATATTTAAGGAGGTCTACTTATCCTATTTGGAGGCTGTATCAATTCTCTGTATGCAAAGAATTTTATATAATCTTTAATTTTTTTTATAATATTACAAGTTATTTCAACGCGTTTATATTATTAAAGAAATTCGCCTGTATTCAAAAAACGGCAATAAAAGTCAAAAATCAATATGGAGTAAATTCTTATAATAATAATTTCCAATAAACAATAATTATTTGCGGTCGCCTGTATATTGATAACAATTGATAAAATAAAATTCATGGCTAAATACTCTTACTAAACATTTGCTTCATCCATGGCAACATATGTATATATTTCCGATATCCAAAATTTGTATTCTTTTCATACATACATACGAATTTTATACAAGGAAATATATTTTCTTTACATCTCTTTTCCTGTGAAAAGAAAAATTACTTTATTTTTTTTTCTTTTTACTATAATTTTCTTATGTTATAAATTGTTTTTTTGTTTTATTCATTTGTGAACTTTTTAAATTCAAACAATAATTTAAATTTAGTATGGGAAGATGGAATTAAATTTGAAATAATAAAGAGACTCATTGCAGATTCTGTATGACTTGTGTTCATGCAGTAAATTGCATTCGATAAATTTTCCGTTTTTTTATATCAACCAGTTTTTAGTTCATCCTTCATTTTGCAATTAATTTTATTACGGTTTGCAACAAATACTAGATTAACTATTTGGAATACAAAATATTTTTTACTTTTATTGAATTTTTGTTTTTAACATAATTGTGGGATGTTATCATGTTTTGTAAAGTTTTTTTTTTTGTCATTTAGCTGCTTTTTGTAATTAGGTTTTTGTTTCAGTTTATCCGGTAAAATTGTATTATCTTGTGAAGTGATCTAATAGAAGATGTCCTCGTAGATATTTATTCGTTGATCTAAACCAACCAAATTATCCGATTGTATCTGTTGAAACTATTTTAGATAGTTCGGGTAGTAGACTAATTTTATGTTAACTTAATCTTGAATTACATTACACACAGTTTTTGCATATTTTTTATATTACAAGTTAAATTTTAAAATGTATAAAAAAGGAAAAACTATTATTGCATTTGTTTCAAACTTATGTGACTAAAATATATGTAGATTTGTCTTACAAATTCTCTGAGAAAATTCTCAGATAAAACATTTTTTTTTTTTCTTTTTTTGATTATTTTTCGTTTCTTCTGATCAACAAAGATTCTTTCCAGCCTAATCAAAAATACTACTTTTTATAAATCATCACCATTTTCATGTGTTTCCAACATTGGGTTTCTGATTATTTTATTGCCAACGATTCTAAATAGATAGCCCTTTTCTTCTCTTGACTTTGAATTAATTCTTTTTCACAATTTTCTTGTGATTGTTTTAAAATTGTTATCACACCTTTCATACTAACATCCATGTAAATAGTTATTGGTAGGTCTACCTACATGCATATATCAAAAATACATAAAAACGACTATAAACATAATAACTATTTTAAAAAAAATTATTTTTCCTAAAAACTGAAAACTCCTATATTGATATTATCTTTTAAAGGACTTACGAAGATATTTCTAATTACATGTCCTAAATATTACACAGAATCTCCCTCAAACTTCGAACGTTTGAAGGTTTGTACATTGTTTTTTAATTTTTTGTAATTTTGTTAAAGCCGTTTTGAATTTATCAAAGAAATAGTAGAGCCAGAATCATATATTCCACTAGCCTCTAGTCAATTTCATAGCAATAATTTTACTTTTATTAATGGTGAGATAACCAGTTTTTTGGATTGATATACATTAACTCTGCTTCTATCTCAGAATTCCAAACCAGAATTTTTCCGATATTTTTTACGTAGTTGCCACATATTTTGCAGCNCAGCGACTTTTTTCTTGCGTCTTTTCTTTTAAGTATATGTTCACACTTTTCTGTTTTTCGGGAATAATTAAACGCTGGAGGCTTCTCAATTCATTAAACGATTCTTGTGTATGCTTTAAGTTTTCTCTGGTAGTTCTATCCGTCACTTTATCAGTTAATCTTGCTGCAAATAAATCAGTTAAAGTTTTCAGGTCTATCGATTTATTTATTTTAGGTAAAATTCTCTTCTTTTTAATCTAATACTCATCAATTAAAATATTTAAAAGAAATTGCATATTTTATCGAACTACAATTGTTCTCTGCATAAGTTTCACAAAAATTATTAACCCATTCGTTCCACTAGGAATTTAGCGAATACTTTATAAGCCTGAAGCTATATCAGTGTATGGAAGATGATTCTAAAAAATCGAATGTCTAATCTAATTCTTGTAATCTCTAAAAGGTTATTCCCAATCTTTTTTTCTTTAGAACGCAATTTCTTCAACTTATAAAAAAAATTAATAATCGTAATTTTTTTTACATTTACTTTAGTTTGTTAGCGAATGTTTAAAAAATTATAAATTTGACTTGCATTTACTTCCTTAATTTAATTGAATCCTTGATTATATTTTGGAAAAATTGCTATTAAAAATTGCTTCTAAAAATCATGCCTTTCAAAGCGCACACCGCTGTTATTTTCTGTTTCAATAGCAAAGATTAAATACAATTTTGGTGGGGCGTGAAGCTCGCGTCAAAACTAAAAGAAATTAAGCTTAAAATTCTAGAACGTTTTAAAATAAAGATTGCGATCATCAGTATCAAGAGCTGCCGAAAAACCATCTAAAAGCCAAGAACGGGTTAAAGATTTTCGACAATATGTTACAAAAGCACGAGCAATTGAAAATAGGTCACGAGAAGCTGAAATTTCTTCGAAACGTAAAGAACGCCACGAAACATACGACAATATTCTACTGCATTACCAGCAGCTGAACCACTTTCGGAACATGAAGAGCGCCTTGATATTCTTTGACAATGTGTCACAGAATCACGGGTCGTAGAAATTGGAGCGTAAAGAACACCTTTTAAGGCAACGACGTCGCATAATAAAATGACAACTACTGACGCAGAAGTGCAATGTAAATCGCGCATGAAAGACTAGCGGATTGCAGCTTCATCAAGAAGAATATCAGAGAGAAAAGACCATTGAATTTCCATTCTAAACACATGTAGACTAAAGAATAAGAGTAAATCTGAAGATTTGATAATAACTAAATATATAACATTGAATATTTATAGTTTTTTTTTATTATGATGGCTGTAGCAAAGCACACCGCGTCTAGCTAGTGATATATAATTTAATAGACCTGCCTCGTAGTAGAATGTATTACCAATCGAAAATGGAATCCGATTAACGGATTTCGGCTTGCCTTAAAACATCCTTTCTCGAATACTTCCAAGGCCGCTGCATCCGCGCTTAATAATGTTCATGTCTCTGCGCCCTATAGAAGCACGGGGAGGAAGAGCATCTTGTAGAGTATCAATTTTTTCGTACGAGAGAGGTCTCTATTGCTCAATTGCCTATTGAGACCATAGCAGCACCTGTTGGTACGAATGATCATGCGCTTGATCTCCTGACTGACATCATTTTCGGTTGTAATGGCAGAGCGAAGATATGTAAAGTATAGTTATCGGCCGTAATCTGAGATCCAATACGCCGCATATCCCTACTTGTTGATAACATATACTTCGTTTCGTCCTTATTTACTGCCAGACCCATCTTCATAGATTTCCGTTCAATAAAACAAAAGGCAGCAGTAACATCTCGCTTGGTACGACCTATGTTGTCAATGTCGAGAGCGTGCGCAAGCCACTGGACACATTTTGAGAAAATAGTGCCCTCGCGATGAACTTCTGCCTTCCACAGATCACTCTCTTTGACGAAGTTAAAGAGCTCGCGTGATAAGGGACCGCCTTGTCTGAAATTTCGCACGGTATCAGAAGGTTTGGAGCTGCACGAATTGCTCATCGTCATTCTGCATAGCCTTTGAGGACATGGTATTGGTGTCGTCATCGCCTTGTAGCAGAGTAGAGAAGTGTTTTCCACAACCTCAGCATCCCCTGTGAATATCTTACCACGTTTCCATTCTCATATTTGCAAGAAGAAGTTCCCGGCTTAAATCTTTCGGTTAAACGGTTAACCATTAGGTAGCATTTTGAACGTCATTCTTACATCTATATATCTTGACTTCCTCATGCTTTCACCTTTCCTGTTCCTTCTTCTTGCGACTGAAAAGGCGTCTCTTATCCCTTCTATTTTCTTTATAGTTCTCGACAATGGCTCGAGTAGCGGCTGACTGCAACGTTTTCTTGTATGCGGTGTTTTTCGCTTCAGCTGCCTCTCGGCACTCCTCATCGTACTATTGATTTCGTTGGAATAGGCGCTCGAAACCAACGACTGTTTCCGCAGTTGTGCGCGTGGAGTGTGAGATGTTGGCACACAATCCACCAATGTCGCTGAGATTAGATGAGGAACGGCGAAGCATATCCAAGAATTGAGCGGAAAATACCTCAGCTTGTTTTGTGATCGCTGCTTCTTGACGTCCAGCAGGAGTGAACGCGGAGACAAGATGGCGAAGTCTATTATTACCTGTAATCCGCATCCGCAGCTGTAGTATACATCGCAAGATGCAAGCCTTTTACATCCTTGTCCTCACTGAGTAACCAGAGATAATAATTATGACGATTGAAAAACGCTAAAAACAGCAGCCATTACCGGCGTTATTAGAAGGAGAAAGACAATGTTATAAGTTTTGCGCAGAAGCAACAGATAAACAAAGTGAAAACTGGCGGATAAAATGAAAAATTGAATGTAAATGAACATTTATTGTGTGTTAACAAAGCGAAAATTTGAAATAATTTTTAATTTCTTCAATGAAAATTTCAAAAATTTCTAAATATTTAAATATTTATCGAAATGTGGGTGATTTTCGGTCACAATGAATATAGTTTCTTGTGCAAAGGGTAATTAAGAATCTAAATATTACAAGATCAAAATAAGAAATACTGTTTATAAAAAATGTTTCTTGCTTAAAGTTGCTTATATTTTTTAATTTTAATTTTGTATTATTAGTTTTTATTATTATTTATTAATAGTTTCACACAAAAATTAATTTTTTTTATTAACACGCGCCAATATAAAAAACCCACCCAAAAGCTAAAAAAAACACAAATAAACAAAACAGAGAGACAATCAGAGAGGGACAGAAATACTTTTTGGTAATATTTGCTGTCGCTTTGACATTTCACCGGTAACTGTCAAATTCCTTGCCGCCTCTATCTTACTCTGTGGTTGTCCTATCCATCGGATTTCCTGTATGGTAGTGATGTCAGTCCTGCATTTCATGGGGGCCTACCCTGTAAAGGGTGCGGACGTTCCACGTTTCTATTCGTAAATCATTGTCCTGGTCATTGACGTGGTCGTCAAGTTTTGAGGGAATCTTTATAGAGGCTTCTGTGTTGGTTTTCATTGGATAATATTTTTACGTTGTGGGTTCCAATCCGTACGCACAACACAAATTTAAAGTAATTAGTTAACATATAGCGCGTGGTAGTATGGTATCTGGCAGGGGCTTCGTGGAGACTGCTTGCCAACTTGAATACAGCTAGACAATGGTCGTCCCAGGTCGCCACGTTGACCACAATCGGAAACTTTACCCTGTTGCATGCATCCCATCCCATCCCGAGAATGGTGTACACTATAACTTAATTGATGATATAAGGGATGTATTGATGAACGTTGATGGATGTATTTTTAATCTCAAGCATAGTTTGTGAATCCGTACATAATGTTAATTTGTGATAAACATTAATTTTTTCCATTTTGTTTCCATAGTTTTGATAATGAATTGGCTACGTATAGTTCTAGTCATGATAGGATTGTTGGTAGTCCTAACGTAAATATATACAGCGGCCGTATGTTCGGATTTATATATACTACAATTCATGCATTTCAACCAGTGCTAGTGGTGATGAAAAGTTGAGGTATAGTCTCATCCCAATTTGATCTAAGCGGGTTTTATAATAGAGGTGAAAAAATCGCTGTTCCACCTTGCAACAGTAGTGTGGGACTTTAACCCAATAAAAAACCACCTCTACGATTCGAACCTATTTGACCTATGGTACTACCGTTAAGTATTTCATCACAGGACGAGTTCTAGCCTATTGACCACTACTATTGATTTCAATCTCTTTCCATACTACGCAATGCAATTCCTGCATCACATTAGCAGATAACACTTTGACATAATCCCAAACTTCAACAGACCGCATCATATGTGAAGCTATATTATCTGGTGTCACTCTTTCATTTATCATCGTCTCTAAAAACTCGCGTTCCAATACAAACCTATGGCAATAAAAGAAAATATGCTCAGTATTCTCATTTCCGTCATTGCAGAACGAACAAGTTACCTCATTGTTGTGGCAACATGACAGACTCTTCCAACTCTTTACGTTTCTGATGAGTCTGCGTCTCCATCGCCCTTTCGTCTATCCTCTCTTCTCTGAACTTAGCGGGTAATATATACTATTAGTGTCATAATTTGATATCAAACCTAAAATTTTAGTTACATTATCGTTATTAATTTCTTATAATTTTTCAACATTGTCTTTCCTATTTATTTGTGGTTTCTAAACAAACATTCAACTTTGTTTGTGATTGAAATACTAAAATAGAGTAAAGATAGAAATGTGATGATCAACATTTCCGACGACACATTGCTTACTTGTCGTGAGATTAACAAATCGAACGTTGCGCGCAAAAGGGAATTAAGCATCCAGCATTATTAAGACAAATGATTAGCGAATTTACAGAATTCGGACATTCAGGGAAATTGGAAATAATTAGCCGTTATAGCTAGTGCATCTTTGTACCGAATATATTTTGTAAAGTATTTTATTGATTTATAATTTGTATAATAATGAAAAATATAAATATAAAAATTTTTGCTTGCTTTGATGAAAGTATGAACTCAATTACAACAAACTATCTACGCATTGATCTGCCATGTAGATTGTCTTTTAATATGAAACAGCATATATTAGAATCAATAACGACAAAAGGTAAGTAACTTCCATCCAAATAATGTAAAGTTTGTTCGATCATATCATATATATTTTATATCATATACAGTGGTGGTCAAAAGAGAACAGATATTTGGTAATCACATTCTTTTTGATAATTTCATATTTATGTTTTCGTATTTTATACAAAATTTAAAGCTTGTAGTTATGAAGGTGAACCTTGATTTATTAATTCTTGAGAAAAAATGGCCAGAAACAAGTATTGATCAAGATTAGAAATTTTGAAGGATTTTGAAAATGAACTTTCGCAGAAAGAAATTTCTATAAAACATGATATTCATAAATCAATGATTTTTCGTCTATTTATAAGCGAAAACATCCAAACCCTACATAAAAGTGGAAGACTTCGTGTCAGAAGCTACAGATGCTACAAAAAGTTGTACGTGTAAGAAAAAAACCTAAATATGTTGGAGCTCATTTAAGTTGAAATCCACAGCAATGGTAGAATCATATATGGTCGGACGATCCTATATTAGACGATCTGAGCATAAGGTCAGTTATGCTTCCGTACGCCTAATGAGTATATGTAGTTTTCGCGTATATTCTAGTACGATAAAGAGTTAGATGTTAAAGCTTGTTTGGAGGACCATAAAATGCTATTACAATCTTCCGATCTCAATGATGAGATGAGAACATGTGAATGATAGCAAAACGAATTATGTATTCGAAATGGAGAAGTATATTTTGTCGAATTGGACTAGCAGTGGAATGCAGTTCCAAATGATTACATTGAAAAGGTTATTAACTCAGTATCTAAAAGATGTTCGAAAATAATTAAAAACAACTGATATGTTACAAAATATTAATGAATTATTATTTTGGTTTTTAGTTTATTTAAGAATTATAAATGTTTTGAACACTTGAATTTTGATCTCTTTTATTAAACCTATTCTTTTATTATTGTTTTAAGTTAATGAAAGTAAATTCCTAAAAATGACATATTTTGACTCGTCTAAAGAAAACACAATATAGAAAAGCTCATTTGACATGCGTGAAATTGTAAAGCATGGGCTCGGTAGTACGAAGTTGTTCGCATGTCTTTCGCCACAGATGTAAGCAGTTTGGAATTTATTTAGGTGTTGTAAATAAGAACCGTTGTATTTGATGGTTTTAATAAGAACGCATAAGTTTTATTATTATATTTCATCTTGACATTTACACTTTATAAAGTCGCTAAACAATCAATATAATAGTGTTACTAATTTTGCGATTTATATAACACTTCTCCTCCCCTAAAATATTCCAATTTTATTCGATACTAATAATACATTTCAAAGTTCTCCATTCCATAAAAAAGATACTATAATCCAATCAGTCCAATAGTCGTTGAGGAACTTTCCGTTGTCTCTGAGAGCGCCTTAATGCTGTGTCGCTTCTCATTGGTGATTGTGTTGCGTTCTGTTGTGGAATGACTTCTGGTTGTCGTTGTTGTAAAACCAAATTAGGTATGCCATTATTCAATCGTTGATTTGGTTCCTCTGCATCGGGAGTTGGATCGGGGTCTAATTGTTGTGTCGATAGTCTACTGGGGTCCACATCTACTTTCCGCATTTGATGTACGTGCCTTTTCCATTTACGTCCATCATCAAGCAGAATGTTATAGTTTAACTCACCCATATTCTCCTCCACCACTCCAAATTTCCATTTGTTCTTTGACATGTAATCTCTTACTGATACTCTGTCACCTACTTTGAATTTTCTGTTTGCGATTATCTGTAACTGCTTGTTGCCATCACTTTTCGGTAAAACAAGATCCAGGCGTGATTGAATTTGACGACCCAGCATTAACATTGCAGGTGATTTACCAGTTGCGGGATGAATCGCACGCCTATATGCCAGTAAATTTTTTGATAATTCCGCATTCAAAGTGTTTGGGTACATCCAGATGCTAATAATTTATACTTAATTGTCTGCACGTACCTTTCCGCCTGCCCATTATTTGCGGGGTGATTTAATTAGCTTTTTAACTTCATCATCGTCTTGGGTCTGTCTTTTGAGTTCCTCAAAGGTCACAGGTAGATTATCAATCATTTCTTCCTCGATTATATGAACTTCCTCTACGAAATTATATGTGTCTGTACTTGAAAGTCTAGACATCGCATCAGTATTAGCATTTTCTTTCGACTTTCTGCATTTTATATCGTACTCAAATTGCTTCAAAAATAATGCGTAATGTTGCATCCTAGCTGCTGAATGTACTGTAGACCCTTACTTGGTGAGAAAATTTGCGATACAGCTTTGTTGTCTGTAATTGGAGTAAACTTTTTACCATATAAATAATTGTAAAACTTACGAACGCCATATATGATAGCATAAGCTTCTCTATCAATCTGCGAGTACCGCTGTTGTACTTTACTAAGTGTCTGTGAAGCGAACTGTAAAGGCTTTTCACTTCCATCCTCATAACAATGACTAAGCACGACGCCAATTCCTGTAGGACTTGCGTCCACCGCCAGCGTCAACGGTAATTGTGGGTCGTAATGGGTCAAAACAGTGTCAGATTGCATTTGCCTTTTGATGTCCTCAAAAGATTCTTTGCATTTGTTTCAAATACAAATTTTACATCCTTCTGCAAAAGTCGGTTTAGTGGGTATAGTACGTCACTCAAATTTTTTATGAATCTGCCGTAATAGTTAATAAGGCCAAGGAAAGCTCTTACTTCATCTTTACTTTGTGGTTGTTTCATATTTTGAATGGCCTCAACTTTGCTCCTAATTTGATGTACACCCTCCTTATTTATCATGTAACCACAGTATTCAATTGACTCCTTCATAAATTCAGGTTTGTTCCAATTTATACGCATGTTAAATTTTTCCAACCGCTCAAGTACTTCCTCAATTCTCCTAAAATGAGTCGTATCATCAGGAGCAGTAATTTTAATATCATCCAGGAATACCGAAACTCCAGGAATATCGCCCAGCACTTGCTCCATAAGCCTCTGCCACTTCGCTGGAGCACTTGCAATTCCGTACATCATACGTGTTGGTCGGTATAGACCTTTATGTGTGTTGAGGGTCAATAAATGTCTATCGTCAGGATGAACTACTAGTTGCAGGTATGCCTTAGTCAAATCAATCTTAGAAATTTTTACGCCGCCTGCCATCTTGCTAAAAAGTTGCTCAATAGTGGGTAATGGACACTCGTCGAACACTAATGCTGGATTTAAAGTAATTTTATAATTGCCACTGATCCTTACTGCGCCATTTTTCTTCGGTACTACTACTATGGGTGTGGCCCACTCACTACGCTCTACTTTCTGCAACATACCTTCATCGACTTGCTCTTGTAATTGCCTTTCAACTGCCTCCATTAAGGGAAATGGTACCCGTCTGGCCTTCACAAATTTAGGGGTCGCATCAGGTTTAAGGTAGAGTCGAGCCGGTAGTTCTGAAATTTTTCCAACATCTTTTCAACATCTGTATCTGTTGTGTTGGGTCCTTGGCTTCCACAGTATTCACCATATTATTACCATTAATGACATTATTCCAATTTAATTTTATCTTGTATAACCATTTTCTACCCATCAATGGTTTACGCTTTGATCGTACAATGTATAATTTGACATTAGTATCTATTTCATTTTCAAGATTTACCCATATATAACCAACACATTCAAAAGGAGTTCCACAGTAACTTATTAGATCCATGTCAGGGGCTTTGACTTCTAACTTATGAAAATAAACTCTGGCATCCTCAAGATTGATTATTGAAACTGGGGCTCCAGTGTCCACCTCAAAACCTATGAGTTTGTTATTAACCTCCAGCTTGTACATTATCTTCTTACGGCATCTTGATGCATTTTGTGGCTCATTTATTTGTAATATGTCCTCCACTGTTGAATTATTTTCCGTATTACCATCGATGTAGTGTAGCTGTTTTTTCTCCTTGAAGCAAACCTTTCTTAAATGTCCCTTTTTCCTACAAAAGTGACAAATTGCCTCTTTAAATCTACATTCATCTGCTGTATGCTTCGGGTAACCACAGCGAAAACATTTTTTTCTATTGGGTCTTTTATTTTTCTCCGCCATTTTGTGAACACTAATTGCCTCTTTTGTATTACCTTGCAATTCGTTGCCGCCTTTTTCAGCCAATTCGCTTGCGGTCGCCATTGTTATTGCGTCATCTAAATTCAGAGTCTCTTTCTCCAACAACCTGTTTTGCAATTTACTATCCAACAGGCCAAAAACAAATTGATTTCGCAATGCTTTCTCTAAATGTGCTCCAAAATTGCAATTGACTGCCAACTTTCGAAACTCTACCAAAAAGTCCACAGCTTTCTCACCCTCTTTTTGTTTTCTCATATTAAAACGAAAATTTTCCAATAATTCATTTGGCTTCGGGTCGTAATGATCTTGTAACATAACCACAATATCCTTGTATTGTAGTTCCTCTGGTGTTAGAGGGGCTAACTTGTCACTCAGTATATTGTACGTATCTGACCCTATAAAATGTAGTAAAAGCTTCTGGTGTTTCGCCCTGTTGCATTCATATAACTCTAATGCTGTCTCAAAACGTTTTACCCATCTTGACCAAGTCGTCCTCTTACAATCGAAAGACTCAAAATTAAAAAATGAAATATTTCTGTTTTCCACAGAAACCGCAGCTGCCACAGCATCCCCCGGCATCTTGCATGTGTAAACGCTAGGTTAATATACACTCTGCACTTGTACTATAAAAAATGCAGTTCTTTTTTTATTTAATAAAAATCCTCTTCGCCAGAATTGTTGTAAATGAGAACTGTTGCGTTTGATGGTTTTAATAAGAATGCATAAGTTTTATTATTATCTTTCATCTTGACGTTGACACTTTATAAAGTCGCCATACAATCAATATAATAGTGTTACTAATTTTGCGATTTATATAACATTAGGAAATTATAAATAAGAGAGAATATTTAAATATTCTAAGAACAAATTCACCAAAAGTTCGAAAGAATTAAGAATTCCAACAAGTCAATGAATTCAATCAAACTGCCGATGAGCAGATTGATTTGCAGGTTAAAGTCCCAACAGGCTTAATACTCTTCCACAAAGTTCTGATATGATTCCAAGACAATATTTGGGAGATTATTTGGATGAAATGTTACGTAGCCGCTAAACTTCAAACAAAAGTCAACTAAAAAACTTGCTCATGAGTACATGGCTACAAATATAATATCAGTATCAAATTAGGTTAATGGAATGCTTGACCTTAAGGGATATCCTACTAAAAATTGAGTAAAACATTTTAATATATTAAATTTGAATTTTGCTATGAAAAAATACAAAATCTTCGAAAGTAACCAAAGACTAGACCAAAGACGAAGATCTTACGCATCGAAATAAATTTACGTTACGTGTCACAGATAAAATTGCTAAACTCACTTCATCAGCGAAATTGAGCAAGCTACCCCCAATTTACTTCAGGAAAAATTACATAGCGATACCTAAATTTTTTTCCGCTATTGGAGAGAATTCGTTCCCAATAAACATGGTAATATTAACGAAACGAAAATACAAGTAAATATCAGAAACTAATACCAAATTATTGTTTCTGAATTTGATAAAAAAAATTTAAAAAAATTTTTAAACTATTGAAGGTCTATGAATCATACATAGTTAAAGGCATTGACGATGCAGTAGAACTAGAGGAAGTGAAATCTAGTCATTAAATCTAGAATTTCAAAAAAGCGCACTTCCCACAAAAAGTACAGTAACTGTTGTGAATATCACACAGCCAACTATAGAGGTTTCTCAATGTATTCGTTAAACAAGATAAGATACAGAATTCTACCACACCTGTATAATGAATCCGCTTAATTAACAGCTAATATGAGTTACACTCAAATATTTTCATATCTTATGTTTCAGTCCAAATAAAGTGTTTCTAAAGTAGTCGTAATTGTTACAATGCCAGACCAAAAATTAAATTTTCTTTTAGTTAATTAATTTTATAACACCTTTAGCAAAACTGTTCTTGTATTTCGAAGAATATTTGTATATGTATTCTGTTGTTGTTGTTTGTTTTCAGTTGACTATTTTTTTTTCTACTGCAGAGTTTTCTTTATCCATGTATTTGCTATTGCAAGTAATTTATGTTGAACAGATTTATGAACTATTAAAGCTACTCCTCTTCCTCTTGAATCTTGTCTATTACTAGATCATATTAAATTTTAAAATATTTACAATGATTTTCATCCAGATGACTTTCGTTAAAAGATCCAATTTGAATACTTTCTCTTTAAAGTAAAGTTTCAAAATGAATTCAATAATTTTTCTTTGTTAATGCGAATTTGTAAGTTATTTCTTGCAGCTTTAGCTTTTATTTCTATATAAAGAGAACTCAAGGACAAAGGACTACCAGAGTGATTAATTCTTTCCATACCATACTGTGTAAAAACAAGGTACATAATCGATTTTCTTTCGATCTATGATTTGTAACTCAATTTTCTTTTTCAATAAAATCATTTTGCATTTTCATTTCATTTTTTGAAATGTGAAAAAGTTTCAAAAGCAAATAGAGCATTATTGAACAAACTTATAGATAAGATTGAACAACAAGAAAATTTAATTAAAATAAGTGGTGAAATAAAATAAGTGGTGAAATTTTGAAAGTGTATTATCTTTTGAAGAGATAAATTAGACAAAAATTACCGCAGTTATTATTTAAATAGTATAACAGTCGTGTTATATTTTTTTTATCTATGCCACCTTATCAAAGAAACTTTCAATTCAAAAATTTAAAATTTTTTTTGGTGGATCTTGTTTGTTTACCGCAAAATGTGTCAATTACAAGTTTGGAAAGCTACCTGAAGTCGACTAATATGTGTGTTTTTTTTTCGCAAATATTATTATTTCGCTTTGCGCAAACATTGATCAACTTCTGGTGGTCGCTCAGAGGTGAAATTGACACGTTTCCCAATAAACAATCAAAAAATTCATTTGGAATAAATGTGTATGCAAAATATAAGACGACTGTTATACTATTTAAATAATAGCTGCGATAATTTTTGTCTGATTTTATCAAACGAAGCGTCAGTCTCTTTATAAGAGAATGCACTTTAAGAATGTCAGCACTTACTTTATATTTTTTAATTAAAGTTTGCTACTATGAATGGACAAACTTGACAAAATATGTAAAAGTTCGCATTTGCCAAGTATACCTCATCAAACCGTATACCGCTTTCAAAATCCATCCCTCCCCTTTTAAAGAAAATTTAAATTTTTGACATTGGTTCAGAAATGTTTGTGTAATCAATAAATTTGTGCATAAAGTCTAAAAGACAGTTTTTTTTTATCGAATAAAACAAGTTTGGATGGTTCAAGAAGTATAAAGAAAATATATTCTGCTCAACAAAACTCACTTACTCAGTATGTTATTAGCTGGGTGTATTTATTTTTTTTGTTTTGTCGCATATTCTTCTTATATCGCTCGAAATTTATAGTCGTAAACAGTTTCAATATACAAAATTCATGTTTTTAAAACAAATTTGGTGTTATAACCTAACATTCCGATAACAACGCCAATTCATGAATTGCTCTCCTAAATAAGTCTGATTCTGTCCTAATGTCATTAATTCGCTCTTTTCTATCAGACCTAGCAATAATGTTTGCATCCACATTTGAGGAGGAAGGTTATCCACTTGAACCACGACTAAATTACAAACTTGTAGATTTAGTTGAGGTATCGACTATTTCACTCGTTACTGCTGTCTAAGTATGGCAATCGTGCTTACCAATTGGATATTTATTGACTTAATTGCCATAATGTGTTGCACGCGGAAGAATAAATATAAATTCTGTACCACGTTCAGCAACAAAATTCACTAGCTCTGCTTATTTTTGTTTGTACCAAGAATTAGAAAATATAGCTGACACTGCTTCGAAGCGAACTGCTTTAGCCAAAAAATACACAAGAACCGCAATACATATATGTTTTAACTGATATGCAAAATTTACACCGCTTATAAGGAAAGATGCATAGTTTTAAGGCGATCAGTAGCCAAATTACTCATTATTTGCATGGATCGTTTGGGCTTATATTAATACAGTGTACACAATTACGTACAACTTTTTTGCTGATCCGCGAACGTTAATAATCCATATTCACTGGCTTAGCAAGCCGAATAGAATTTTTGCACCGCAATGATAATTCGATAAATGTAAATGTTGCATGTAGAGGTAAGTAAATATCATATATGAGGATAACAACAAAGGAAATTTAGCATCATATTCCTTTGGTTCTGGGAAATCTGTTTAGTGGCCAACAATGTTCCTTGCTTTGTTTTATGAAATCTGGGCCGTCAAGCCAAAAAGACGATTATAATTCGGTAACAATACAGCTTCTGTATACAATGTCAATACAATTTATTTTAGTGAAAAAGTGACACCATTCTACTGCAATATTCACTTCATGTATTTGTGACACTCTCTTATCAATAAAAGTGTTAAACAATATCTCTGAATCTTTCCAAAATACTACTTCGGAAATATAAAATGTAATAGAAGAGGTCATATATTAGATTCGAGACGCGGATTAGCCTCATTTGCTTAACAACATAAACAATATAAAAGCATATGCTCTAATTGAAAATCTGAAAAACCATGAATCATAATTTTATTCTTAACCGATATGCAGACATAGCGAAGTATTGAAAATGAGGAGTTATAGTTTCATCAAAATCCAACTTATTTATCTACAACTCATGAAACAAAATTTTAAATTTGTTTACTATACGTCATACAAGTTCTATTGGATACAATGGGCGCCCAACTGTCGACAATATGTTACGTTTAGTTGACCTAAGTTTAATAAATTCTTTTTAAAAAGCTACTGTAGGCCTAAAGCTTTTGTAGTTTCGCCGTGATCACGCAGAGTTCTGGCTATAGAATTTGTGATTTGAGATGCATTTAGCAAGTGTAAAATCAGCACCAATTAAAATATGTGTTATCTGCGTGCGTGTAGTTTCTATCTGTTCTAATTTCTCTCTACGTGATAACATATTTAACTATTTACTACTTCCTTAAGTGAAATTTAAGCATAGTAGAATACAACTCCGATTGTATAATGGGGCCAACTAAAAAAGTGTCATTCAACGATAACTGGGGAGAAAATTCTGCTGATGCATCGAAAACATCGTACTATCAAACCTTAAAACAACTTGGCGAGGAATAACAATAACTGTCAATGGGTGCCACTTGTTTTAAATCTTAATATTTTCGTATGAAATCTTTACACGTTGGTGTACTTCTAATTGTTTCGGAGCTTTTTTTCAAGAGATAAAAACGACCTTTAGCAATTTCAAAGAACGAGCCAAGTTGAGAAGGATTGGTTTTATAATGAAGTCGTACTTGAAAACGACATTCTGTCAACAAAATTACATTCTTTTTAAAATGATGCCTTTGCGTTTGTTGATTTAACAGTATAAAACGTCCTGCAGCAACTCATTCAGAAAGAGTATTTTGTAATAAAGGAAAGGCTTTACCCAATTTAATTTCACCGAAAGCAGATCAAAAAATATATCCGCACCCAACAGTATATCAACTTTTCGTGGCTGGTAAAACTATAGATCGACAAGAACAGCATTACCAGACTATTTCAGTTTTGTGTAAATATATCAATGTTAAGTTGAAAAGTTGAAGTTGACTTCATAATGTGGAAATCAGCAACAAATTCATGATCATTTACTATTGATTTGACGACGGTAGAAATCTGATGATTTATATTAGCACTCATTTCCGCAATGCCAGTAATGCGAATATCTGATTGATATCCTTGAATCTTTAATCGATTTGCGTATTCTTCGGTTATAATGTTTACTAGTGATTTGCATGAGCATTTTGTAAATTTTCATATTTATGCTGTATTTGAACAACGACACTAGCAAGCTTGTATTCATAAAATAAGTATTTATCGCTAGTAGATAGTGAGTGAGAATGTGTTACTTGAGCTTGTTGCGTTGAGTTGTCTATGTAATACCGATAATAGATGGGAAGCTTTGTATATACGACAACGAGACCTATTACAATTTGTAACTGAGTTACCTTTTCTTAGACAATTTAGGAAAATAGCGTTTGATTTGGCAAAATTATACGTTTGTTTAGTATCAAATGTATTCCAATTATAAATATGTGTGATTTCTCGTATCCAAACCTTCTCACAACTGTCCTATGTTGACAACTTTGAAAAGAAAGTTCATCATTCCATTTCGCTCTAGTGCCAGAATATACTTTTAAGAAAACTAGCTGAATTAATAGTCCAGTGAATCATAAATAGCCGACACTGGCATTAGCTTTATATATTTTGGGTATATTGAAAATGTTTTCTATGTTATCAAAAAGAGTAAGAATTTTTTGTCATATCGCTCTGCTAACCTTTATAAAGCTTTTAGATAATTAACTTCAGTAACTTGAAATGCTTTAACAGTGCGAAGAGCGTCTCGAAGAAGGCAAGACAACAGGTGGTTAACTTTCACGATACGAGTTGGCGGTAGGTCATCACGAACTATATTATTGAATGAAATGAACACTAGCTCGGCCATGTCGTTCGAATGGATGAGGATCTGCGGAAGTCGACAAGAGGACTTCTTTGCGTTGGCAGGACCAAACCGAGGAAGCCCTGTTATCGATTGGTGTGACCAACTGGCGCAGGTGCGCAAGAAGCAGAGGCAAAATTTAGTTAACGATTTAGTGAGTGTATCGAAGATGTATGATTTTGAAATTAATTTTCTTTACATATAGGAGGACCAAGCAACGACATAATTTTTGATTTTGCACTGATGAACAGTTCATCAATTTCAGGACGGCGAACATATTGTGAACATATTTTTTCAATTTCAATTCAATATATCCATCTTACATTTGAGTTCAACGACTGATCACTCATCTCCTCCCATACGATTCTTATCTGAACCAGAAGATTCATTTAATTCCGAACCCGAAGGCACTTTTAATTTTGTTTAAAATATATTATAAAATTACGATAAGTTTTCATAATGTTGATGCTTCATCCGCTTTTTTTTTTTTTTTTTTTTTTTTTGAATAAACAGTAATCATGTACAACCGAATTTTCATAACGATTTCTAATAGCGCACGCGACACGTCAAATTTAATTAAACAATAAAATAATGTATTGGTAATATTTGTTTTGCTTAGCACAGCAACAGATTAAAATTGAATGTTCAAACATCATTGCAATGTTGTTGTGAAGAAGAAAAGAATTATGCAACCCAGGTAATAAAAATCAAAATTATTATAATATTCTTTAAACTCACCTCGGAGTGTACGTGTTTGAAAATGATATCTGAGAGTATCGACAGAATATTTGATAAAAGTATCAACCGAATGTTTGATAAAAATATCTACAAGTTTTTAAATGTTAAGAGTTAGTTAGTCAAGCGTAAAAAACGTAAAATCGTAACGTGTGTAGCCTTAAAAACGTTTGTGTAGTTATAGAAACATTAAAAACGGGGCATATGTCAACGAAGAATGTAAACAAAAAAGAAACAGAACACAAAGCAAGACACACACGAACACAACACAATTCAAAGAAATTGGTATACAGACATTTGCACTAAGCCATTTGTACAGAACAGTGATGAGTGTTATTAAGAACAAGCAAAATTCAAATTGAGCTTTAATTGGAAGAAGTTATATTTACTTCTTAAATTCTATGTTATTATTATTTTTATTGTTATTCTTGTAATATAATGGAATATTACATTTTTGGTTTAATCTGAGTCAATATTTATGGAATTTAGATATAAGTAGAATCGAATACTGGTCTATTCAAATATTTTTTTTTATTAAATTGCAAATCAATATCTCTAGTTAGAATAGTAATAATAATAAAAAAAAATAATTCTGAACATTAGAATCATGAGAATATGTATTTAAAAATTTTAAAGATTAAAAAGACTTATGTATAAATAGAAAAGTACCAAAAAGGGCATTTACGTTACATTGCCACTTAAAATACATACTATTTATTTATTTTGTTTCAAAGTTTTTTTATACACATTACAGTCATAATAATAACAACAATAATTAAAGAAAAATCATTTTTATGTACAAATTTAAAAGATTAATATAAACGATTAATATATATAAAAGTACCAAAAATTATAATTCATACCACTTCGTCACTCAAAATACGTACATATTATTTATTTCTTTTCTTAAAATTGTTTTGAGAATACAATAAAAATATAACAATAAATATTTATTTCTTATATAATCATTTTTTAATGTTATTTTATTTAAAAATTTCATTATATGCTTGCAACAATTTCAAAGTTTTATATAAGTAAACATGAATGTACCAAAGAGGGCATTTGTGCCGCAATGCAACTCTTATATAATAGCCCCATCACTCATGTTCAAATGTCACGTAAAAACGTGAGAGAATTCTGTTTTATACAGATCGTCCGTTTTGTTAACGAGATAGAACGTGTTCGGTAAGCGTTTACATTGTTTTCCATATGATAAAAAAGAGAACGTTTTTTACGATACGTTACGTTACGTGTGGCTAACTGGCACTTTAAACTTGTTTAACTGTATATGTATATCAGGGATTACCATTTCAATGCACAATTGTGCAGAGAGAATTCACACACATTGCTTGTGCTCTTTTATGTAGTCGTCGATCAGACCGTGGTGAGTGCACATGCTGGCGGATTTGACATTTTTTTTCAGATTTACACTCAAAAAATATGTTAAGTAGTAAATATTTTAAAAATGCTTTTATTAAAATCCAATGGTTTATATATCCTTTAATGACATTTTAAGACATTTAAATGGTAGGAAAAGGAAACAGCATTTTTGTAGACATAAACCAATTCTTTTTTGGAAAAATTAAATAATTGAAGAAATTTATGAACCAAAAGTAGTTCCCACCAAATATTTAAGAAAACAGTCCCCAATTTTAGAGTTAATGTTGTATAACTTTATGCATGTTGATGAAATGAAAATCAAAATAGCGTATATTATTAACATTTGTCTTTGAAAGTAAATAAATAAAATCAAAGTATTTTCACACCCTTACTCACTAAACACAACCAAAAAAATTTTGGTAACCCCTGATGTATATACACCTGATGTATATACACCTGATTGTGTTCGATATTTTTTTAGTAGAAATTCAGTAATTATAATTCAATTAAAAATTCGGAAATCAATATCCAATAAAACAATACACTAAGCAATATCTTTATTATAAATTAAATAATTCAAAACGAAAATCTATAAATTTAGAATTTTTTAATTTGTACATCATTATATCAGTCGAAATTTATAATCTTGGTAATATAAATAATTGCAATACTTCACTGTAGTATAACCATTATAAAATTGCATAATTGACAACATTGACAATGAGATTAAAAGATCTGGTTAGTCTTTACATTTTGTTACGTTCCAAATAAAAATAAAAATAGAATTCCTTAACGTTTTAACTTGACATTTAAACATAAGTGATATAGAACTATTGTATGTAGAGTTGCATTGCGGCACAAATGCCCTCTTTGGTACTTGCGTCCTTATTTATATAAAACTTTTGAGTTTTTACTCAAATAATAATATAATGTTTTTTCTATAATTTTTGATTAAAATATTGTTACGAAAATGGAAATGGTGAAACATCGTCTAAAATGTTAAACAAAAGCTACAAAAACAAAAAACATGTTTACATTCATAGAACTCTCGTGAAGGCGAAGAACCTTCGCCTACGAGAACATTCATCAGACTATTTACGTCGCTATATAAAAAGCAAGGCAAAGCATGCAAACTCGAAGTAGAAGTTCAGTCAGTGTTGTGTGAAGATGCGTTGAGTGTGAAGTAAACAAATCGTGGTTTGAAGATCTCCGTTATAAAGATCTATAGAACAATTGTGTCGTAATTGTTATTGTTTATCACAAAGGAATAACAAATAAAACAATTGTTGTTGTTAGAATCAGTTGTGAACAGTGGCACACAAAAGTTGTGTGATTAATAAAGGATTTAATTGAAATTAAACACAAATTTATTTTTGTTTTTATCTGAAATCTACGAGCTCATATTTCAAACGTTTTTAAAAGGTAAAAACGTAACAATATTAATAAAAAAAATAATTTTTTAAGATACAAATACTAATTGTTAGGATTCTATTGTACAAAAAAAAAAACAAACAAAAATTGAATCAATTTAAAAAAATAAGTAATATATGCGTATTTTAAGTGACAAAGTGGTGCGAATGCCATGTTATATATTAAAGATTTTTCTTTAATTATTATTATTATGATTTTAATGAGTGAAAAAAACTTTGAAACAAAATAAATAAATTATATTTATTTTGAGTGGTAATGTGGCTCAAATTTTCTTTTTGGTACTTTCCTATTTATACACAAATATTGTTAATCTTTACAACTTTTAAATACATACATATTGTTATGATACGGGATCATAAAAGGGGTTTTTCATTATTATTATTTTAGCTACAAGTAATGTATTGAATTTTAATAAAAAAAACCAAAAGAATCAAAAATGTATATAATCTAAACAGCTTAAAAAGCAAATATTTATAACGTTTTTGAAATTACGGTACTTTTTTAATTTTGCATTACCTTTGCAACAACCATCACTGTTCTGTCTTCGTGCAAATGGCTGTAAATGTTGTGTTCGTGTGTTTGTTTTTCTTTGTGTTTCTGTTTCGTTTTATTTACATTCTTCGTTGCCAGATGTCAAGTTTTTATAACTTGTACGCTTGGCTAACCAGGGCGTTAGTTTTTCTGTTTCGTTTCGTTCTATTTCAGAAGAATCTGTTAAAAACAAAAATTTCTTTAAATGATACTAAAAACAAATGATTTCTGTGTTAAAAATGTTAAAAAAATTTAAATAAAAAATGTGATTTTTAATTTAATATACATAATTTGTAAAAAATTAATCCCTTTGGTTGAAAACAATCACATAATATTTTCTTTTCGTTAGCAAAAACTGTTGATACTTTGTAACCGAACAGCTAGTTGCATAAATTGATGTCCCTGAATGACGAGGCTTACAATTTGACGCTGATTGCAAAGTTCAGATTCGAAAAGATTATTTACTCTCAGTGCTTTTGTCAGGCGTAAAAACAGATAGTTTCCGGAAAAATATTTTTTATATTTCTTTTTATCGAGATGTCACGCTTGACGTTTAAATTCGTTTGGTAAGCCAATATGCTGCCGTTTAAATGAGTCAAGTTGATCGCTATTTACTTTACACATGGTTGTAAACAGTAGGAGTTGGTATGAACGAAATAATTTTTATAATTTTTTTCTTTTCTTTTTTTATTTCCTTTTTAATAATATTTTTAATAGAATTTTATCTAATTATAGTTAAGCCTTTATATGGCAATGTGAAATAATTCTTATAAGGTAATATTTTTTTTAACGTCTAGTGGCATAAGTATATCAAGTAGTGCCGATATATGTATTGTAAATTAATACATCTTATTATATTTATTAAATACCATGTGTTTTATTTATAACAATTAAAGCTATAAAAGTTATAAAAACAAAGTTTTTATGGAACCTATTTTCGATCTTTACATGGTTTGCTATAGGAAATTGTCATTCATTATCAAAGTTAGGTAGGGGTATAGGTTCACCCCCTATTCTGATAATTATACGTACCAATGTACCGGTAAGGCAACTTCGTTCCTATGAGCCGCTTTATCTTAAAGCTTATAGGTAAATCTATATGAACTTTGATTAATGCCGAAGAATATACTTGGAGCTAAATAAATTTTACAACATGATTCACTTTGCTGAAAACTTTAATAAGATTACAATGAGTATTCTTGCTTATCTGAATTTTAATTATTATCAATATAGTAAAGTATAATTAGCTTTAAATAGTAAATAAAACAAAAATCAGTTCGATTCTATCTAAAAATAATAACGAAAACTGACTTTGAAATTGTGAGTAATTACGCTTTTCGATAAGTTGGGTCCAAAATATTAGGTACAACAGTTTTGATGGCATTTTTAGTTTTTTTTTTCAACTAGAATTAACACACTTTTTTCTTAGGTGATCGTATTGTCTTTACCGTGTTGCCTAAAATCATTTTGAAAAAATGAGAAATTTTTAAATTCGAATAAATTTTCAGTATAATTCGAAATTAACAGCAAATTTATGTTTAAACGCCAAAGTTAGCAGTTTATTGCAGTTTCTCCACAAGTATGCATTTGTGTTAAATTAAAATTATATTTTGTAAAATAAATGTGGAAAATACATCAATTAAATACACACAGAAGGCATATTTGGTGAAGATGTTACAAATCCTTTGGAGGTACAGATGATAGGTCAGTGGAAACTTTTTGTCAAGATGTAAATCACTTTTTGCTTTTTTAGATGCGTTTAAAAGTAGGACTTTGCAACGATATTGGACAGCATTGCCCATTTCATTGTGTTCAAGATTCACGTTCGACAGTTTTTGTCATTGCATTTTTTAATACTTCCCATCGTAACGTTGAAAATAACACAACATTGGATCTCGTTTAGTTGCAGAATACGTTACATACATAATTGGTCATTATAACCCTTCAGCCTGGTGTATGTTAACTTTATAAATGAGAGGTGGGACATGCAGTTTAATTTTATTTTATTTTTCATAGTTCGCTTTGCTGGAGATATCCGACTTGGGGCCAACACTCTACCTACTAGACTACAGCGACTAGCTGCAGTAACTCCTATTAAATTCAACCGATTGCTGAAAACCACAATAATGCTTTATTCATTGTTGGACGTTAGATGTGTGGACTTCCGTAAACTCTCATCGGAGTTGAGTTTCTATATTTATTATAATTATATTATATTAATTATATTATATTATTATTATTATATTATATTAATTATATTTTCGAGTTGAGCATTCAATAAAACCCAAAAAAGAAATTTTAATGGAAAATATTTTTATTGATATAATTCAAGATTTGTACACCTAACGACTTGGGACATAAGATATATCAAGAGTTGAATAAAACAAAAGTTCATAACATTTATTTTTTTTTTGATAACGCTTATTAGTTGATTTCGAACTACAAGTGCCAAAAGATGAATAGATTCATTTTGAATCTGTGGTGACAAATATGAGCTAGTTTTTACTGTTTCTGTGGCATATTTAAGATGATTTGCTAGTAGCGGATCAAACCAAATAAAGATATTAGGTTTCCTACAATTGTATCACCTCGAATTGCTATTTTTTTTAATATCACAACGTTAGGGAAGATTTTTTATAATTAAATAAAGCTAATATTCTGTGCAATATATTTATCCCCCATTTTCTTTTTTTTTTTTGAACAGGATGTTCGCTTTTAATTACCAAGCCGTAAGTGAAATTCGGTGATATAGACTTCTTTCATGACTAATAAATTTATCATTTATGCTTTCATTTATTACCGCTGTTATAAATGATAAGCCCTAAAACCAGTACGTAATAATCGGTTAACTTTAGTTCCTTGCTCTTAATGTTGTTGCTGTACTTAAACTGGCTTCGTTTTGAAATGTACATGATCCGCGAATAATCATTGTCTTTTCGAAGTTGGATATTATTGGAAGATTTTTGCTAAATTCTAAATAAGCAAAATCCTTAAACTCCAAAACGTCTGCAATAACAGCAAGTGTTTCATTTGTATTTTCTGTGCTTCTTTTTTAATGTAAACACGGATTTGTTGTTTCTGATGTACTTATTCACAATTTTGTATTTGTTGAGTTGTGTTATTTGTACATAATAGTTTAGCAGCTGTAGAGTACAATATGAATCCTGTTTTGATTCTGAATCTGGATCTGTCTCTGAATCTGACTTTAAATCTTCAGAATTTTCAGAGCTTCAGAGCTTATTCTTGTTGTAGTTTTATTTTCCGATTCTGGAAACGGCATTGCTTTTTATTTTTGTTTCTTAATTTTTATTACAATTTATTGAATAGTGTATACTTCTTCTGTCTTTTTGTTGATCCCTGTTCATAAATTTTTTCATGACCTTTTCACTGAACAATAGAATCCCGTAGATTAGATGTAATATTAGAAATAGTATTATTTGTTTCATTACATACCAGGAATAAATTGAACTTGAAAAGTAGTAACCTAATGAAATATTTTTTTGCACTATCATTTATGCTAGCATTAAGTTTTTAATATTTAATAACATTTCATTTTAATTCTGATCAAATCGCGCTGACAAGAACGCTAAGCTGAAAATTGAACATTCAAAATAACTTGAACGTTAATATTTCAAGCATTCCCCTAATTAATGGCGGACTTTAATAAATAGCGTTCAGAAGGAAACAATGCTGACACTTTGTTCTCCGTAAATATTTATTATAACATATTATTTTATCGAACAAATCAAGAACAGAGAGACGTAGCATTTCAATTGTGAATACATTATTACAGTTGACTTTAGACTATTATCAATTGTAATGAAAATGAAAATTATCCAAGCATTTTTTCGCGAGCCATTCGGCTCTACTTTGTGAGTAGCGCCGTTAGCAACATTTCGTTTCTAGTCTAGTGTGGTTTGCGTTGACCTACTACTACGCACTAATGAACACATCAAATCTTAGTTCACACTAAGGTATATACGAGATTTCAAATTATCAATGGAATTAACACCTTTCTTTAATGTTGTGCGTTCACAAGATAGGTTTGATTTATCTCTATGTTCATCACACTTATAGTTAATAATAAGGATGACATATATCACTGTAAAATCTATTCATACTTCTAGTTGATCTTCTATGAGTATTATTAATTCATCGTTTATTAGGAATTGTTTAGTTAATAAACAAATATGAAAAATAGAAAACAGCAACACCACAAAGATAAAAATACAACAGCAAAACTACCTAGATGTATTAATAAGTTTCCGGATATATTGTATTAAAAATCAATATTAAGATCATAATAAAATCAGTCGTTGAGAATCGCGTCAG
The DNA here is from genome assembly GCA_005959815.1 of Sarcophaga bullata. Taxonomy (NCBI): domain Eukaryota; kingdom Metazoa; phylum Arthropoda; class Insecta; order Diptera; family Sarcophagidae; genus Sarcophaga; species Sarcophaga bullata. The sequence continues at coordinate 168,374 of QOCX01000349.1, read as the reverse complement.
TGGTACTAAGAGAACAATAAAAGATGCGACGTAAAACACAGTCATATTGTACACTGAAAGTTGGATCTTTGTAATTTAAGGATCGTCTACTAAAGTTGTTATCTAAATAAATCTTTTAAAATGGAAAAAAAAAAACGTTAAATAAAAGAATTGTTTGAAACAATAAAACAAAGCCAATAAAAGTTTATAATTTATTTTATTTAAATTGGCAGTCATCAAATCTATATTATTCAAACGTTTTTAAAAACTAAAAATGCAACAATAAATTAAATTTTTAAGATTTAACTTTGACAAATTTATTGAATACAACTCAAAAAGTTAGTTGTCATACCAGAAGAAGACACTTTCTTGCCCTTTTATAAACGCGGTCTAGTCATCTACTTTATGGAACTGGAGTGGTTGAAATTTCTACATAAACTCGGTTGACAAATTTTCATATTTGTGAATGAATGTGACGTCCTCTTCTAAAGCAATAAAGAACTAATTGTAGTTAGGTATAGATTGCTGTATAACCAAACAGGTTGGATAGACACACTTAAGTTACGTAAGGCTCAGTGTGATATCACAGTTTTATATATTTCTCTAAACTTTGAACCATTTTGAACCTCTGATGAAGTGATTTGGACTATCAATGTCTATCATTGATAGTTCTTTAAACCATCTATGTAACAGACATCAAGTATCCCTTTTCTCCTTCAGCATACAGCTGGGCAGTAAGTGAAGAACAGCTTTGTCTTTTTCCAAGGCCAATGTGCTTGACCATAATGCGATGCCCAATAATGACACCAACTTACAAAATAGAGAATTCATTACAAAGCTTAATGGATGATGAAAATGAGTGTCAAAGATTCCTTTAGCTAAACGCCGCCTTGGAGGTTACTATCTCGGAGACTAGGACTTTGACAGGCATCTGTCTATCAGAAAGTACGGTTATGTTTTTAGGAGATATTATTATTTTCACTGCAGAATGAATTGAATGCTTTTTCAAACCTCTCTATTTGAAATTGACGTCGTGGAAAGTCATATCGAGATCTCACATAATCAACAATGTCAACAGTCTCGAATTCACTAAGAATCCTTTTGTGACCAACATTTAATCCAAGCCACTGTTCACTCATTGACACCTACTAATCTTACCCAAGAATTCTACTGGAAAGGTCAAGCCGAACGAGCAAAAATTTACCTCCATCGCCGATATCTAGGCAGCGATTTGTCCATTGTACACGATAGGCCTTTCCGTAAATTAACATCAATGAGCCCCTCTATGGTATTCAGCAGGAATGAGGAAAGACTTGTGGGCATAAGGTCCTTAGGTATGATATGGGCATGGTATAGAAGTTTCTCTTTGCCTTCGGTAAAAAGGCAGCATATATTCTATTTTGGCCAAGAACTTGGGCATTACTTTTAATAATCAACTTTCCTGGACTAGCCATATTAACTCTATTTGTGGGTAGACGTATGCTATGTTGAGGAACCTCTGTAGGACTTAATCCTTTACGTATGCTTTTGACGAAAACATACTTAATTCCCACCCTCTTTTATGGATGTGAGCTCTTTGCGGGTTTGGACTCTGTTAGCAAAAGTAAGATTAACGTCACTTATAATAATATAGCAAGACACATTTTTGGACGCAGTAGATATAGTAGCATCTCGCACTTTTCATACAGAATTTACAATAAGCCAATGGAAAACCTTTTGAGATATCGTATGCTGATTTTCCTGCACAGGATTTTCTATCTAAAGGAATCAATTTATTTATTTACTAGGCTTCAGTTTTCAAGAACTAACGGGGGCTACAGGATAAATGCCATAGGGCACCGGAAACGGGTGTCTGAAAGGCACTTTTTTAAAAATGCTATTCGTTTGTGGGACCAACTTCCGCCAGAAATTCGATTGAAAAGCAATGTAACGCAGTTTAGGTTTGGTGAAAGTCCTATTTTCCCAATTATGATAGCCATTGATTGATGTACGTTCAAGTAAAGACCATTTGCAGAAGCCAATTTAAAAATATTGTCAAGCTCCTAGTCCAGTTACAATTGTCAATGTCAATTTAAAACAGGTAAAGTAGAGTTGATTTCATCGGCATACATTTGAATTCCGCTACGAGAATACAAGAATGTAGGTCATTTGAGTACATTATGTATAGCAGAGGGCCTAGATTTGAACTCTGCGTTCGTACCAGACTGTTAATAATTTTACATCGATATGATGAACTGTCTGACTCTTTTTATACAAGTATGTACGAAATAGTTTTACTGCTGACGATATAAATTTAAAGGTATTTTTCAACTCGTGACAAAGAATGTCATGATCAATAGTAACGAAGTCGTACGAGTGATCTTGAAATATCAGCAAAGACAACATGTTTTGATTCATTTTTGGCCCTAACTCCTTTAGAATATACACAAAAGTCATAACGTAGCTATGTTTAGGTTTGAAATCAGATTTTGTATTGGTTAGTAATGAGTTGTCACACGTTCAAAAGCCTTCGATAAGTATTAAGTATCACAATTGGTCTGTAAATTTTATCAGGTTTTGGTATGGAAAATAGTATTCGCCTACTTTCGCATTGAAGGAAACTTTGATGTTTTCAAAATTGTGCTAAATAATAATGTAGTCGAGGATAATCTTTAAAAATTTCTGACGTATTTGATATCAGTAGCCGTGGTCTAGTACGTTGTGTGTTGGCTTATTAGACATGAGGTATAGGTTCAAATCCCCCATCTAATCAGACATCTAAATGAAAGAATATTTCTTCGGTGACTTCCTCTCAACAGATTTCTGGCAAAAACTCTGAGAGTAATTAAATTGCCATGAAAAGTTTCTCAAAAACCTGTCGTCCGGAGTCGACTTTAAACTGTAGATCCCGCCACTCATGTATAAAAATTAACGTAAACAACATAAGTGGTGTTAGAAACTAGGTAGTAATCCTGACTAAAGGGTTGTAATGACTAATTGCGTATGTATTTCATAATAGCCAATTGCATTAGATTTAATGCTCCGAAATAATTTTTTTTTAATATCAAACATATTTAATTATTAGAAAATGCGTAAAATTGAATGAAAGTACGGTAATGCCACATACATATTGTAAGAGCACAACTGAGAGAGTATGGAAAAATCATTAAGCCTCAATTCTGTTTCATGACTGAAGCAACAACGGAACATTATTAAATTCGTAAACATTCAGAAAGGTACTTGAACAAGCTGCACTCATATTGTTAATTTTTAGACTTCGACGCTCACATTCGTTTAAAAAGTAGGATTGTCGAGTTGCATAACCAAACAAAAAAAAATTATGTATTTACTCTTAAAACATGAAAATAAAATATGAGATCTTGATACATTGATCAGGTCTAATTAACTTATTCAGAACAAAATTGTTAGAAAAATAAATCCACTTGAGCATTAAAAATTACTTGTTGTAAAGTAAAATGCATGATGTATAATAGAAAAAGCTAATGTAAATCTAAATTTTTATTTTTTAAAATAATTGTTAATAAATATTCTAATTTTTCTTCAAACAAAATAAAATTAAGTCTATTACTGATTTACCAACATCCTAGTTATAATAGTTTACAATAAATAAGGTACGAATGATTCTCTAAAAGGACTATAATATGTATAACATTGTCATCATTACTAGTTCATAGTCGATAGTGAAGTGGTATGTCTGTGAGCATGAGTAAAGGTATGAGTAAATAAATTATATTTTAAATTCATAAAAAAGTACATTCACTAATCTTCATTTAATCTATCCTGTATTCGACTATTAAATATGATGGTATCTATGTATGTTAGATAATAGGACGTGTATGCATTTTAAATGATAAAATTTTTTATTTTATTTTTTATTTTTTAATATATTTACAGGAGTCTCGTGGAAAGAGGCCGCTAAAAATTTGGGATAGCTGGAGAAATGTACGAAAGGGTGTAGTCGTTGGCACATTCGAAGAGTTATTAGTTAGAGGTTTGTAACTTGTTGCGCTTATAAGTAATTTATACCTTAATATCTTTTTTTTTTTTAAGGCAAAGATAAACTAGGGGTTCCTGCCTCAGAACCAGTCCGGCTTGTTCTGGAGAGCGATGGAACCCAAATTGAAGATGGTGAATATTTTCGTACACTGGCAAATAACACAATTCTATTGCTGCTAAGGCAGGGTGAACGTTGGTATCCAACTGGCGTTGACGTTATAAAAGCTGGTGAGTTTAGTAGCTTTAATATTCTTAAAGTCATTTACATAGAAAAATTACGTTTCTTCAATAAGGGAAGAAAAATTTTGTGTGCTTATTTTAATTTGGTCGTAATTTATTGCCCAAATAATAGAATTAATATAAAACTTATTATACAAATACAATTTTAATATGTGATTTTAATGCCAACATTCTTTTTGATAAGGGATTGGCAGAAAATATGAGTGCCACTGTTTTACGTTTAATAAATAATTGTACTCCTACGCATTACACTTCTACCACTAGCACTCTAATCGATTTATGTTTTGTTGATAATCCTAATCGAATGATTTTCTTTGTCCAACTACCTGGCTTGGTCTTTCAGAACATGGTGTTATTTTCCTATCATATAATATTCGAACAGCACTCAGCAACAGGTGATTGAGTATACTGTGCATCTAAACGAATTGATTATGTTTCACTGCAAAAGGAATTAGCCATTATACCTTGTAATCAAACATTTTTAAAGCCTAAAGCGGTCGAGCCGGTTACAGGGTAATATTCAATATCTTTTTGGAAAATGTGTTTCAGTTCATACTGAAAAAATTCGAAATGGAAAATCATGGTTTACTAATGAAAAAAAAAAGATCTCAATTAATCTCAAATAATGCATACTATAGGTGGAAAATATTTAGGACGACTGAATTTTACAACATTTTTAAGGCGAGTAGGAAGGATATAAAATTCAAATTTGTAGCCACAAAATCTATTTTCTGCGCAGAAAATTTCCGCTCTGAAAAGAAAGTGGGGAGATATTCGATCTTTAGAAATAATGTATGGAAATTTTATATCCAGTTACACAGTAGTTATAAATCAACTTAACATAGATCTTTCAAGTTTACCAACTACTGATGCAGACCTCGATCATTACAAATCATTTGAGATATTTTGAACCACTATTCATATGACTCCATCTAATTTTGAATTCTAAAACTACAATTATGAAATTATTCCTAAATTTATTAATATCCAAGGATAACGCGCCTATCCAAGCATAACGCATTTATTAAATACTATAATTACAATATCTATTTTGCCTGCAATGAGAAAATGTGCTGCCTATACATAAACAAGACAAACCTACCGCCCAATCAAAAATTTGCGAAAAATTGATTTTTATGCAAATTACCTGATATCTGTCCGAATATAATTTGCTATCTGAGAGACAATCTGGTTTTAGACCTAATCACATCTGTATTTCTGCGTTTGTTGATGTTACAGAGGAGTTGCGATCAAGGACTGATGTTTCGTAAGCACACATGTGCCACTTTTCAGATACCGCTGTTGAGCTTATTTCTTCATATTTACGAGATAGAAGTCAGTTTGTGTATTCTAATTGTAATAAATCGAGGAGTCAGTCAATATTTAGAGGTGTAACACAAAGTTGCATACTTTTTGATCTGTCATCAAAGTTGAAGTATTATAATGTATGTATGTATGATGTATGCAGATAACGTTATTACGCCGTGGTCTAGTAGGTAGTGTGTTCGCTTATTAGACGAAAGGCCAGGGTTTGAAATATGAAAAAATATTTCTTCGGCTACTTCCTCGCAGCAGATTTCTGGCAAAAACTTTGGGACTAAATAAAATTACCATGAAAAGTTTCGTTTAGAGTTGACTTTATTCTATAGGTCCCGCCATTCATGTATAAAATTAACACACACTACATAAGTGGTGTGAGAAACTAGGCCGTAATCCTGAGTGAAGAGTTGTAATGGCCAATTATGTTATATATGTATTCAGATGACATTCAACTATATATTAGTAGTCTGCCTTCTGAAATTGTAACTTGAGTTAGCAAAGTTAAGTGCGATCTTATATATAATAATAATAAATAGGCATTGACGAATGGTCTTTGCCTCAATCCGATTAATTCAAAGGCTTTAATAATAAGCAAAGTGGACTCTACAACAATATTCTCTTCAATTCAAATTCAAAACATGACTATTGAGACCGTTCATAGTGTCAAGAAGAGTAGTTATTTTTAATAATAGCTTTAACTGGTTCAACCATGTGAATGCCATTTGTGGTAAAACGCTTGCCATGCTCAAAAATCTTTGGCTAACACAATACTTTACTACGGTCAAGTTGTGATACAATGAGATACTGAAAACTTATAACCCGTTATTGGAAAATTTCTTAAAATGCCGCACTCTTATATATCTACATGAGATCACCTTTGTTAAACTACATTATCTTTATCTATATAAAGGATTCATTTTCTCTAGATCAAACAGTGGTCTGAAACTTAACAGAGTTAGATACCGCAAATGAATTTCTGATAGACAATTTATTTCTGAGATGAACTACCAAACGATAAACATTTGTTGAGCAATGCTAAACAATTCATAACTGCTATACTTACGTTTTTTAATGGACAATAACATACAAGATTTAATTGTTTAATCATATTTTTTAATATAAATCTACTTTTAAGCATACATACAATAACTGAAAAGTGTGAAAGTACTTTTTATTGCTCCGTAATTTTTTCTATGATTTCAAGTGTTTTAAGTGTTTGAACCTCCTGTTAGGTTCGTTTTTTGTTACAATAAATCCGCCAACTGCTGTATTATTGTATTACTGTAAAGTGTTTTCTGAGGAGTCTGCCTGTATCGTTTAATATCTGTTTAAATTTTATAATTGGGCATTGTTTTTTAATAGCATTTCAACTATTATGAATTTATGCAAACATGAAGATATCCTGTTTATTATCTAACTATAAATACAACATTGTAATTCTTTAATTATCACTGCACTAGATACAACTGAGTTCGTTTTTTGAATTTGCTAAATTGCTTTAACTGTGCCAGCTGTTTCTATATCCGTGCAAATATATATTTTTTTCTTATTTATATCACATTTCTACTGTATAATTTCATTTAATTTCAATATGGATTGTTTGAACTTTAACTGAAGTATTAATGGTAACGACCGTATGATCACTTGCTGGTTGTGCATAGGTAATTATCATTTAAAATGTACTACCTCTTATAACAAGAGGTGCTGATGCTATTGCAGACCCATTAAAATCACTTGAACCAGCTGTAAAAAGATTAATTTAAATTATTATAAATTTTTTAAAAGTTACAGAGTAGAATTTGATCAAATTAGTAATCACTTCTTGACACTTCGAGAAAAACTTAACTTATTATTAGAAATTTCACAGACTTGGATGATTTCGTCAATTCGCAAGATCTCTTATCTCAGAAAAATAAAAAAGGACCGTTAAAAATCTCCATCGATGCCTTCAAATTCGTCGGTACCTTTAACTCCAAACGTAGTGATGAAGATGTTGATTACTATATAAAATCGAAAGTCGGTGTTAATGCAGATATTCTGGTACACAAATTTTAATTTTCTCAATCTAGATCCATCGCATCTTTTAAAATTACTATTTTTCCTAAACCTCTAGATGTTAAATTTTGATTCTTTCAGAGAATATAACTATAAAGAAAAACCGAGAGCTGTTAACATTGGGCTTCTTCCTTAACGTGAATCCAATATTTCACAAAACTGAATATTACTCCTTATTCATCGTCCACAATATTGCATACCTATCAAATGGAAGCGTAACTGGTTCCAAAGATATCACATTTTACATGTCTAACTGTTGTCTGTCGTCTATATGTTTATTCCTTAATGTCAAATGTTTTATTTACGCACAGAGGACAAAAAAACTTGTACCATTAATACCTCGAAATTCATTTTTGAACAAAAAATATTTATAAAAGGAAATTTATTGTTATAAAGACTAAATAAAAACTTTATTTTTAATATAAATTAAAATGTTTCTATATTGGTCATGTATAAAGAAAACAATTGTCAGAACTAAGGCATTCAAATATTTTTAGACAAAAAACAAAGCGATCCTTTGTCTACAACGACTGAATCCTCTAGAAAATCTTCTTAAAAAAAAATGCTGTTTAATAATATATTTATTAGTTTTTTTTTGTATAATAAGTGTACACATTTTCTTTTTTTGCTCAATATATATATACATTTATTTACTATTTTTTATTTCCTTTTATATTTGTATTTTATACATTTTTATAATTTATTTAAATATTCTTATACCATTGGTACAGTTTCTATTCTAGAATCTGCTCCTATTGGACCCGTGTCATTCAGATGTATGACTACCCCAGTGGTGGTGCAAATAAGACTGAATTCCAAAGAAAAAAACTCAAAAACAATGTTTTTTTAAAACAATTTAACATAAACAATAGAGAATATAATGACACAAAATAACAATTTAATGTCATTATATGAATTCGCCTTCGTCGTTTTTGTTATACGGAGAATTTTATTTGACAATCTAGCGTCCACGGCAAGTACATATTGTTTTTGTTAAAAAAAATAAAAACCTGCGAATTGAGTCATTGTTAATTTGCTATCACCTTATTGAGTTTTTTTAAAAGAAAAAAGAATTTTCAATTGAATTTTGCGACTGAGGAAAATTGAAGTAATATTGTTAATATGGCCGAAATATCTGATGATTGTACTTTGAAAAGGAAGAATAAAGCCTCAGTTACTCTGCCGTAACGGAATGTAACCGCAACAGTAAAAAACAGCTGATCGTTTTTGTTATGTATAAAGCAATAGGAATGGTTACAGAAATGTAATGTAACGTAACCGCAACGTAAGAATCTGTAAAAAATAGAATTTTCTTACAATTTTACGTGAGATCTGTTCAGCAGTGTTAACAACATGTCAATATTAAAAACCACCGAAATTAGAAATTGAAATTATAAATAGAATTTAAATTTTGTACGAATGTTATATTTGTCTGTACGTGGAATTTTCTTTAAATAAAACATGACATATTTAAATAAAACCTAAATTATAATTTATTTCATTATTAGCTTTTATAATTTAAAATAAAAATAAACACTATAACACTATTGCATTATGTAGGTAGAGATTATTTTTATTTTATATTAGAAAGATAAAGTTATCCATTTTTAACTATTCAAAGCTTTCGAAAAGCATTTCAGTTTGCATTTTACTTTTACTCGAGACAATAAAAACGTTTTAGTAGAAATATGGTTTGCGAAACACCCAACCTATTTCTGTAGGATAAACGATTCCACTTGCTTGTCTACTTATATGGAAAATATAAACAACAACGTTAAACAACGTTTTCCTCAACAAACACAAATTAAATTGAGTTTTTTTGTTTACGGAATGGTATATGAAAAATTTAATAAGTACCTTTAAACAAATATAAAATCGTTGAAATTAATTTAAAAACACTGTAGTGATAACACTGGTTAACAGCTGACAACAGCTGAATTAAAGAAAAACAGAAGGCGTCATATTAAAAGTTATAAAAAGTATTTTTATTTTTAGTTTCTTATATATTTTTAAAACATTTAAAAAACTCAAACTCAAAAACTCTCCTAAATCCTATCTAAAATTATATCTCCCCTTTTTGCAATTTATATTTGTTTATTTGTGTTTGTTTATTTCTTTTGTTGTTTTGTTTACATAAGAACATATGACACGTTTTTACGTTCCATAATTGCACTTACATTTTTGCATTCAGTAGACATTACTGTTACATTACATTAGATTACGTTACGGCAGAGTAACTGAGGCTTAAAGTAAATAAATCTGAGTGGCAGCAAAATATCATTGAATGTAGGAAGACGCAGTGGCAATCCAACTGTAAATAAGTTGCGCCCTTTAGTATTCGATTCGTTTTGATTAATGTATTACAAAACGAATATAAGTAGAAAATACGAACTACTTTCGTAAAGGTTCAAGATAAATATTGCAGACATTCCTTAAAGGAAAAATGGGAGTATTTACAATATCTACAAAAGTTTAGTTCTTCCGATTGTCATAATTAATTAAGACAATTTACCTCACCGTAATCTTTATATTCCACGACACATTTTTTTTATTTTTCTATTATTTAAAATGAAAGTATTGTTAAAATATAAGCATTGTCCTTTGTTTAATTATAATAAAAAGCCCTAACTTGCAAAAACTTTAAAAATATTATTACAGTGTTAATTTGTTCAGAGAATTTAATAAAAAACTACTTTAAAAATTCACGACTATAGAACTATAACTTTTCTTAATATTTTTCCTATTCCTGTAAGGACTTACGCCATCGAAAGATGTACTCTTGTCAATGTGGACCTCATTTGATGTTGTCTGGAGATAATAATGGAGAACTGAATTAGTTAAGCAAGTCTAGATCCCTAGGAAATAGGAAATCGTGGTATCAGTACATAGTTCAGACAGAACTTTTCTGTGGAGAAAAAAAGTGTTTTGAAGGACACTCTTCTCAAATCAAACAGGTTTAAGACAATCTAAACATTTGTTGGATTATTGAAAGCAGAAGTAATACGCAACTATACTTACATTCTATTTTTTAACTTCCATTTTGTTATAAAAACCAATGCACAGACGGCATATGTATGTGATAAATCTCTATAACATTTATGTTTCTGTGCGATGCATTGCATCGAAAAAAATATATCAACGTTTTTTCTTAATCCGTATTATTACTTTTTATCATTCTTTGTAAAAGAAGTAATTGAACTACCGCTGCTATATAAGATTATTATCTGCCTGATTTATGAGTCTTGTTTTTAATATACATGTTGGCCAGCGTGAACATCCAGCCTCCCTTACAACATTTCAACAAGAGGACCGGAAAGTCAGATCAAAAAAGACTAATAATTCATAGTATAATTCAGAGTATTTTGTAAATTCAATAAAAAGAGGTAAAGAGAAAAATAAAAAAATAGGTATAAAAACAATTCAAATAATAAATAAAAATGAGCTATTTGCTTAGCACGTTTGTTACGATGGTAGACTCCGATGTCGCATTAGAAGCGACCACGACAAGGCTGACCTTCACATGAGCACGTTCACTTGAGAGTCTGGTTGTGGGTTGCGATCTTATTATTGTTGCTGTACTTCTATTTGTTGGTGTGAGCAGGTTTTCTTTTATGGTGGCTTCTTCTGCGGTGACTCCTCTTGACTTCAAAAGCGTCCTTCCTTCCCGCTTGGTCGTCGTCAGCTCGTCGATGGAAATACAGCATTCTCTGCTCTGGTATGGTTTGACGAAATCGGAAAGTATTCGTTGTACGTCCAAATAGGTGATTAAGAGAGTCTATCATTAACAAATAGAAATCCATTAGAATCTATAAAGGGTAATGAAGTCACGTGTAATGAAGTCTTAGGGGTTAAGAAAGAGTGAAGAGTATTCGGAGAAAAAAGGATTTTGGCAAATAATGATCAAACGATCCATCGTCAACCTAACCTCACTTTGACTCAATGCATACGATAGAAAACCTTCCTGGGATGTAAAGAGTGATAAAAATGAAAGATGTTGAACATAACTCGCAGGGCACGCGGTAGGTCCGAATATTGACTCAATGACTCTTCGGACGTATCGATTTAGGCAACGCTGTCTGGTATGAAACGCGTTTCTATCTGATTATTGGGTTTAAAAGACAACCGTATCCACTCCGACTGTGGGAAATAGAAAGCTCCTTAGCGCTCATCCCGCGACTAGCCAGATCAGCAGGGTTATGATTGCGATTGCAGTTGTAAGTGTCTACCTGACCCATTATATACGATATTTGATTTGCTACAAAAGTTGGCCAATGGCAAGGGGGTCTTTGAACCTAGGATAGAACGATAGTCGAATCTGTTCAATAGGAGGCTTCAGATCTAGTAAGATTCAGCTCCTTACGAAGTGAAAATACCATTTTTGCCAATAGTCTAAGCGGGGTAAAGTTTGCACTTTTATAGGCGCATCTTTTGTTTTGGCAGCGGGCAAGTAGGTGATACGTTCACCAGACGGGGTTAGGACTCTCACACTTTTAGACAAGACAGAACGTTTTATGACTACAGAGAAATCGGGCGTTAAAGCTGACTTGAAGAAAACTGCATCAATGCTGGCATTCCAACGTAATCCCCCAAATAATGGACCGAGATTCAAGTTCGTCGAAAATTCGGATTTAAATGGTTAAGCAATTACATAGCGACCCTCTGTAGTCCTACAAGTCATACGGCCACAGATCCTCACAAAATTGATTTTCAGGCGGCTATATGTTCGGCTTCGCTATTTCCCAGAATCGACTAATTTTCGTATCTACATCCAGTTTCCCAAAGAAGAAAGCAACGGAATCCAACGGGTTCGACTGAGGTGTTTTGCCAGTTACTATCCAACCGGAACGTTTCTGATGATTTATATACATTAGACGCGCCACGGACAAACCTGTTATCAAGTTGAACATACAAGTTATAGGGTGAGGGTTAGTATTAGGATAAGAGGAGGTAGGGTATATAAATAGAGGAAATTACACAAACCCTTTTGGTTTGTAATCGTATACAGTATAAGTTAGTTTTTGTTTGTTTATTTGAAACGTTATGTTTGGTTTACAATATATGTTTTATAGACAATTTGATTTTATGTTGAAATTTGAAATTCACAAAAGTAAAAGTATATTTAGTGTGTTCTTAATTGTTGTTTTGTTATTAAAATTTATTGAAAATTAGAATATCTTGTAATAAATAAATATCAATTAGATCACATGCGTTTTTTATGTTTTTAAGTTTAGTGTTGTTCAAGGATCGATAGCCAACTAACTGCAAGGATTCAGAAATTATTGGATTAGAGCTGTTAATGCATGTATATGTTGATGGAGGCTGTGAATATTGATGGATGCATACGTATGTGTTGATGTGTGTTGGTGATGTTACTGCCTTATGTTTGTTGTAGATATTGAAAGGCAGGGTTATGAATGTATGAATTTGTTCACTCGTGTGAACACTAGTATCATTGCCGTTGCTAGTTCTAAAGGCTGCGTTATTTATCCGAAAGTAATTTTAAACCTTTTAAGGAATTATTTAGAAATAACAGAATTTGATTTCACTACTCACTTTGAGTCTGATAAAATTATGATATGAGACTTTGAATTCGAATTTGTCGAACTAAAATTTCAATCAATTTCGAAAATTTTTAGTAATTTTTTGGTGATTAAATTTTCTAAAGACATAATTACTTTACTATTCGTTGAACATAATTCATGAACCAAAAGCAATTTACTTAATTGGATAAAAATTATAAAAATCGGTAATTTTTTAGAACAAAAACTGGTGATTTCACGAAAAAAAAAGAAGTGAAATGAAAAAATATGTATAGATGTCCTCATCAGTGACGTTTTTTTAGGCGCAATTTGATCAGTGAGTTTTTGTAAACAAAAAGTAATTCGTAACTAAAAATGACTTATATGATCTCATAGGAAAAAGCATTTTTAACTAGATACAAAAGACGTGTTTAAAATATAAGAAGTTAAAAAATTATTCTAAATTTGTTCCCTATTCAGCGTTCCTTGCATAACTTGTACGATATATCCTTCATGTTTAGCAATTTTTCAGCATGTAGTTGTTCCGCTAGGGCAACTGTTCTCACTTCTCAGCAAGATTTATAGATCAAAGCTATTAAAATTTTTTCAGACTACCACGTATCTGGCATAACCCATTTGAATACAACGGAAGAAATTGAAGCAACCTTAGTGCAAAATAACGTTACGTATTGTTAATAAAAAAAAATAAATAAAAAAAATAATAATATTAACAAGTGATAATAGAGTCAATAATCGTTTGACAAACTTATTTTAAGTATTCAGGCATACGCACATCAGTTTACTCAATAACCATTTGACAGATGGAAAACAAATTTTTTATCGTTAAAAATTTGTATCGGAGCTTAAAATAGAAAGCAATTTTTGTTCTTAAATAGAACTTCAAGAAACTAAAATCTGCTTAGCCACATATCAAGTGAGGCTCACTGGCATCCATTCCATTTTAATTTTTTTTATTTTACAAATTTTATTAAAAAATAGATCAAATGTAAATTGAATCTTCAACAATTTAAAGCTCCATTGTAATTTTTTTCACTGAGGAATATATATAACCTGGATAAAGAAGCACGGGTAAGATGAGCGTCTTGTAGAGTATTAGTTTTGTCGCACGAGAGAGGTCTGAGGAGAGGTCTCTGTTACTCAATTGCCTATTGAGACCATAATAGCACCTGTTGGCAAGAGTAATCCTGCGCTTGATCTCCAGACTGACATCATTTTTGGTGGTAACGGCGGAGCCAAGATAAATGAATTCCTTGACTACATCAAAAGTATAGTTATCGACCATAATCTGAGAATCAGTACGCCGCACTTCTCTACTTGTCGATAACATATACTTTGTTTTGCCCTCATTTACTGCCAGACCCATCTTCGCAGACTCCTTTTCAATAGCGCTAAAGGCAGCAGTAACATCTCGCTTGGTACGCCCTATGATGTCAATGTCGTCAGCGTACGCAAGCAACTGGACACTTTTATGGAAGATAGTGCCATTGCGATGCACTCCGCCTTCCGCCAAACACTCTCCATGACGAAGTGAAGAGGTCGCATGATAAGGGATCGCCTTGTCTGAAACCTCCACGGTATCAAAAGTTCGGAGAGGTCCATTCCTACCTTGACGGAGCTGCAGAAATTGCTCAACGTCATTCTGCATAGCCTTATCAGCTTCGCAGGTATACCGAGCTCAGACATTGCGGCAAAAACACGATCCATAATGGGCTATCAATGGCTGCCTTATAGTCGACAAAAAGATGATGTGTGTCAACTTGCTTTTCGTGGGTCTTTTCCAGGATTTGGCGTAGTGTGAAGATCTGGTCGATGGTGGACTTGCCAGGTCTGAAGCCGCACTGATAAGGTGTTTTGACGAGTGGCTTCAGTCGTTCACACAATACGCCTGTAGGAACCTTATATGCGATTGGGAGAAGGCTTATACCCCTGTAGTTGGCGCATAACGTAGGGTCTCCCTTTTTCAGGACAGGACAGAGGACACTGAGGTTCCAAGCGTTGGGCATACTTTCCTCTAGCCATATTTTGCAAATAAGCTGGTGCATGCGCCCTACCAACTCATTACAATCGGTCTTAAACAATTCAGCTGAGGCTTTATTGTTTTTAAGTCGCATAATAGTAACTTTGACCTCTTCATGGCTAGGCGGCGGAATATCCACGCCGTCATCGTCGATCGGGTACGGAACATCATCTCTAAAGGCAGTATTGGTATCGTCATCGCCTTGTAGCAGAGTAGAGAAGTGTTTCCTCCACAACCTCAGCACCCCTGCGGATCTGTAACCAGGTTTCCATTCTCATCCTTGCAGGAGGACGCTCCCGGTTTATAACTCTCGGTTAGACGCTTAACTTTTGATAAAATTTTCGAGCGTCATTCCTACATCTGTACATCTCGACTTCCTCACGCTCACGCCTTTCCTGCTCCCTCTTCTTGCGTCTGAAAAGGCGTCTCTTCTCCCTTCTCCTCTCTCTATATTCTCGACAATGGCTCGCGTAGCGGCAGACTGCAACGTTTTCTTGTATGCGGCGTTTTTCGCTGCAGCTGCCTCGCGACACTCCTCATCATACCATTGATTCCGTTGGGGTGGGCGTTAGAACCAAGGACTGTTTCCGCAGTAGTGCGCAAGGAGTGGGAGATGTTGGCCCACAGTCCGCCAATGTCGCTGAGATTAGATAGGGAACGACGGAGCTTATCTGAGAGTTGAGCGGAGAACGCCTCACTGTCCCTTGTGATCGCAGCTTTTTAACGTCCAGCTTTCGCCAGTGTACTAGAGCGCGCAGACCTTGAGGCGCTAATGCGCACTCGGAACTTGGCTGCGACAAGGTAGTGGTCCGAGTCGATGTTTGGACCTCTAAATGTGCGCACATCTAGTATACTGGAAACGTGCCTTCCGTCAATCACAATATGATCGATCTGGTTGGATGTTGATCGATCAGGGGACATCCAAGTGGCTTTGTGGATGTCGAGATGCTGAAACCTGGTGCTACATACTACCATGTTACGCGCCGCGGCGAAATCGATCAGCCTCATATCATTGGAGGTAGTGTTCGCGTGGAGGCTGAACTGTCCGACAGTGGGGCCAAAGATACCTTCCCGCCCGACCTTCGCATTAAAATCTCCGAGGACGATTTTGGCGTCATGGGCCGGGGACTTATCATATACGTCCTCGAGTTTAGCGTAGAAGGCATCCTTAACCACATTCGTCCTTTTCTTCCGTCGGGGCGTGAGCACAAATTAGGCTGATGTTGTAGAATTTTGTCCTGATGCGGATTGTAGCTATTCTTTCGTTCACAGTTGTGAACCCAGAGACAAAATGGCGAAGTCTCTTACTAACCACGAATCCGCATCCGAATTCGTGCTTATCAACATGGCAGCTGTAATACACAACCCAGGATGCTAGCCTTTTGCATCCTTGTCCTATCCATCGCATTTCCTATATGGCAGTGATGTCCGTCTTACATTTCATGAGGGCATCCGCCAACTGGGCGGAAGCGCCTACCCTGTGATGGGCGCGGACGTTTCACGTGCCTATTCTTAAATATCGTAGTCCTTTAAACATTTGCCGGGGTCGTCAACTTTCAGGGGGATCCTTTTAGAGGCTTGTATTTTGGTCTTCACTGGATAAAAGATTTTTACGTGTTGGGTTCCAAGCCCTACGCACAGCCCAAATTTAACGTCCAGGGGATTCGCTGCACGCATTAGTTAACATCTAGCGGGTGCTAGAATGCCATCCAGAAGGGGCCACGAGGAGGCTGCGTGTCAACTTGAATACAGCAAGACAAGGATCGCCCTGGTGGTCGCCACGTTTACCACATTCAGAAACTTTACCTTGTTTGCATGCAAACCATTCCTCCTTTTTTGGAATAGAATCTCAAATATATACGAAGATCTCAATATGCCAACAACCAAACTAGATATACAAATATAATATCATTCATTTAATAAGAGGAACACTGAAACTCTCATCTCCTGGAAAAAATACGTTTACAAATAGTATTGGATATGAAACAAATATTTGGCAGGTAAATTTCAAAACAAAATAATATTATATCTTTATAAGGAGTTTTAATAACTCATTTTGGTCTCTTATTGCTTTACAATAAACATATTAAATTAGGTATTAATAACAGTCATAATATTGATAATGATGAAATTAATATTGATGTACTTAATGAAAGATTCAGAACATTGTCTATTTTGCCCGCAGATCATAATGTTTATCTAAATCACAGATTTTCCATATATTCGTAAAGATATTACTCCCTATTAATAAAAATAATTGATATTGCTAATGCTAATAATAATAATTCGATGGTAATACTTTCTTAAATGGTGTTCAGACTAAAATCCATTATTGATCTGAACATTTTATATACTATTTCCATTATTTATTGCTCAATAAATACGAAAATTGTTATAACCAGGGCGAACTCAATAAGGTGATAGCAATTTTACAACAACTCAATTCGCAGTGATTTTTAACAAAAACAACATGTATTTGTTGCACTTGTTTTTTAACAAAAACAACATGTTGTTCTTGCTTTTGTTGTGGGCGTTAGATTGTCAAATGAAATTCGCCGTATAACAAAAATGACAAAGGCGAATTCATATAATGACATTAAATTGTTATTTTCTGTCATTATATCTCTTTTGTTTCTTTCTTTCTTGTTTTAAAAAAAATTTAATTTTTAAATTTTTTTCAAAATACTAACTGATTTGCGCTGCCACTAAGGCAATCACTCTACAGGGGGTACTGAAAGTCAAAAGAGTAGATTCTAGGATAAAAGCTGTCCCAGAACATTAAAGATATTTAAACAAATAAACAAAAGACTGTATATACAGTGAGCAAAAATAATGTGTACACTTATAAAAAAATAACAAATATATTATTAAACAGCATTTGGTTGAAGACGACTTTCTAGAGAATTTGGTCACTGTAGTCAAATAATTGCCACCTTTTTTTTGCGTATGAATATTGAAATTTCTTAATTTCGATGATTATTTTCTTTATACATGACCAATAGAGAAATATTTTAATTTTTATTAAAAATAAAGCTTTTAAGCTTTTATTTAGTCTTTATAACAATAAATTTCCCTTTATAAATATATTTTTGTTCAAAAATTTATTTCGAGGTAGTAAGTGTACAAATTTTTTTTTTCCACTGTACGTAACTAAAACATTTGACAATCACGTGTACTGAAAAAATCACTCAGCTGGGCTGATAACACCATCTTATATGAATTTGCCTTGGTTATAACATTGAGTAAATTTTAAAATGCAGCACTGTTATAAGTATGTTCATTGAGAACATTAACCTTTATGTCAGCAAACAAAAAATTAAACATACATCAACAGAAGCATACTCGAATATGTTTATACTTTTTATATGGAATTTCTTTTGTTGCTAAGCTTATTTCAGTATCGATTTGGTTTTTTTCATCCCATGAGCATGAGACATTTTTCAGACATAAGCCACTTTATACGTTTCGACAACGGAAACACACGTCAACAGCGTAAAAAAACCGACAAAGCTGCAACCAGAACAGACTTATTTTTAATGCTGAATTAGAATCTACGCAGCAATTACATAGCAGGTCCAAACTTGACAGTTGATGAGCAGTTATATCCCTTCCGTGGTGGGACAATTTGATACGGCGTCCGGCGAACGGGATAAAAACATAATAGAAGGTAGTGAAGGACTTGTGTGTCAATATTTTTCGTTAAGGTGGACAGAATATTGTTTGTGATAATTTCTTCACAACTTATAACATAGCGAAAAGTTTAATGATGGACAGCAGTTTAGCAATGTTAGGTACTATGAACAAAAGACGAGTGTTTGTATCACCATATTTCGCTTTATCTAAAGGACGGAAAGTAGAGTCAACTTACATTTTAATAACAATATTACCTTGTGCTCTTACATTGAAAAAAGTCGGTTCTCTCCACAATGCATTATTCATGCAAAGTGCAAGGTCCAAAGAAAAAGCCATTCATGATCTTAGACAAGCTTTTAGCCGAATATGCGACAAAGTGGCTATCAAATAGATGGTCCTTGGCTTTCTTCTACAATATACTAGACGTCGCTACCCTTGCAGCATACATAATTTACGTTGAGAATAACCCAATGATAAAAGCTTCCACAAGCCGATGTAGAATGTTCCCACATAGCCTTAGCGAACAACTGGTGAAACCGGAAGTAGAAAACAGACCCAAAAATAACACGTTACACAAATATTTTACACACGCAATGCTATCGAATCCATATATGGGAAATCTTTGAACTAAAGAGGTTCTGCAGATGAAAGCGTGAAATAACGTAACATCACTGGTAGAATAAAAGCTAAAGGAAATTGCTACATATGTACAAAACGTCGGCCAAAAGCCCGTGTGTGTCACAATGTAATAAATGTATTTAAGAAAAAATAGTATGTAATTTTTTTTTAAATTTTCTTATATTTGATTGAATTTCAATTTTATTTTATTTTATTATTTAGAACTTGTAAATTTTATTCAATCAACATCCATCAACATATTTTCATATATTTCATTATACATGCTCAGGTATGCAATTGTTGACGTAAGGAGTAGGAATGAAAAAATGGCTACATCCTTGGCCCCTATTCCCCAGGAATAAGGTAGAAAACACTACTAGCGTGGATAATACAGTTATTATTTCCTGAGATACGGCGATTTAAAAAAACAGAACATACCCGGGTATGTATCTGTTGACATAAAGGTTAAAACTTATGCGAATAAATTTTGCTAATATTTGACAACACAAATCTAAACAACGCCAAATAAAAAACGACAAAACACATACTGGATAGCTGCCAACGTTTTACTCAGGAAAGATTCGGAATTTTTGGACATTCCACTCCTAGTTCGCTGCTTTGTATATCATCAATTGAAAATATACATAAAATTTCTCCCTTTTTAAAGCAAGAGAAAACAGGTTCAAGGTTAGTGAAGTGTTGGCTTTCGGGTCAAAATATTGATGTGTTGGACTGGCTACCCCTAAGTCCTGATGTCTACCCAATTGAAAATTTATGGGCAATTGTAAAAAGAGATCTTAAAGACATAAAACCTTGAAATAACGACGAATTGCTTCAGCTGGTGCAACAATGTTGGCAAAACATATTAGTACAAACATGCCAACGTTTGATATAAAGTTTGCCGAAAAGACTTGCAGATGTTGTTCAAAACAAGGGCTATCCGACAAAATATTAAAGAATATGACCATTAAATGTGAATATATTAAAATATTTTTAAGCTGTTTGTAAGAATATTTTTCGTTTCTAATTATATGACCAACCTGATTTTGGAATTTTGTGATTTTCGCTATTTTTTTTTTAAATGATATTGATGCTGTGAATTTTTTTAATTTAAACTTAAAGCTGGTTTGTTGTATTATGTTTTTTATTTATTAGATTTTAAATGAGTAACAAAGTTTTGAATATAAATTAACAAACATACATGTCGCTTAATCGTTTCTAATTATAAGGCCACCACTGTAGGTATGAAAAATAAAGAAAACCAGAATGGGATGGATTCCTGATATGTTGCCAAGCGAACTGTTCTTTTTTAGTTTCATTAAGTTCGTTTTTTAAAACATGAATTCCTTTCTAACTTCTTAAGCGTCGACTCAAATCTTTACGAATCAAAATAAAAACAATGTCGTCGTTTTCCAGCTGATTAGCGTATGCCTAAACATTTAAAATAATTTTGTCATTTAAACGAATATTGATTCAAATTCATTCAAAGGAATGTATAAATGTGTAAATGGTAGCTGGCCATTTTGCAGAAAATCTATCTGGCTTCTTACAAAAACACCGTTATACAATTACTTCATTAAGAGTGTTTGAGGAAATGCGTACTTACATCGATCAAGGAGATATTGCGCTTTTAAGTCATGATCATTCGAATTAATCTGACATAGTCAGTCATAATCGACGATATACGATGTTAGATAGAGCATTTTGAGTAAAGTTAGTTCTGTTCAGGAAACAAAAGTACCGAGTCGAAAAACAATGAGAACGCCAGAAAAATTACATAAATAGAGCTCATAATTGCTTCCGCATTCATCATGTTCCTTATGTCTGATACTCTTATAATATTTTAACATTAATAACTTTTGTGTAAGAAAACTTAAAAATTCAATTTACACGAATTAAGTAAACTCTGCAAGTACATTTTCAATCCGTATTAAGAACTGGAGTATGAAATTAAATGAATCAATTTGCTCTTGATATGCAAGAAAACGCGTCTTTCCCTTTAAATAAGTAGAGTCAACATTTGCTTATCGTAAAAACTAATTAAATTAATGGTTCAATATTTAACGTAATTGGTAGAAACACCTGCTTGAAATTGGACTGTAAACTCTTTCTGCTTAATTCATTTCTAAAAGAAATAGTGTTCAGCCTAAAAAATGAAATACGTCAAAACAAAATTCTACACAGGATTACACTGGCAACGTTCGATTTCAATGTGGCTTCTGTCATTGTCATTTTCGTTTGAAATATACAAAAAAATTATTTTCTACAAACATACAAACATTTGTTAGTGTTTTTTTCACTACCTTTGCTCGAATGTATTTTGTGCTCGAAACTAGTATAATAATGTAATAATAATGCACAATATTTTATTTAAAATTTTAAATACTTCGTGTTGTTATAATTGAATTTATTAAAAACTTTTTCGCATCTCAAAAAACTTGGAAATAAGGGAAAACGCTGGCAGTTATTGATAGGACACAAAAAATTTTCTTAGAAATTTTATACCCTGATACTCTGTTCAAAATTTCGAGGGAAAGGTTGTCAAATTATATATAAAAATATTTCGTATGAAATTGATCAAGTAGTTCTCTGCACTGTTCGGAATGTTTAAATCACCATTTTTTTTCATTTCAACATATTTCTATCAACATTTTATTATGTGCGAAATAACATCAGCATGGGTGTTTCGCAACAAATTTCAACAAACAGCTCAACATTTTTGTTTATCGAATTATTTTTTTTTGTTATACTTTTTATTGTCATCAGCAGAATCTAAATTTATAATGCTCAATAAATAAAAATTTAATTTTTTTGTTGTATTAAATTGCGACTTTATTGTAATATAGTTTCTAGTTTCCTTTTATTTCATTCTACTCTTAATTCCATTATTCCAAACAAAAAAATGGGGATTCCCCATTTTGTACTGTCAAAATTTCTGTTCACGTTCAGTGCGATAATTTTTTAGCAGAAGAAAGTTGCGAATAATCATTGATTTTTATATTTTAAGAATTTTTTAAAACTTCATATATACTTGTGAGCGATAAACATTTATAACTTTTGTAATTATAAAATATAAAAAAAAAATTTAATTATAATTTTGTGGTTTAACCATGTCAAAAGGAATTAAAAAGAATGAAATGAAAAGAAAAGTTATTTCTTTAGAGACTAAAATTAAAATCTTAGATCGACTATGTATTGGAGAAAAAGTAACCGATGTAGCTAAATATTATTCGGTGAATGAAACAACGATAAGGACAATAAAAAATAATGAAGACTCCATTAGAAATGATGTATCAGCTAAATCATGTACGAGTATGAGCAGAGTTTCATACGTAAGAGATGTAGCAATGGAAAACATGGAAAATCATTAATGATATGGCTAGAAAAACGGATTCCGATTGATACCAATCCAATTACAAATAAGGTTTTAAAGGAACTGTCTTTTTCTGCAAGTCATGGTTGGTTCGAAAGATTCAACAAAAGACATTCATTACATAATCTAAGACTGAAAAGTGAAGAAGCATCTGCTGATTCAGATCCAAAAAAACAATATCCAGCAAAATTTGCAGAAATTGTTTCCGCTAACTCTTATACTTATACTCCAGAATTTAGGTTGTTTTGGATAAAACTGCCGGTAAGAACCTATTTAGCTAAGGCTCACAAATCAGCTAGTGGTCATAAAGCAGCGACAGAACGCATAAGTTCTTTTCTGCAGCAACAGTTCAGGTGATCATATAATGAAGCCATTAGTCATTAACAAGTCAGGAAAACAACTCTCATTTAAAGGCATAAACATCAACAACCTTCCCGTTTATTGGATGGCTAATAAGAAAGCCTGAATTATTGCTACACTTTTTAAGGAATGGCTTCATAACTTTTTTGTTTCAGACCTCGAAAGGCATTTAAGTAAAAAGGATTGCCTTTTAAAGACCTTCTTTTAATTGATAATGCACCTGGACAACCTCAAGATTTACAACACGAAAAAGTAGAAGTTGTATTTTTACCCAAGAATACGACTTCTTTATTGCAGTCAAGGGATAATTTCGACTTTTAAGTCACTGTACATCAGGCAAACCTTCAGGTACATTTTAAATCAAATAGAAAGTGATGGATCTCTTTGGACTATGGATTAAGTGTATTGTACTGATATATAAGGAAATTAAGATATGAACGCTCAATGTCTGCTGGAAAAAATTATTGAAGTTGGAAGTGAAAATCCCAGATTACCATTGGAGCATGAATATTCTATGATAACGGAGTTGGCGCATACAATAGGAAAAAAAGGTTTTGAGGACAGTCATTATAGAACTAATGGCGGACGAAGCACTAGATAAGAATGGCTTAGTTAACATGGTTAATGAAACAAATAGTCGTGAAAATCATCCTGATAAGGAGGAGTCTGCACCAGTTGTATTCATCGCAAAAGTCATCCGCGAAGGACTTAAATTTGGGCAAAAATTGGGAAATCATTTTCTACAAAATGACCCGAATGTTGAACGAGTTCTCCAATTCCTGCGAGATAATATCAGTACATAATTAAATTTTTGTTAAAATTGTTTAAATATTTATATTTCTAGTTTCTGTATGTAAAATGAATAACATATCCATATACAGGAGTACACTTTTATATATTTGTATTTCAATGGAAGGATAGTTACTTTTATATTTTTGAAAATAAATATACATATACATGAGACTCATTGTCAACGCTCCATGGTTTGTATCAAATTTTTCAATCCACAATGACCTTTCCATTCCAAAGGTAATAGACGAAGTAAGAAGGTTCAGTTACAACTATTCAGACAGGCTAATTCGCCACAACAATCCATTAGCTATTGCTCTTCTTGATCACACCAACGAAATAAATCGATTGAGAAGACAATACATTCTGGATTTTCCATTTCGAAATTAATTACGTATCTATTTTGCTTATTGTAAATATGTATATCCTTCACCAATATTAATTCATAGATAAAATTTGCATAAGTATGTACGTGTTTCTGCATTATACTGTTCAAAACGTATTCTAGCAACAACAATAATTTTATTTGTTATTCCTTTATTTATGCCCTTTGTAACGGAGATCATCAAACCAAGATTGCTTAAGAGCCAGTTGGTCACATGTAACGTACCGTAAAAAACGTTCTCTCTCCTTAGCAAAACGGGACAATCTGTATAAAACAGAATTCTCTCACGTTTTTACATGACATTTGAACATGAGTGATGGGGCTATTGAATGCAGAGTTGCATTGCGGCACAAATGCCCCCTTTGGTACATTCATGTTTATTTATATAAAACTTACATACATAATACATAATTGGCCATTACAACCCTTCAGTCAGGATTATGGCCTAGCTTCTTACACCACTTATGTTGCGTGTGTTAATTCTATACATGTGTGGAGGGAGCTACAGTTTAAAGTCAACTCCGAACGACAGATTTTTGAGAAACTTTTCATGGCAATTTCATTTACTCTCAGAGTTTTTGCCAGAAAACTGCATGCAAAGTCGGAGTCTTGTGAGAAGACGCGTTGCGTGTGAAGTAAACCAATCATGGTTTGAAGATCTCCGTTACAAAGATCTATAGAACAATTGTGTAGTAATTGTTATTGTTCATCGAAAAGGGCATAAACAAAGGAATAACAAATAAAGCAATTGTTGTTAGAATCAGTTGTGAACAGTGGCACACAAAATTGTGTGAATAATAAAGGATTTAATAAAAACAGAACACAAATTTATTTTTATTTTTATTTGCAATCAACGAGCTCATATTTCAAACGTTTTTAAAAGGTAAAAAAACGTAAGATACGACACGTTATTTACAAAGGTAAAAACGTACATGATAGTGTGACCGTTGTGTGGCCGGACCTGGTACGAGTTCTCCTTCGTCTCTCTTTCGGCGTAACTTTGTATATAATTTTAGATCCGTTTAGTATCCCTCTCTCGAAAGCCCTGAAAACCTGAATTCTGATGTAACATAAAAATTTTCATCATGACTCGAGGATGCCCAAGAGAGAGAGAACAACCAATATTATGCGTACTCTACACATGACGCAATTCTACCCAAGCAAATGCCTTTTGGTACTTTCTATTTAAAATAAAACTTTTTAATATTTAAAAGTTTTTAAATACATATTCTCATGATTCTATATATTCATAATTATTTTTTTTATTTTTTATTATTGCTATTCTAACTAGAGATATTGATTTGCAATTAAATAAAAAAATATTTGAATAGAGCAATATTCGACTCTGCTTATATCTAAATTCCATAAATATTGACTCAGATTAAACCAAAAAGGTAATATTCCATTAGATTACAAGAATAAAAATAAATATAATAATAACATAAAATTTGAGAAGTAAATATAATTTCTTCCAATAAAGGCTTCGGTACTTTTTGAATGTTTCTTTTTCTTTACAACACTCATCACTGTTCTTTGCATTGTGTTGTGTTCATTGTATGTTGCTTTATGTTCTGTTTCGTTTTTGTTAATATTCTTTGTTGACATATGCCCCGTTTTTAACCTTTCTATAACTCCGATTTTTCGTCTCTAACGCTTGACTAACTAGTCCCTTACTTCACATGCAACGCATCTTCATCACAAGACTGACTGAACTTCTTTCATATAGCGATGTAAACAGTATGATGAATGTTCTCGTAGGTGGATGTTCTGGTCTTCGCCTTCTCGAGACCTCTATGAATGTAAACATCATTGTTCATATTTATTTATGCCTTCCTGTTTGTTGTTAGTGTAGGTTGTTTACGTTTGTCCTTGCAGTATTGTTGTTGCTTGTTGGTTTACTTGTTTATCCCTTTTTCGTTATACTGATGTTGTTGTTTTATTTTTGTTTATTTGTTAATCGAGCAAACAAGTCCGTTGTTTTGTTTTTGTAGATTAGTTATTATGATTCTATTTTACGCACAAAAAATTTAAGCAGAATAAATAAATAATATATATTGTTACAAAAACGGAAATAATGTAACATTATTTAACATTAATATGTTAAACATTTTAATGTTTGACAATATTATAAGGAATCACTGAATAAGAATGAAATTCGTATACGGGGTTTTTGAGATTGCTGTTTTCGAATCTGAGATAAAATTTTTCAAATTCAAAATGGAGAATCTAATACGGGGAGCAAAAATTTAAAATTTCTTTAGTTTTACATGAAAATCAATGGGAACACAAATTTCAAAATTTCTTTGAACTTCAAATAGGTACATAGTGGTTAACGAGAATCATAATTTCAAATCTTAGGTAAAATTTTTCAAATACAAAATGGTGGATACAATACTCTTATAAAATTTCTTCTGATTTCAGTATGTAAATCTGTTGACTGTGTAAAATGCAAACTTTTTTATCCAAAACCTCTAAAATAATAAACAATTAAGTGCAACTTCATAAAATTATTTCAAAAAAATCTGACCAGCGGAGGCTGCCCACAAAAAATGATTTTTGTCAAAAATATTTTATAAAGGTTATTTGTCAAAAATTGCAACATGAAATTGACAAGACTAAACTTAAAACTCTTATCTCTTACTCTCACGGATTTAATTGTTATAACGCAACCAAATTCACCAATTTCTTTTTTTAATTTTGAATAAACTCAGTTTTTAGGAGAAAAATTCATTAAAGATTACGTCGGAAGTATGAGCTTTTTTTTGTCAACATGAGTTATTTTTTGACAAAATCTTTTTCTTAAATTAAACTTTTGTTTTCTATATTTAATTTAAATTTATGTCAGATTTTCAACTACCTACATATTTCGAAAACCTCAAAAAATTGTACTGCCTTTCATCTTTGCTCACTTCACTCACAATCATTGTTAATTTTTATTCTTGAGTGAAAAAAAATGATTTTCTGCCACAAGAATAAAAAATCGGTTGAATGGCAAAATATTGGTCAACCTTTAATTTTTGCAACATCTTGATAACATTGTCATTTTTATTTCCATTCTCTTTTTTTAGAAATCAATCGATGTACAAAAAATATCGATGTTTTTAATGTCTCCCACTAAATAAATGACTTGAATTTTCTGTGATATGATATGAGAGAGAACGTCGACATACAGACAGCGCTGTCATTTACATTTCTATTCATATCTAGCAACGGGAACACGTAATTTGCCAATTTTGTAATAGCAAGTAGAATTTATAAGAGGCTTGGTATTAGTCAATCGGCGGTGATCGCAGCTCAGAAGAGACGCAATGTGACACCCAAATCGCAAATCAGCGGACGCAAAAAATTATGATATATTTATTGTAAATAGGAAAAACAAGTTTATTGCTTTCTTATTGTCAAATGCGTAAGAAACGCACAGTTTGGCTGTAGTTTATTAATTGATTCTTATTCTTAAAATTAATCACAATTTATACATAAATATTGCTGATCCAGCATTATGTTTACAGTGAAAGGTATATTAAGAATTTCGATCAATTACCAAGAATATGAAAATACGAACATGTCCAACACTAACAGCGTTGATAACATTGACTATTAAATTGCAAGCGCAAGCAAATTGATCGTTGCTTGAATTTACCAAACAGAAGAGCTAGCAACATTGTATGCGTATGCATATGCGTTATTAATAATTTGAATTTTTATGCTAAAAGAGTTGCTTCCCGTATGTGTCGGCAATGAAGACTTCATGAACATACTACAATATATATATATACAGTGCTGTGCAAAATAATAGACTTATTTTTATTTCGAAAATATTTTCCATTATGAATGATATTTAAATTTATTTTTTATTTATTTAAGAACTGTACTAAAATGACACACCAACCACAAATGTTTTTGTTTTTTGATGGCTTTATTTAAATAAAAAATAAAAAAAATTCGTTTTCCTGTGATTCAAAATAATAGACTTCTTCAAAATTTCTTAAGGAAATATTTTTTTTTATTAAAGGGTAAAACAAATTAAATGTTCTACTAATATTGAATATTATAATAATATGCCAAGTTATTTCAATAATGAATGAATGACCGACATTGTTGTTTTAAACGCATTGAACACTTCTGGGCATTGATTATATCATTTTAGTATTTTTCTATAGAAATTGCCTCCCATTTCTTTTTAACCTCTTCCCAAAGTTGATTTTTATTCCAAAATGTCTCCCCATCTGAGCCTCTCTTTAGCTCAACCCAAAGGTTCTCAATACGATTGAGATGCGGTGACTGTGAAGGCCACTCTAAAACAGATAGGTTGTTAGCACTTAGCCAAAATTTAACTAATTTTGAGGAGCACTTAGGATCATTGTCCTGTTGAAAAGTCCATTCTGGTGGTATATTGTTCTCCGCATAGGGTAGCATAATATTGTTACGAAAATGGAAATGGTGTAACTTCGTTTAACATTAAAATGTTAAGCAAAAGCTACAAAAACAAAAACAACGGACTTGTTTGCCTGATTAACAAATAATGAAGAATAAAACAACAACATCAATACAACGAAAAAGGGATAAACACATAAACAGCAAACAATAGCAACGCTGAAGGGACAAAAGTATACAACCTACACTAACAACAAGCATGGAAACATGTATGAATGTAAACATGTTGTTTACATGAACGTAAACATGTTGTTTACATTCATAGAATTCTCTTGAAGGCGAAGACTAGAACCTTCGCCTACCAGACATTCATCAGACTGTTTACATCGTGATATAAAAGGCAAAGCAAAGCATGAAGGATCGGAGTAGAAGTTCAGTCAGTCTTGTGTGAAGACGAGTTGCGTGTGAAGTAAACCAATCGTGGTTTGAAGATCTCCGTTACAAAGATCTACAGAACAATTGGTGTGATAATTGTTATTGTTTATCGCAAAGGGCATAAACAAAGGAATAACAAATAAAGCAATTGTTGTTGTTAGAATCAATTGTGAATAGTGGCACACAAAATTGTGTGATTAATAAAGGATTTTATTGAAATTAAACACAAATTTATTTTTATTTTTATTTGCAATCTACGAGCTCATATTTTAAACGTTTTTAAAAGGTAAAAACGTAACAATTGGTGTCAGAAGTGGGATTAACAATCTAAAAGTAAAAATAAATAAATAAAAAGAAAAAAAAAAAAAAATGAAACTCTCCGAACTAAGAGTGGAACGACTTAAACGAAAGTTGGGTAAATTAGAGCTGCCAACAACGGGCACGAAAAATGAGCTCCAAAGGCAACTAAGGGAGGAACTTCAGCATCAGGGCATCGATACGATTCTTACGAATTCGAAGACGAGGAGGAACGGAGAGTTTACAGGCCCCTGCAACTCCCAGCTTAATGGACATAAATTCGTTGCTAGCCGCTGTGATGGAAAAAATGGAGAAGCTACATGCAGAGTCTCGAAAAGAAACTGATCAGAGAATGGAGAAGCTACTTGCTGAGTCTCGAAAAGAAACTGAACGAAAATTAGAAAAAATGCAAGAAGCTTCTGAGCAGAGAATGGATAAAATGCTAGCAAAATTGGTGGCAATTGAAAGGAGTTTCGAGGAAAAGGTGGATGAAATGATAGAGTCATTCAATAAAGGCATTGCTAATGACAAAGGGAAGGTGTCAACTTCGAAAAAGACAATGATGGCGAAATGAGGTGGAGAAGGCAATGACGGTGAAGAGGCGGAATACGAAGTTAAGGACATTGTTGGTCACAAGACGGAACTTGGGGTGTCGTATTTCCTAATCAGATGGAAGGGGTACGTAAAATCCGACGCCACCTGGGAGCCGGAGGAAACAATTAGTTGTCCTGAAATCATTGAGAGATATAAGAAGAAACAAAAACAATTGGCGAAGAAAGGTTCTACACCAGCCAAAAATCAAGGAGGAAAGGCAGACGCCAGTCGAGGAAATAAGACACCAGTCGACGAAGAACAAGAAGGAAGTTGAAAGATCAGTGATCATGCTGAGGAGAAAGAGAATAAAAAGATGTGCGAAAGTAGTACCGAACTAGACTGGGATACCGATGAACAAATAGGTGAAAGTGTTCCTATTGCGACGGGTATCAGGAGGGAAGGCAGGATCGATATTTCCTCACCAGTGGAAAAAGAGAAAGATCGTGATGGTGGTCCTAAAGAGTCAGGACGGAAACTGAGCCGCTCACGATCTAAAGAATGAGAGCGGAATACAGGGAAACTGAACGTGAAAGGGAACAAGAGCACGAACGTGAACGTAAAAACGAGCAGAGGGATAAAGAACGTGAACGCGAGGAGGAACGCGAGGATGAAGTTGGTGAAAAACGTTGAAGACCTGCAACGTGAGAAAGAAATAGAGGAAGAGTTACGTGAGTGCAAAAAGACAGAGAAGAAAGCGCGGAAACAGGAAACGAAGCGGCTTAAAGAGCTCCTAGAAGACTAGAATGACGGAAGCGATGATGGTAAATATTCCAAGAGTCGGGAACTGCAACGACGTCTGGCGGAAAGAGTTCGAGAGGCATATTAGATGGAAAGGGCCGAAATAACGAACATGAAAATTGTGCAGACCGCAGATAATTATTGATGTTAATTTGGAAAAGCGTAAGGAACAAGTACAAGTCAGGGATAAGCACATGTCTTCGGGAAAACGTCCGAAAATTCACATGCAATCTACCATCAAAATGTCGTCAATGTGGGACCAGCAAGTGTGGGACTAGCAGAGACCGTGGCTCCTGCACTAGCCCAGGGACCGATCGCACGATTTCCAGACTTGCAGTAAGACGAGAGCGAAAGATGAAAGTCGTGGAGGAAGAGTATGGCTTTTAAGTAAAATTAAAAGGTTAAACGATGTAATGTACAGGAGACAGAAAGGTTTATAACCCCCGAGTAAAAATGAAAATCGTACACGTAGAGCGCCTGGCGAAATATGGAGAGGAGATAATGAGCCTATTCGGGACGAACAGGCTTAAGTGGGCGGCAGTGTTACGAAAATGGAAATGGTGTAACTTCGTTTAACATTAAAATGTTAAGCAAAAGCTACAAAAACAAAAACAACGGACTTGTTTGCCTGATTAACAAATAATGAAGAATAAAACAACAACATCAATACAACGAAAAAGGGATAAACACATAAACAGCAAACAATAGCAACGCTGAAGGGACAAAAGTATACAACCTACACTAACAACAAGCATGGAAACATGTATGAATGTAAACATGTTGTTTACATGAACGTAAACATGTTGTTTACATTCATAGAATTCTCTTGAAGGCGAAGACTAGAACCTTCGCCTACCAGAACATTCATCAGACTGTTTACATCGTGATATAAAAGGCAAAGCAAAGCATGAAGGATCGGAGTAGAAGTTCAGTCAGTCTTGTGTGAAGACGAGTTGCGTGTGAAGTAAACCAATCGTGGTTTGAAGATCTCCGTTACAAAGATCTACAGAACAATTGTGTGATAATTGTTATTGTTTATCGCAAAGGGCATAAACAAAGGAATAACAAATAAAGCAATTGTTGTTGTTAGAATCAATTGTGAATAGTGGCACACAAAAGTTGTGTGATTAATAAAGGATTTTATTGAAATTAAACACAAATTTATTTTTATTTTTATTTGCAATCTACGAGCTCATATTTTAAACGTTTTTAAAAGGTAAAAACGTAACAATATCCTTCAAAATATCACTGTACATTTCTTTGTTCATTATTTCTATTATCCGATAAAGAGGGCCAACATCATGCCAGGAAAATGCACCCCACACAATTATACTTCGGCTATGTTTTATAGTCTTTTTTGTATAACGATCATCTAGTGAATTTTCGTTTGGTCTTCTAACATTTCTGCGACTATCTGACCCGAAGAAGTTCATTTATGTCTCGTCGCTCCACAAAATGTTCTTAAAATCATCAGCTACACAATTTTTAAATTTTGTGGCAAATTTTTTTCGTGCTGTTTTGTTTTTTGAGCTTAAAAATGATATCTTCCTGGCAATTCTACTTGGCAAACCTTTCTTTAAAAGTCTTCGTCCAACTGTTGAAGAACTAATTATGTTACCTATTCAGAAACGACTTTTGAAGATAGAAATAGTTGCTTCTTCAACAGAAGAGCTATCCGTCTATCACGTGTTTCTTTTGATGACTTCCACTTGATCCCGTTTCTGACGAAATGATGAGACCTTTCAAGCAATTCCGCAATAAAATCAAGTCCTTTTCCTTTTCCTTGGTCACGTAATTTTTTTCACTATTTGCCTTTCTTCAAGAGTGCAATGTACATTACGACCCATCTTTTCGTAAAAATAATATTATTTTCTAATATTTTTTCAGCAATAATATTTCATTAAACTTATATAATAATTATTTTCAGAAAATTTATCCAAATTATAAGGTAAATTAAAACAAAAAATATAATCCTTTAAAATAATTCTATTATTTTGAACAAATTATATTTTAACTTTTTACGAAAGCGCATGGAGGAAAGAAAGAAATTTCTTAAAAAAATATTACGGGAAAATGGAATGTTGGACAATTTTTTTCACAGATACTAGGCTTAAAACTTTATCACTTATTGTTTAAAATAAAAAATATAAAATTTTTTCACTTTAATCAATTATTATAAATTAAATAATAATAGATTGCGTTTTATCAATATATTTTTAGCAATATCAGCTATACCTAAAATCGTCTGCGAGACGATTCATGCACTGGAGTTGCACGATGAAACGCCTTCTTGGAAAATTATGGACAACAAGGGTCGAGTCACGGTGGTACTTCACTGGGACCAGCGTCAGAGTGGAGGAAGTGGCGGTGCAGCAAATAACCAGAGTGGGCCTACTAGCGGTGGCGCTGGCAGTAGTAATGGTCTCATATCATCAGAAAAATATTCGCCCTCAAAGAAAGGACTTTCTGCTCAAAGTTCATTGGATAATAAATCCGTATCATCACAATCACCACAACAGAGATACACAAGCCCACAAATAACAGTTATAAGTGATGAAGGACCTGCAAGTATATATCATCCCGGCGGTGTGGTTCTGCCACCTGGTGTTGTGATACCTGGAAGTAATAGACGACTTTCAAAGCAAGGTGGTTCTTTTGATAGTGCTGTGGGTGCCGTTCACGTACATACACCTGAATGTGCTCATCATGCTCACACACCTAGTCGTGCGGGCAGCCCCAGTACAACGGAGTGTGATTTCCATTGTTGTGCCTTGCACGAAGAGGGACGAAAAATTGCAGTACATAAAAGTGTGGCCACCTCTCCCATTCAAGATGGTAATACAAGCCCACAGCCTCAGCAGCAGGCAACGTTAGGTATGTCATCGGTTGTGGATCCTATGATGGGCGGAAGTATGCAACGCCGCTCGTCGGGGACAAAAGGTCATGTAAGATTCTTAGATATCGCGCCAGAACGCGATAGTTCAGAAAGTGAAACAGAAAACACAATCATGGAGGACGAAAAGGTAACAACAGAGAAATTTTTACTACTTATTGACCAACTATCAGTCGATCAAAAACGCCATCTTAGCATTAAAGACATTGGCATCATACTAGAGCGTCTTAATTCTAAAATTCTTGATGTTGAAAGATTAGACCGCGAGTCTGAGTCAGACGATTGCTACAACTGGACGATAAAGGCCACAATACGTGGTGACGCATTACGAGAACTGGGTGTCATATACAATGGCAACTATTATGCAATCTCTGAACATCCTGGTTACAAAGAAGAAGTCGAAGAAAATGGCGAAGAAGTAGAAGAAGAGGACGAAGAAGATCGTATATAAATAGTGATTACAACAATTGAATTTAAACATTTTATTTCAAATACATTTGAACACACACATACAATCTAAGATTTTTTAACATTTGTAAGCCTAAACAAACCAACAAAAAAGCAACCTTAACGTTTGTTAAATAATTAAAGAAAACCAAAAAAAAAAAAACAAAAACAAAAACAAAAAAAACGTCAACTAACTAAAAGTCCTATCTAGAAAGTGTACAGTAGCAAATTAAACCAAACTGATTATTTGAATGTACTACTCAACTTAAAAAGTGGAGTGAACATAAAATAGCTGAAATGCTATCTCAACTCATGTATAATCCCAGTTTCCTTGTTTTGTTAATTAATTATTTTAATAACGTAATAGTTTTCATTTTAGTTTATATTTTATTAAACAAGGCGCTGCAAAAACAAAACCAAAGTAACATTTTTTCTATTTGATGTCATTGACCAAAATTGCTGGCTTCTGTAACGATATGTCTAAGCACTAATTTGTCTAAATATTTAGACTTATTTCATGCAACAAGTTTCGTTTTAATGTTCAATTAAAGTACTGTGGTTTCATAAACAAATAAAGCTCCACTTTCAATCAGTTTTACCAATGGTGTCGCCAGACGACGGACTTATTAACGCCAACACTGTTACTTACTAATATGTTCTCTTACCTGCTTTCCTTTGCTTCAATTTTATCAATTAGCACCGGGTCATACAGATTAACGCAGAAACTCTGAAAGAGATAGAAATTATTTGTTACCAACAACTCTCAGGTCGATTTGGTTCAATTTTATATTTTTTCCAAACAATACTCTTCATATTTCATTTTTTCCACGAGCTTTCATCTAGTAATCTAATAATATACTAATACCTAGTAAGTGATAAAATCAGCATATGTTTCCTTTTGCATTGCAATTTATTGAGCAAAGTTGTCAGAAAGTTGTGAAACAGTTGACAAACTTGTTATGTTTAATTTTGTGTAGAATGATATGCTTCATAATCAGTATCAGTTGTGAGTTGCAGTTAAAAAGATATGCGTATGTCTTCGATATATTTTCAATTAGTTTCTCCAAAAAGCGGTATTTTCGATATATATATATACGTTGAGTTTTCAAACTTTTTTATTGATTTCTCCTGCAATATGAGATTTCGTCCTACAAATCGAAAAAAATTCTTACGGAATTACTGCGCTTCTCTACATATTTAAATTATCGTGAAAGAACTCCCATTTTGTTTTGTTTTGTTTAAAGAATAGGCTCATTTTATAAAAATATTGAATTCTTTCTGTTCAGAATATAGTATTCAGTGGGTAGTGAGTGAAGTACTAAGAAGGTACCGAACTTTTTAAAAAATATTAAAAATCGACTTAATGCTTCTGTCTCGTTTGCTTCACCACCAACAAACCGAGGACGTAAAGGTCTCTCAGTTGAGAAGAGTAAACAAAATATAAAAGCAAAGAAATGTATAGAGATGGGAAACAATGTTCCTTTGGCAAAAATAGTTAACGAAATAATCTCATCTCCAACAAGAGCCACAAAATATGGAAAAAGTTTCGAACAGGTACAAACACAGCTATTAAGTGCGATAGAAGCATTTTCGGTTTTAGTTGAAGCAAAGTTAATTCGGCACGAATATATCATTATTCGAAAACCCATTCCTGATCAATTTCCGCCATAAAAAAGTTTAAAAAACAAAAAAAAAAGTTGCTATAAAGAACAAGAACATACGAACTTGCTAAAGTCTTTAAATGGGCTTTGATGGAAGTTCCGGTCATAGTTCTTATAAGCAAGCAATTCACTGCTCTGGCTCTAATTATTTTGCTGTATTTATTAAATACTTGTGCCATGAAAAATGGTTTGCATGAACAAAACCATTTGACAAAATCCTCAACCTTCTTCTACCAGATTATGCAGACTCATAGAAACAGAAAGTACGACTTTGAAAATGAAGAGAAGAGAATGAAATTAAAAATCACAAGGATTCAAATATATCGGTTGGTGACAAATCAACAAAAATAACTAAGAAATTAATGTTAGTATGAATTGATGGTAAAGTCTAAAATGCTGTTACCACATTGGTTTTTTCAAAAATCATTATTTTTAATTTACTTTTAATAAATAATGCATAGTTATTCAAAAAAAAAAATTAAATATCGATAAAATGAGCTTCCCTAAATTAATTACCATTTTTTCAACGTTTCAACCCAATATGTAATGGACAAAACAGTCGTGCTCCAAGTGAGTAATTGTTCATAAAATAATGTCATCTCTGGCATACATCTAGTTTTAAATTTCTTTGAATTTAAAATTCTTTGTTATACAAAGGTCAAATATAGTAATATTCCTAGAAACCAATTTTCTTGTTTGATTTTAAATTCGATTGATTCATTATAACTGTAAAAATTATAGTCATTACGACAATGAATGAGAAAAAAAAATAAAGTTTAAATCAAAATTCTTAACTGTATCAGGAATCTAGAGTACAAATAGAAAATGGGAAACCCTAATACTTTGAACTAGCTGTCGAATATGTGTATTTTGTAGGTGAACACTTTCATGCATACTTATATATTATCCAGAGGTACATATAAATGTATGGATATGTACGAATGTTTCATGTGCTTAGTCACCAACTGAGAATGTATGTAAAAAATTTGGTTTGATCGCAAGATAAACCCATGTATTATTATTTAGTCATTTTGATATAGCTTTAATATTTTTGTTCTGAAAGAGAGAGTAGAGTGTTGGTTAAAAAATTTTTTTAATACTTTTTGTCTTTGTTTCCAAGACAAGTCTCCTGCTAAAATGCCTATATCCAATGAATTAGCCTTTTCATACTGTGAAAAGTCGGGTAAAAGCAAAATAAAAATTTTGTGAAATTTCTAAACAGTAGACATACATGACATACTTTAAAGTACAGCAAATTTGGTTAAAAATGTAATTTAAACTGAAATACCGATAACGTGTTACATTTTGTGTAAATTTAAGATGACGATATATAAGTATTTACTTTTAATGTTACTTTAATTATAACTACATACTCATTTTTACTTGTTCCTGAGAATTTAAATTTGAATGTATCATTTTTATTGTTATAGCATTTATTGTTATTATATATTATACTATTATTATATTTATTTTATTAATTCATACCATCAAATTGTTCATATTGTGTAATTTGAGGAAAAAAAAACTGCCAATATTCATATACAAAAGAACATAAATTAGTAATTAATAATAATTAGCAACAAACACGCATAATTTTTGTAATATACAAGAAAACTAGTTGTAGTGATTATGACAATTAAATGAAAATAAACCGAAATCGAAACTAATATTTAAACATAAATACAGTACTCAATAATTTCCTTAACTCATGTCTTTAAAGTATTTTTTTTTTAACTTTTGTGTCATTACAACGATAGAATTCCTCTTTCAACATTCTTAGAAAATTCTAGTTCATTTCAAAACTTTTATCACTTTTATTCAACAATCCTTGTTCTGACAATCACATCATCGTACAAATTCATATACATACATATATGTATATAAAATAAATAAAAAATTTGGCTTATATAACATTTTGTAACATATATTAAAAGTCTTCTTTGATTTTCATTTTCGTAAATTTCAAATTTCTCGTTCTTCCATTTCCTAGAAGGAACGTTTAAAGCAACGCTTAAGTCCAACAGACGCCACCATATTTGTTACTTTACCTTGTTTCATTTTATATGTTATATATTTTATTTAAATGAAATAAGTATTCACAAGTTTAAAAAATAGAGACATTCAAAATTTAGAGGAAAAAATTATTTTCATTTCAACATTACTAGAAAGGAAATATAAATAAATTGTTACAGAATGTTATGCATATTTGATTCGCTATATTCATCAGTACTCTTTAATACATATTTTCACTTTCATATTTGAAAATGATTGACTTTAATTTTCCAATTAAGATAATGACACAATTTTGGCATGCCACTTAATAATTTTGAATATAATATTTTTTGTTATACTTGTCTTCACAATAAACAATTCATAAAATAATATATAGACAAAATAAAACTTTTTGAAAACTAAAATACTTGTAAATCATAATAAAATGCAGATCAAAGAAAGAAGCATAAAATATTTTAATAGGTTAGAATAGATCATTAATTGAATCGAAATCCGTATAAATAGAAACAAGAAAATTATTGTATTTCATAGAACATTCTAACAACCACAATGAAACTACAATAACTCGCCGCACCATACACAGACTCCCAAAAGCACTATCAAACATAATTCAATCGTGCAAACAACGCTAAGTGTACTCTAAAAGCACTTCAGTTGTGATGAACTTTTTAAAATCCTTCCAGCACATTCTTAGTAAAGATAATCATATTGATTTAATTACTCTCTCTAGATAAAACATAGAATTCTAATTGGTACTGTATAACAATAATACATATATGGCTGATGATTTTCAGTGCTTTCGTGAAAATCCTCATTTTCATTGGTGCTCCGATCAGTTGTGTATAAAATTCAATTTAAATAAAATGTCTAAGACGTTAATTTTTAAAAAACATAAAATTTTTTACAAACTACTCTTGAGTTCATTTATAATATTTTTATTATATTATATTAAAATATAAGAGAATATAATTTCATTGACATTTACAGCTAAAACCTGGTAACATTTTATGTAAATTCTTTTTATTTTAAGACGATTAAAATCGTAAAAACAATATTTTTATAAACGTATTCAAAGTTAATATTATGTCTATATGTTTAGTATCGATCATAACTAAAGCACCAGCTGTAAAATTTTTTATCTATATATTTGATAAGGAAAAGCCTTGTTTTTTCAAATTGCTCAAAACCATAAGCAACTGTGAAAGGCTGTGTAGAAAGCATTATGGTATGGAATTACTTCTCTGGCTAGGCATTGACCAATTCAAAGATTAATGGAATTATGGGTCAGTACACCTACTGTAACGATTATAAAACGTGATGTCGCTATATGCAGACAAACGGGTACTCCTAAACATACCTTCTAAGTTTGTATAGGATAGAAGTTTTCGAATGGCGTGCTCAATCTCCTTATCTCAACCGTAATGAGGACTTACGAGAGATTGGTAATACGAAAATATATCAAGAAAATTAAGGGTTAAGGAATGTTTATTTCTGAAAGTTTAGGCTGGAAGCAGCCTGATGAAGAATATCGTGTAATAATATTAATAATTTCGTATCTTCCATGCCTTATAGATTTACGTCATTCAGACTAGTTAGGTGGTTAAAAAACTAGAAGGAGAGGAGACCAGCCAAGAGATTAATGTCTATAGACATATACCTATGCCATCATGTAGGGATGTCCTGCGATAACATTTAGATATACCAACTTAATTTGTATAGGCATTGTGTAAATTTTACAAACTGCTTTAA
Source organism: Sarcophaga bullata (assembly GCA_005959815.1). NCBI lineage: Eukaryota > Metazoa > Arthropoda > Insecta > Diptera > Sarcophagidae > Sarcophaga > Sarcophaga bullata. The sequence continues at coordinate 128,868 of QOCX01000349.1, read as the reverse complement.
CTTTTTCTAGTCCTCTTCTCTAAGACGAGTTATATCTAGTAAAGTGTAATTTCCCAAAATAGCCAGAATATTCGCTTCCTCAATTCCAATTACTCCGTGATACATACCGTTCCATGCATGATGTAAATGTTAATAGTCACACTCCTAGCGGTCTTTGATCACGTATTTCTGAATTTTATTGCCCTAATTGTTATATTATACCAAACGTGATCTTTTCAACTTAAAATAAATTGGTTAGAGGTTTAGTATCTTGTAATCGAAACACGCATTTTATATCGCAGTAACTTTAAAAAAATATAATTTGAAGTCGCCGTAGGTTTATTAGACACGAGCCCGTGTTGCCAATCCCAAATCTTACGTTTTGATCGAATAAGAAAAAATATCTTCGGCGATTTCACCTCAATGATGGCATGAAAGGTTTTTCAAAAATTTGTTGTTCGGAACCGACTTTAAACAATAGATCATGGGTAAAATTAACAAAGCTAACATAAGTGGTGTTAGCAGCTAGGTTGTAATCTTGGCTAAAGTGTTGTAAAGACTCATCCTTCCTAACTTAGGTAAGTTATTGTTTGTCAATAACAAATTCAGTACATGAATCGTTTTTATACAAAAGATGATATGCGAACTCTAATCCGTGAGGTGATGCTTTAGTGATGACCGATACCGCAGTATAAATATTATAAAGTGGTTAAGTTGCAGTGGGTCATTTTATCATGCTAGATATTGTCGACAATGGTTGTTTGATGAAAGCAAATATAATATTTTTCAATGCAGGAGTAATTTGTAATTGTGACGAAAATGGGCATTAAAACAATAAAACAATCCAGATTTAATGATATAATTTTATTGATCATTTACTATTTTTGATCATTAACTTGAAAACAACTGTAGGTACAGGAGAGTACGCCGTTCAATAGATTGTTGTATTATAATGTGTAGTGTGTTAGCTTAATCCACGTAGCTCCTTTTTAGCTGGAAAGCTATATGTTCGTCTCGTATATTTTCCTCTACCTTACTTTCAAGTCTTCCCTGTGTGATGATCGCCAGGATCTTGTATATGGTGTTAAGCAGGATAATACCTCTCCAGTTTTTCCAATCTCTCAGGTAGCCAATTTTCTGTATTTAATGATAATATCTTTCATCTAGGTTTTGGCTGTATGATTTTTAGTAATATTTTGATATTAATTTAAATAATATTTTAAATTTAAATTTCCTCACTTACTAACAACAAACTTTTTAATTTTTCAAAAAAAAAAATTGCTTTACGTCTACAATTAATTATTATTATCATTTAAATGTCTTAAAATGTCATTTAAGAACATATAAGACATTGGGTTTTAATAAAAGAATTTTTAAAATATTCACTACTTAAAATATTTTTTGAGTGTAATCCTGAAAAAAATGTCAGCATCCGCCAACATGTGCGCTCGCCGTAGTCTGTTCGACGACTAAATAAAAGAGCATAAGCAATGTGTGTGAATTCTCTCTGCGCAATTGAGCTAATCCCTAATTTAGACATACATATATTCACGCAAATGTGTATATATTAATTTTGATTGCCATGACTCAATACTTGAATGAATAGTAGAATATTAAAGAGCTTGTTTAAGAAATCTATGATTTGGCAGAGAATAAATATTAATATGTACATATATATTTAATGTGGCTTATTGATTTTAAGTGTATTAAACAAAGTTGAACCTAAATTCCATTTGGGTCGTTTTAAATGAAAATTATTTTTAGAATTTGAAATTGCTTTATCATAATAGCACATTATGATTTAGTTTAATTTTTTCACCACAGCTGTCAATTGAATTAGAAATTTATATTAGAATTCTTTTTTGTTTCGAAAATTTTAGTGCAAATAAAAACTTTTACTCCCAGTTACTAAATTCACAAATTCTTAATTAGTATTATGATATTACACCTATGTCATCCTGGGAATAATAAAAATACAATAGCATACCTTAATAGAGCGTAAGATAGCAATTTTAAAATATTTATCGGGGGAAATGTTTGATTAACTGTATTTCATAGTCACATTGTGGACAAAACCTATACGAGATTATCGTAAACGGTTCACTGTCGGTAAAAACTTGCGTAAAATTAATAAATTATATGAAAGCTAGTGTCTGCTAGTCAGACACTTTGTCAGAAAATTAATTTTCTTGCTGTTCTTCCTTTCACAATCGGTGCATTCATAAAGACACAAATAATTCACAAATAAATAAATTATTACTCATAAAAATAAATGCAATCATTACTTGTATTTAAATAATTAGAAAAAAACATTTGGTAACAAAATGTGTTACTAACGTAAAAACATAACTGCTAGCATTACATTAAATTATTGTAAAAATAGATAAATCAAACAAGATGCAAGAAAACTAAACTGATAAATAAAAAGAAAAATTGTTTAAAAAAGTTAAACTCAGAATACATCAGAATAATAAATATTGAAACTAAAATAGCATTTGAATGACGATCGTCTCCTCTTGTATTCAATGAAATAAATTTCATAAATAGAAATACAAAGAACACAAATTAGGTTTAATAAAAATAAAAAAAAATAAAAAATAAATAAATATATCATAAAAAAAATAATAGTAATTAACAAGAATGAAATTTTTGATCAATTAGGATACGAATAAATAAATTACTAGAAATGTTAAAATGATTTTTGTTAATATATAATAATAATAATAATAATAATAATAATAATATTGAAATAAATATTAAAAATGTGACTAAAAACAAAAATTTAATAAAATGCAATTCAGAAATATGTTAAGAAATATTAAACATTAAGTAACAAATAATATTAAAATTGATAATAGTATTAATAAACAAAATAATAAATTAAAAACTCATAAAATCGTACTGTACTAATTATAATTAAATTGAAAATAAAATCTGAAAGAGAAAAAAGAATCAGTAAAGTTCTTCAATTCATATACACAAAATACTATAATCGGGCAATAATTTAGATTTGGGCATTCCGGGCCTTTTTCAGGTTGCTAGTAAGCTTTTCTTTTTGCAATATAAAGTCCGTATTAGTTACTTAACATCGGTCATAGGATTTATTTTTAAAATATAAGTTATTTGAGAAAGAAGAGAATTCGCCGTAATCTAGTAGGTAGTGCGTTGGCTTATGAAACGACTCCCTCTCAGCTGATGTCTGATGAAAACTCTGAGAGAAAATAAAATTGCCATGAGAAGTTTCTCAACAAATCTGTCGTTCGGAGTCGATATTCAACAGCATAAAATTAACACACACAACATTAGCGGTGTGAGAAGCTAGGTCGTAATCCTTACGTAGGGATCGGTCATTACAACAATTATGTATGTGTGTAAATTATTAGATTTTATTTGCCTCTCACTTTAATAAGAATCTTCATAATTAATACGAAATAGTTAGTTAGATTAAACATTTATGAATTTTGTACCTAATTTAGATAATTTGATGTAAACTCAGTTAACTACGAGTTTATCCTAAATTTAATATCCTAAATTTAAAACTAAGAAATAAGAATTGTGTTCATCTGACCAGTGTTAAATAAAATAATAATAAATGGCCAATTCACACGACTTTGTACCATGTACGTTGTATTGACGCTTAGTGCTGTGCTATATTGTGTATTTCGTATTCCAAACATCAAAGTGTGGTAAGAAGAAGAATAAAAGTATTCAAAATTTGATTTTCATGCAAATAAAGTGAAAAATATTACAAAAAAAAAGTAAATTAATGAATTTTTTGTGCGAACAATATAATTGTGAAATATTAATTGTTGACTCAAGCTACATAGAAAATATTTTGTATGTTTATTCTTCTGCTTGATTACTGGCATTTACAAAAACCGATAGCACGAAACCAATACAGCTTTTAAAAACATAGGAGAAAATGTATAGAAGTATAACGGATTTTTGTATGAAAATTATCAACAACAAGCATACACTGTTGAATACTCGTTCAACAATACACTGAATACAACGATACAAAGGCTTGTGTGAATTGTCCAAATCTTATAAAAGATTCCTTAAGCTGTTGTCTTTCGAAGTTTTGCTTGATACATTAAAAACAACCCGAACTTTTATCGAAACTCAATCCGGTTTAACAACAGCATAATAACCACGACTGACATGTGATCCGGATCGAAGGACCAATGTTTTTATGGATTATAGGGATAAGGGATTGTATTTGAGTAAAAGGGGATGGGTGTATAAATGTATCGAGAATTAAAAAACCTTTTTGTTAATATAAATTGGGAATGTATGTAAATAAATATTAGATAGTTTTTTTTGTGTATTTATTTTAATTTGTAATATTTAACTTTACGGTTTGTGTGTATTAGTTCAATACTAATTGTACTCCGCTAACGTATATGGAAGAGTGAACGTTTTACCATATCGGCATATCAGAAGTTCATATTAAATTTAAAACTGGATCTAGAATACTAACCTAATCTCGAATCTCAAATTGTGGAATAATTCAATTCAATAATAATTCAATTTTTGCCGTAGATTTACTGGGGCTAACAGAATTTTTTAAATGATTAACAAATAAATCATCTTGTTCCGCTTCACTTCTTACACACCACAGGCCCTTTTAGACTACAAGTGGTACGATATAGTATTTAGTTTCGGGAGTTGCGTCTACATTTTCCAAATATTTCCTGAACATCGTTGTTTTGTTATATTCCAGTAGTTTCTGGAGACATTTCAGGTATTCCTGAAATTGTTTTTAAGTTGGGATGGTATATGTATCAGCAATTATTTCATTGTACTTAGTTCCTTACAAGCGCTTCAATATCTGCTGACTAAATTCTGCTAAATCTGATTTGATTAGGATCCTTCCTTGCTCGTTCAGTCGCTAACGTTAAGATTATTTCGAAATTCGTGTATTTCCTATAATTCAACCAATTCACTCTACTTTTTTAAGTTTTATATCTATCCGGAGACACATTATTAGCATACAAGGTTACAATTGAAGGTGTATTATCAAACGATAAATCTAATGAAGACTCTACTTGAACTATTTCTCTGGGCATATTGTTTACTATTGCAAAGTCGGTATCTCCAGGTATTTTTTTCTTTAGGTTGCGCATTGGAAATTACTTTCAATTTCAATTTTAAATAGCATCGAAGTCCAGAAAGTTTATAATAAACCAACTGATTTATAAAGTGTTAAATATTGGTTTTCTGTAATTGAAAACACAAGAGTGGAATAAACTGAGAAATTACGGAAGATAATTCTCACAAAAATCACTAATTAAATAGTGTTTTAGTCGTTACTTTATCAATTTCATTAATCCTTCACACGATTAATCTCTATTTTGTGTATTTGTACGACTGGACTTTAAAACATCAGCGTACGAGATTCGGTCCATGGTTGCTTTTATTGTGGTTGGCTAATTATTATTATTAAGTGTATTTTGTTGCTCCATGGTAGTGAAGTGTGGTTTCCTTTTAACGCTTTACAGTATCATAAACTGGACAAAACCTGTAGTTAGCAGTGTGGTTGCCTCCACAATTTCTACACTTTTTCAGGTTTGAACCATTTTTGGAATTATTACATTCTTTAGTATTGTGTTATTCACCACAAAAAAAGCAAACTGTGGGCAGCTTCCAGAAGGATCTTGTATGACCATATTCTTTACAGTTTTAGATTGTACCGGTCCCGATCGGTTGTATAGTTCCTGTGCAATAAATGTTCCACACTCTAAATAAGATGAATTTAATTTTTCTTCCATTTACTCCCTTAGGCTTAGGAATTCGCTCCCTATTCATTACAGTTTTTACTTGAAATCCAATGCTCTCCTTTGCTGCTTCTTAATTGGAATGTGTAAAAACTTTTTTGCTGCTTTTTCAAATTCCGAAATTTGAGTTACCAAAATTCTGTAACTGTCTTCAGTGTTTATTTGAATTTTTGTCTCGTAAAAAAATATTTTTCCCTAATTAGTGTTTTAATCTCTTTCACAACTTAGTTTGAGACCTGTGCCCATAATTATACCGCAGTATGCCTATTTTCACTTTTATTTATTGAGTATGAGCGACCTTGGATGAGTAGAGACTTCTTCCTCTCTAGAGGACTGTAATATATTTATTGATTTCCATTTCTTTTCTAAATATTGGTTATTGTGACATTCGTTGATAACTTTGAGGCATTGCTTTTGTGTTGTTTATTGTTTTATCTTGTATCGTTTGTTTATTTCCTTTAAGCGTACTTTCTGTCCTTTGTTCACTTTCTTTTATGCTTGTAGACAATGCGAGTGAACATGATCGAGTACGATTATTTGATTTCGCGGTTAAGTGTAATAGAATGTTATTGGTTATTTCTCTATTTGGTTGTTCAACACTCACAAAACTAGCGTATGCATTTCTGCAATTAAAACTAAGCTTTCGCAAACTATTAGGTGTAGAGAAATTAATGAAGGAAATTTGTTGAAGTTTATGATTTGAATGGCATTTTCAATTCCACAAAAGTTAATTATTACCGTCTAAAAAGTCTCACCAATATTGGTAAGTGAATGCTTTCGGTTGCTGTATCTGGAGTGAAACTATTATGTAGTTAGGGCCATTATTACAACTTGCCGTTAGAGTTGGGTTTAGTTAAAGGTAAATTTAGATCAGGTGAACTATAAAGTCACCTTTAACTTATTTTCGTTATTATAACCTACAGAGAAAATAAAGTTAATTTTTGAAAAATGTAGCAGTGAAGAAGCTATGTCGACAACACTGCTCAATTAAACAAGTTTTTTAACGCAGTGACAACGACGTTTCTCACTGCTCATTTTGTTCATATTTCAAGTTGCCATATTGAAAATAATATATAATATGGAAAGTTTAAACATAAGCTTAACTTTAAAAGTTAATGTACAATGATTCTCCCTTGAGCTTAACGCTCATTTATACCTTATTTTTTACTTATAATAGTGAAAAACAATTGATCTGTCCGTTAAAATCCTCCCTTTTGTTAACGGCAAGTTGTAATAATGGCCCTTAGTGTATTGATTTACTATTCTAGTTGTTTGCATGCATTTAGCCTTTTCTTAAGTTGTACAAGTTCTCCACTTTATCAACTAGGGGTCTTTGATATATGAATAATTTGGTGTGGAGTATTAATAGTAAATACTCGAGGTAGATGCCAGCCTTCTAACGAGCGCGTTTCCAGGTGCGGATACGGGAGAATTTTATCTTCCTTCACAGGTTAAGGAAGAATGAGACGAGTTTATAAACCCGTCTTGGGGGATAGCGACAACATATTTCCACGAGCTGGCTTGATTGATCAAGGAATGACAATGTTATGATTATCTGGAAGTCTATCGCTTCATGTTGACAGAAACTGGCTGCTGGATATGAACTAGGAGTATATGCGCTGTCCTCAATAGACCGAATCATATGAATTACAAAATGTGTTATGTAAATATATTATGTTTTCCTTTCTTTCTATTACTTTTTTTTTATTTTCTTTCCAGAGTTGTCAATATCGAATATTACAGCGCTGAAACATGGTGATGGAAACATCTAGTTTCAGTCTAGCACTACGATCAATGCTTAAGCTACAACTCACAGTCAGAGAAGTCAAACAAACAGGTAAGGAAGCAAAGTATGCGATGCTAACTAACAACATCTTGTGATAGTACTAACTGAAAACAGTATAGAGATAGCCAAGATAAGGTATCTTAAAACAAACGACCTTTTATTAAGGAATTTAAATTTTTACGTGATACGAGAATGGCTGGTCCTCGATGAATACTTCTCTCCGCAATATTTGTATATTAGGTTTCGAAACAAAATAGTTCAGTGGACGGAATTCAGAAACTTGATAACACTTAATTACCCTAGAATACAGGAAGTTGACGAAAGCTTCAAATTGATTACTAATGCTCTAGTTTATTTTCAAAGATAATAATTTCGATAAAGGAACTCTTTCCATGAGAAACCCTGTTTAGCATGGCATGAAAATCTGAAGAATTAGGAAAGTAGTCCGAAAAATAATTCGGATAATTCGTACGTACTCTTAAAAACGTTTGTGTAGTTACAGAAACTTTAAATACGGGGCTTATGTCAACGAAGAATGTAAACAAAGAAGAAACAGAACACAAAGCAACATACAGACGAATAAAACACAATGCAAAGAAATTGGTATACAACCATTTGCTCGAAATCATCTGTTCAGGACAGTGAGTGTTGTTAAGAAAAAGAAAAATTCAAAAAGTACCAATTGAGCCTTAATTGGAAGAAGTGATATTTATTTCTTAAATTTTATGTTGTTATAAATATTTATTTTTATTCTTATGATATAATGGAATTTTAAATTTTTGGTTTAATCTGAGTCAATATTAAACGTGTGTACAAGACGTTTAAAAGTGTACAGTATTGCATTTTTCTCATGAGCGAATATTGTAGTAAGCAAATACAAATAAGAGTGAAGCAAAGATAGAGTACAAAAAAAAAAAAAACAAGTACACACAAAATCCATTGCACAACTGTTTAAAAGACAGTTGTGTGAAGTGTGCAACAAAAATATTGTAATCTTCATAGTGTCACAACTTGCATTTCTTCTTGCAGTAAATTCGAAAAAAAAAATGAACAAGAAAGTGCTGAATGTTTCGCTGTCGGGAGCCGAACATCTTTTGAGTGTAAACCTGAAAAAAATGGCATATCATTCACTAACATGTGCTCTCGTCACAGTCTAATCGACAACTAAATAAGAGCATAAGCAATGTGTGTGAATTCTCTCTGCACAATTATGCTATGAATTGGTATAGAAACACTTATGAACGCATATTTTTCAACGTAAACACTACTGAAATTCGTTTGACAATACTGAAAATTTAGTTTCAGTAGTGAAATGTGCTCTTACAACACAAAGCATATTTCCGTTACTTCACAGATCAATAAGTGCTGTTGTACACTGAATAAAAGAGACATACACATTTCAGTGTACTCGTAAAATCAAGAGCAACAGAAAAGAGAACAATTCAGTATTGCATTTAGTGAGTAAGCTAGCAAGTGTGCACACGTCTAGTAACTATTTATGGAATTTAGATATAAGTAAAGTCGAATATTGCTCTATTCAAAAATTTTTTTATTAAATTGCAAATCAATATCTCTAGTTAGAATAGTAATAATAAAAAAAAAATTTATGAACATTAGAATCATGAGAATATGTATTTAAAAATTATAAAGATTAAAAAGATTTTCATATAAATAGAAAAGTACCAAAAAGGGCATTTGCATTACATTGCCACTCAATATACATATTTTTATTTATTTTCTTTCAAAGTATTTTCATACACATTACAGTCATAATGATAACAATAATAATTAAAGGAAAATTATTTTATAGGTACAAATTTAAGGGATTCATATATACCATTAATAAATATGAAAATACCAAAAAGCAGAATTCGTACCACTTCGTCACTCAAAATACATACATATTATTTATTTATTTTGTTAAAATTGTTTTGTGAGCATAATAAAAAGATAAAAAGTATTTATTTCTTATAAATTAATTTTTTTTATTATTATTTTAATTACAAATTAAAAATTTCATTATATGCATGCAAAAATTTAAAAGGTTTATATAAATAAACATGAATGTACTAAAGAGGGCATTTCTGCCGCAGCGCAACTCTGCATACAATAGCCCTATGACTCATGTTCAAATGTCACGTAAAAACGTGAGAGAATTCTGTTTTATACAGATCGTCCCGTTTTGCTAACGAGAGAGAACATTTCGGTAAGCGTTTACATTGCTTTCCACATGATAAAAAGATAACGTTTTTTACGGTACGTTACGTTACGTGTAGCTAACTGGCACTAAAAAAAGTCAGTCTTCTGTGAAGACACTGTACGTGTAAAGAAAGCAATCGTGGTTTGAAGATCTCCGTTATAAAGAACAGAACAATTGTGTGAAGATTGTTGTTGTTTATTGCAAAGGACATAAACAAAAGGAATAACGAATAAAGCAATTGTTGTTGTTAAAACAAGTTGTGAACAGTAGCACACAAAATTTGTGTGAATAATAAAGAATTTAATTAAAATTAAACACAAATTTATTTTTATTTGAAATCTACGAGCTCATATTTCAAACGTTTTTTGAAAGGTAAAAACGTAGCAATATTTTACAAATCTATTTAAAATACGGACTGAAACACAATTTCAATGTTTTTAGACCAAAATCTTACACGTAGAGTATCTCGAAAATCATCTGATAAATGACTGAAATAGAAGAAGAAGTAGAAGTGAAGTTTGCACAAATTAAATTAAAGCTGTTTAAAATTAAGTGGCTAATCAGTAGAAACTCATGCCTATAGTTGGATCGCAAACTTCTACTGTGAAATTCGCTCCTAACACAAATGTGGTGTTATGCAATACAATTATGGCCGCTGTTTCTGAAGAAGAAGAAATTCAAAGACGCCAAAATAAAATCTTAAATATGATTACAGCAGCACCGTGGTACCTCAATAATTCGAAAAGCTCATATTTCATCCAAATACCCACATTAGACCAAAAAGAGGCTCACCGCTGATTTCACTTCCACATAAGATACATACTTATTTTCCTGATGTTGATCAGGTACAGAATACTTAGCCTTAAGATTATTATTGTAAATTTAAGATTTTTGTAGATGCAATAAATGATTAACAAAAACTATTATTTTTCAATTTACTCTCATTACATTTTTAGTTTACACATACTCTCGGCAGTTCCACAGAAAATACTGCCAACTGTTTTTCCTGCCATATGTCTTCTCCTTAAATGCTTTGTAAGCAGAGGAGGAAAAAACAGTTGATACAAAACCAAAAAAAAATTAACAATTTAAAATATGAAATACGAACAGTTGTTCGTTTAAAGAAAACTTATTATTCATTGGTGTCACTATCGAGTATTTTACGTACGCAAAAAAAGATCACAGTATTTTCTGTCGAACTGCTGAACTGTCTGTCATATATGTGCTTACACCTTTATACTGTTACGTTGCTATGAAAGCTGTTTTGCAAATTTATTACTAATTATTAGTTGATTACCAAAGATCAGCTATGAGTACGCAAAAAAATGAGTAGATTCGAATCATACTCATAATTTCTAATGCTTATGCGCATTCATACCTATTTTGATATCATTCTCATACTACTCATATTCAAAGTTTGAAGTACACATTATACTCATACTTAACACTACGCATGACATTGTTGATTTCGACTTGCCTTTACTCAACATATGCGCAATTCACAAAATAAGTATGATTCGGGTACGAACAATAAAGTACTCATTATAACGTTGTGTGTTTGCTCTGCTTGCTGCTCTGTGTTTTTTGCTTATGTGTCTTTTTTCTTTTGTTGTAAATGCAATAATACTCTTTATGAGTATTATAAGTATTTTTCTAAGGGCTTGTCCTTGTAAATCAAGCAATTTCACTTGCTTGTCTGTTTATATTTGTGTTTTCCATGCAAACACACACGCAATTGCAATTGCTTGCCTTACAAGAACAAGCCATAAATTTATGAATCTGAATGAGTAGGCATATGAAGCAAACATATTTCGAATGTTATGAGTTTGATGTCAACATTGTACTCATACTCATTGCAACCTGTACTTATAAATCAATGTTGTAGTGAGTACGAATGAACCAGAGTAGTTAAATTTCAATATTGTTGACTCACTCATGCTACACATTTCATGAGTACTTATGAGTAACGAAAAAACTATTCATTGCTTATCTCTGCTCTATATATATACACAGTGACTCACAGCTTACATCAACCTTAAGGAAATATCTAGTCATATAAATTTGAAACGAAACAAGGCATTAAACTGAAAATTAATGAAGATACGGCCACATCTCATCACAATATATTACTTTTCCATAATATGACCACAAAATAAATTTAAGGGGCATACAAAAATTAGTTATTGGTCAAATAAAATTATTTACCGTCAGACAAAAGTGTTTTAAATGTGAAATATTTTCATTATTTTTAGAAAAGGCTGTGTTGGCTACTAGAAAAACTAAATCACTAAAATATTTAATCAAAAGAAAGTAAATACAATTTTAAGTTAAGTTTTTTATGCAAACCTTTTAACTCACTTATACTATTCATTATGCTATATATACGTATGTTTTATTTATTATATTATACTATATGTATATAAATAATTGGATATCTGCATATACGTACACTGTGTTAAAGTCCATGCCATGCGTTTGATACGACATTGCCTTACATGCGAATGTCAAAGAAGTAGAAAAAATCAGCAATTTTTTAAACTTTGGATGACAAATTATTTTCTATTGTGAATGGTATCGTCGATAAATATGTTTGTATAGTGCATTACTATTTTCGCATTTTCTTTTTTGCATTTTAGAAATATTAATATAAACGTATTTCATAATAGTGTACTACTAATTTAAGAGTAAAATGTATTAAAATACATTTTTTACATTTCATGAAAAAAAAATTTTATACTAGTAATCGAGTGTCAACTCTTTTGAATTTATTAATTTATAATCAAGAGCAATGGAGGATAAATTAACTGAAAAAGCACGGGTTGTGTTCTTTTGAAGCTTTTTGTATGCCTTAGTATCATAAAATATTATATTTGTAAATTTATAAACATATAACTAGTGCCATAAATTCTTTTAAAATCATCCTTAAGGATGATTTTTGATTTTTTCTTTTTTCTCAAAACTGTTTTTGTTTGCTAATTATTTTACCACACCGGCTGATCAAAACAAAAAACCTGTCGAATATAAAGCAAGAACGCATTGAATACATGGTATGAACTTTCGGCTTTATGTTTCGCATAATTAAAGAGTACATTTGGAACCCAGTTATCTAGGGATTTATTAAGAACTTACAGAACTTACAATTAGGTATTTATACTGAAATGTTAAATAAATGAGTATACAAATGAACATAATGTGTTGAAATGCAAGAAGCATTCGTGACAAAATAATAGAGCTTTTTAATTTAATCATTCATAAAAATAGTGATATATGTTTAAGTACTGACACCTGGTTGGATAGTAATTCAGAATTCTCGTACCCAATGGTAAATTGTTTGCACACTGATAGTATAAACAGGCGTAGTGATGGTGTTGCAACAACTACAATCAGAACTGACATTAACAAAATAAGAATTAATCTCATGTAGGGCCAAATTATTGTAAAAATATTTTGGATATATTTTCCAGGTGACAGAAATTTGTCTGACATTTTATCTATTCTCTATTCAGGGAAATTCTTTGTTATGTGGTGATTAAAATATTAAGCACCGCGACTGAGGATTTCCATTCACTATAATGTTTTCAAATGGTGCTACGCGAATACCAACTTCTGCGACATTTCGTTCTTCAAATTTATATCTTGTTATTAAACTAAACCAAAAGTTTTAAATAAATTTTCAACTGTCATCCGTTACTTGTTCCATTTTCATTGAATACCTCTGTTACTACTTTGTGAAACATGAAATTAAACTTTAATAAATGATGAAAGATGAACATCGGATCACGAACATTTTAAATTTTATAACCGTTTTGTGAAAAATGAAATATGGGCATTGACAATAGACTGGAATGACAAATTACGCACACTTGAAAACCGTTCAAAGCCCTTCAGGAATATAAGTATAATTCTAAGAAACCAAATTTCCAATCGACCCTCTTTAGTGGATAAAAATAGATCGATATAACAAATTTAGATAAAGCTATTGCATTTGCAGAAATTTCTTGTTTCAAAACCAGCATATTTCTAATAGATAACGTTTTAATTGAATTGATAACAATTCCCTTAACCACATTACATCTAGCTCAGTGTACATTTCATCAGATTGGTTTAAAACAGAATTATATATCTAACATGCATATATTTTCGATTCTTGCCTAAATTTCGATATTTTCCATCTTGTTGGCGAATTGTTAAAGTAATTCCTATTTAAAAAACAAGGCAAGCCCAACAATGACAATGAAAGTTATCGGTCTATTAGTTTATTAAATAGCGTAGAAAAAATGTAATTATTTATTTATTATATTTATCATAACACAAATCTTATAAGTGAAAATATTCTATATCAGCCTTATTTGTGCTCCCGCTCCGAAGAGGTAAAATACGCATTCTACGCTAAACTCCAGTACGTATATGATAAGTGTCCAGCCCATGACGTTAAAATCGTCCTCGGAGATTTTATTGCGTAGGTCGGGCGGGAAGGTATCTCTGACCCCTCTGTCGGACAGTCCAGCCTCCACGCGAACACTACCTCAAATGGTATGAGGCTGATCGATTTCGCCACGGCGCGTAACAGGGTAGTATGTTGCACCATGTTTCAGCATCTCGACATTCACAAGGCCACTTGGATGTCCCCTGATCGATCAACATCTAACCAGACTGATCATATTGTGACTGACGGAAAGCATGTTTCCATTGTACTAGATGTGCACACATTTAGAGGTCCAAACATCGACTCGGACCACTACCTTGTCTCAGCCAAGTTTCGACTGCGTATTAGCGCCTCGAGGTCTGCGCGCTCTAATGCATTGCGTAAGCTGAACGTTAAGAAGCTGCTATCACAAAGGACAGCTCAACTCTCGGATAAGTTCCGTCGTTCCTTATCTAATCTCAGCGACATTGGTGGATTGTGGGCCAACATCTCCCACTCCTTGCTCACTACGGCGGAAACAGTCCTTGGTTTCGAGCGCCCATCCCAACGAAATCAATAGTACGAAGCGAAAAACACCACATACAAGAAAACGTATGGCCGCTAAGCGAGCCATTGCCGAGAACTATAAAGAAAGGAGAAGTGATAATAGACGCCTTTTCGGTCGCAAGAAGGGACAGGAAATGCGACAGCATAAGGAAGTTAAAATATATAGATGTAGGAATGACGCTCAACCGTTAATCGTTAACCGAAAGATTTAAGCCCGGAGCGTCTTCCTGCAAAGATGAGAATGGAGACGTGGTAAGAGATTCTCAGGGGATGCTGAGGTTGTGGAGAACACTTGTCTACTCTGCTACACGGCGATGGTAACACCAATACCGTGTGCTTATAAGGCTACGCAGAATGACGTTGAGCAATTCATGCTGCTCCGTCAAGGTAGGAATGGACTTCTCCGAACCTTTTGGTACCGTGCGTGGTTTCAGACAAGGCGGTACCTTATCACGCGACCTCTTCAATTTCGTCAAAGAGATTGTTTTGCGGAAGGCAGAAGTTCATCGCGGTGGCACTATTTTCTCAAAAAGTGTCCAGTGGCTTGCGTACGCTGACGACATTAACATCATAGAGCGAGATGTTATTGCTGCCTTTAGTGCTACTGAATGGGAGTCTACTTAGATGGGTCTGGCAGGAAATGAGATCAAAGCAAAGTATATGTTATCGACAAGTAGAGAAGTGTGGCGTACTGATCCTCAGATTACGGCCGATAACTATACCTTTGATGTAGTCAAGCAATTTATGTATCTTGGCTCCGCCGTTACCTCTCTCTTGTGCGACGAAACTAATACTCTAAAAGACGCTCATCCTCACCGCCCTCCTTTATTTAGAATATTCGAGAGAAAAGTCTTACGTAAGATCTTCGGTTCAGTGCAAGTTGGCGAAGATTTTCGCATCCGATACAACAGTGACCTGTATGAAGCGTTATCGATTGGTGTGACCAACTGGCGTAGGTACTCAAGGAGCAGAAGCGCCTGGAAAGATGTATTGCGCCAGGCCGAAATCCGTTAATCCAGTTATTATGGCCAATTAAGTAAGTAAATAAGTTTTTTAAATCTTTTTCACTTATAAATCATAATTAAAAATGGGTGCACATAAACTCACAATAAGAGTTCAATAAGTATTGGACGTTTTTAGTGAATTAAAACTTAGATATGCCAACAGTTTTTTAATTTCGTTGTCATTTTGTTCATAGTGATGTGCCAAGTAATCAAGTAATCGTATTTTTATAATTTTTATTCTCTAAATATTCAACAAATGAAGTATATTTAATAAATATGACGGGTTATAGGGTGAGGGTTAGTATTAGGGTAAGAAGGGGTAGGGTGTATAAATGGAGGGAGGCACAAACCTTTCAATATTATTTGTCTATATGTATGTAAATGATAAATGTGGTTAATGTTTTGTTGGTAACGTTATAAAAAATGTATTTGTTTTTAATCAATAATAATTTATGTTTTTTTCACAATGTTTATTTTAAAATTTTTATTTCACAGTGTTCATGTTTAATTATTTTATGTTTCTTTAATTTATTTAGAATTCAAATATCACTATTAATTCACAATTCTCTTTATAACTTTGTTCACACGCGCAATGCTTTTATGTAGTTGCTCGTCTTCTAAGGATCGATAATCAACTGATCCACAAGGATTGCTATAATTATGTTGAAGGTGTCGATAAATATGTGAATGTGTGTATATTGTGAATGTTGGTGTATATGTTGATGTATATGTTGATGTATGTGTTGTCTTGTGTATAAATGATTTCAGTTGAGGGTTACCATTGTTTGTTCCCTCGTGTGAACATCCTCCCGGGGCGATAATCTGTGAAAAAAAAACAATTTTTTTATGGGTTCGAAAAAGGAGTAAGGGTAGTGTTGGGTAAAAAAAAAGTATTCAAATACTTGGGTAAAGGGTTCTGGCCTAAATGAATCGCATGACCAACCAACCAAGCGTTGAGTCCTGTGCAATTAAGGATCCGGTTCCGATGTGGATAACGTTGGGTTGCAATATGGTAGTATACAGATCGCCGCCAATCTCAATAGATATCATCATCGAATTTAGGGTCAGCTAGGGATATTCTACAAAATTTATTCTTAATTTCTGGGTTCATTTCAACAGAGTAGAGTGTCCTGGGCAAATCTGAAACCGCTCTCATACATATTTCATAGCCAACGGAAGAACTCATGTTTGGCTCCATTTTTACTTTCACATAAGTTTGGCCTTCAATTTTAAACGAGATTAGGCCGTTGTCCCGAACCACTGATGCCGCTATGGTAGACGTACTTATGGTAGGGTTAAGGACGACCCTCAACTGTCTCCCATCAATATTGACCCTAGCAGTTGGTATAAATGTTTTCGTCGACGTTGGCATGATCAATGGCGCATTTGTAAATCTGCTTATCATTGTTCTTGGTGCGGGTATTGGAGCTGCATTTCGTTTCTCGGTGACAATTGGTGCAAAATTTTTGATAAACCGTTCCGGTCCGTGCAAGGTAGTATAATGTTTACTGTCACACTTATTGCACCTTGCGAAGCTACGGCACTTTTGAATCAAATCATTCCGAACCAAACAATTTACACAATAGTGTAGGCTGAGGACGTTGCGGTATTTCTGAGTCAAATTCATTTCGTCGAACTTACGGCAGTCGCTTAAACGGTGGTTCGCCTTGCATATACCACAACCATAATGCCTCCGGGTTTGCTCGTGTTCGTTACGGCGTTTATAATGTTCCGATCGTTTGGCTGGTCCGTTGCGGTTCTGATTCTTGGGTGACATCTGTGAATTAAGATTTATATTTTAGTGAAAGGGAAGGAAGGGTTCTTTAACGCCCGAAATGTGTGGGTGGTCAATTTCGGGTGGATAATATTAGTGAGATTAAGTGGGTAGCTAGGTAAGTAACGAGGTTAGTAGTCTGAGTGCGAAACGAATTATGAATAAGGGTGAAATATGGGAGATTATCTGAAGGAGTTTAATTAGTGTGTGGGTAGGACAACGAAATTGGTTATGGGCCAAGTCAATGTACCGGTGGATGTCTGTAATTCGACTACTCTAGGCAGTCCATCGCAACCTGGGTAAGTTTTTGTTACTCGTCCGAGTAGCCATTCATTCGAGGGTAGGTTGTCTTGTTTAATGACGACAACGTCATCGACTTCCACAGGACGTTTAGGGTTTCTCCATTTGTAACGTTTATGGAGTTCCTTCAAATATTCATCCTTCCATCTTTTGCAAAACTGATGGTGTTGAATTTTCAACCTTTGCCCCTTGACGGGCTTAAGGGTCTTGAGTTGAGGCATCCTTCTACTCTAGCCAATAGGGTTGCTAGTTCCTCAAAAGTGTAGTTAAAATTTGCCAGTTTTTGATATGGGATTTGAAGCTCTTCACTCCAGCTTCCCATAAGCCTCCCACATGTGGAGCTCCGGGAGGGACAAAATGATACGTCAAGTCTTGGTAGCTGTGGGTTGATATAACCAATCCCTTCAGTTGTTTGAGGAATTCCTGTCACTGTTTTTAATTATTTGGTTAGCTCCAACAAAGCTCGTTCCATTATCGAAATACACAGTGAGAGGGCATCCCCGCCTCGAAAAGAATCTGGCAAAAGCTGTCATAAATGCTTGGGTAGAAAGGTCAGATGTAGGCTCTAAGTGGATAGCTTTGGTAGAAAAGCAAACAAATATGCACACATAACCTTTGGTTATCCGACATGTTCTACCAAGGTAGGATTTTATGTCGAATGGTCCGGCAAAATCAACTCCAACAGTATGAATTTGTCTGCTAATTTGGGTACGTTGTGGGGGTAATGCAGCCATAAATTGGGTAGTTTGGCGATTCCTATATTTTGTGCAGAGTACGCACTTGTGGACTACAGAACTGATAAGATTCTGTAGTCTCAGAATTCACTAACTCGAACGAATTATTCGTAACATAAGGCGATTTCCGCCGTGTAGGGTTATAAGGTGAACGTGTTGGGTTAATAATTTAGCAAAGGCGCTTAAGTAGGGTAATAAAATAGGGTGTCGTTCATCGTGTGACAGGCTGTTTGAATTTGAAGAACGGTGTGAGGGTAAGTAAGTTGCTTTTCTTGGGTAAAGGGTTTGATTTTTCCAGACACGAATATTCTTCATTGAAATATTGTGCCTGACAAAGAATTATTAGTCTATCACGGGTTGTTCTGATTTCATGCCCATCAAGTTCAATACTCGGCTGGGTTAATAATCTATTGAGTCTTTCGTCAATAGATTGTGGATTTTTTCGATCCAGAACTATACTATCATTTCGAATTCCATTTCTTCGAGTAAATGATGCGCGATCGCAAAATCGATGGATATATGACAATATTCTAAGAGCAATGAACCATTTAGAACATCTTTCCAAAATGTCTTGGGTAGGGTGGGTAAAGTTCATAGATGTTTTTGAGTTAACTGTAGTAGAAAACGACTGACAAATTTTAGCTTCAGCTTGAGTTTCTGAGGGTAAATGTGTTGTTGGCTACTTTGTTGAATCTTCCTTCAACCAAGTTGGTCCATTCCACCATAGCTTGCCGTCCTTTAGTTCGTCTACTCCAGTTCTTGGTTCCTACCGCTTCGGCTATTGCAGACACACGGTTTGCCACAAAGGTGTTCTACGTAGTCGGAGGTTTGTTGAGCCATGCCAAAACTATTGCGGTATCCGTCCAGAAATATGATGGGTATCGCATCTGGGTAATTACATTCTGCGCCATTTTTGCCAACAACACTGCACCACAAAGTTCTAATTTCGGTAATGAAATGACCTTGATATGTGCAACTCTCGTCTTAGCGACGAGTAGGGTTACGGATATAGGTTCGTTTATGGGTATAACTCGTGCGTATAAAACCACAGAGTATGCTTTTTCAGAGGCATCTGAAAAGCCATAAAACTCAATTTTGGTGAAAAATTTATCCATCTAGGAACCCGAATATTGTCAATGTTATCATAAAACTGCAGAAACTGTGGCATTTGATAAGGATGAGTGAGTTAAGACATTCATCCCAAGCTGTATTATCCTGCCAAATTTGCTGCATTACTATTTTGGCGGATATGATAATTGGTGCTAAGCTAGGTCAAAAAGTTTAGCTATGTCAGATAGAACTGCACGCTTAGTGTAGGCTGGTTTTCTCTCTATTTCGGGGGCCTCAAAGAAAAAATTGTCTTCTTTTGGATTCCATCGAATGCCTAGGGTTTTCGGATTTTCCGATTATGGAGGGGTAAATAAGGCGGCATTGAATTGGTAGTCCTTGGGTAAATTATCCAATAGTTGTTGGGTATTTGATGTCCACTTTCGCAGAGGAAAACCAGCAGATTCAAGCGCAGTGATCAACTGTTTTTGAGCGATTTCAGCTTCTCGAACAGTGTGAGCACCGGCTAGTACATCATCGACGTACATGTTATCTCTCAAAATCTGAGATGCAATTGGGTGAGTTTCTTGAATGTCTTTAGCTAACTTGCGTAGGGTCCTGATAGCTAAATAAGGGGCACAGTTAACTGTTTGCAGTTCGTAATCTTGAATGGGTTCGTTGACGCTTTTACGGAATAAAATTCATTGATAGGGTGTGTGAGTAGGATTTAATTGAATTTGCCTACACATTTTAGTAATGACGGCATTAAAAACAGTCTTATAAAAGCGCCATCCCAAGATTGAAACAACTAAATTTTGTTGTAGGGTAGGACCAATGTGTAAGGTATCATTCAAGCTGTTGCCGTTCGAAGTTTTGCTCGATGCATTAAAAACAACTCGAACTTTTGTCGTAACACGATCGGGTTTAACAACAGCATGAAGGGGTAAATAATAATGGGTGTTTGAAGATGTATTAGGGTTATAAATTATGGGTTTTCAAGTTTTAACTTGGGTTTCCTTAGCAAATTCTTCTCATTTCTTAAGTATTGGGTCATTGCAATATGGCGAGAGTTTCCTAACTCAATTTGAGGGTGGCGAAATGGAAGAGTTACTTGATAACGGCCATTGGGTAAACGACGGGTAGTTGACGTGTAAATTTTCCCACAAGTACAATCATCCTCAGATTGAATGGGTTCTTGTGGAATTTCTAGAATTTCCCAAAATTTGGTCAAAAATTTATCAAGCTTGACAGAACTGTAATAAGAAACGATTCTTCGGGTAGGGTGAGAATCTTTAACTGGTCCGGTTAAAATCCAACCAAACTCAGTTTCTTGAGCTATTAATAGGCCAATATCTTTCTTAACGCCAGCTCTGATAATTTGTGGGTAAAAATCGCTGCCAATTAAAATGTCAACTGGGCGGCTTTCATAAAATTTAGGATCAGCTAATGGGATGCTGTCCAACTCCTTTATGAAAGTAGGGTTTAAATTTTGGGTGGGTAAATTTCGGGTGAGTGTTTTGACCACAATTGCTTGAATATTCAGTGAAAAATTCTTATTCGTGTTAGAACAAAGATGTATATCACACATCTTGTTCGAACGTGCTGAAACAACCTTATTAAAACCTGAGCTCTCAGCAACTATGGGTTGGGTGGGTAAGTGTAATTTGCGCCTTAGCTTATTAGAAATGAATGAAAAATCTGAAGCTGGTCAATAAGCGCTCTAGCATTGAACTTTTCACCATGTATTATAATATTCAAGGCAGCTGTGCCTAATAACTTAGCTCTGTCATCTAATTGGGTTTTGCTTTATTGTGTTTGGGTAGAGAAAGACTGTATTGCATTTGACGTAGAGGGATTATCGTACTTTTGAGGGTTAGTGTTTGGGTTGAGTTTGTGTAATAGGGTATTGTCTGCCGCCACAGTATCTACATGTAAATGTACTGCGACATTCTGAGACCATATGGCTAATGGCCAGACAATTGTAACATATAGAATTCCTCCTTACGAATTCAATTCTTTCATTTATTGTCAGGGAAGTAAATGATGAGCATTCCCTCAAAGGGTGGTTACTTTTGCACAGTTTTCATATTGAACCATCGAGTTTTTCTTGGGTTTTTGGGTAATTATGGGTATTTGGGTGGGTTTGGGTTAAATTCGAGTTTGCTCTGGGATTGAATTTTATTTGTGGATCTGGCATCCTTTCTATTGCTGTATGTTATATTGTGGAACGTTTTTACCCTTCTGTCAATTTGATTCCTTTTGTCCTGGAGGAATTTGGGTTTTGGGTGAGTGTTTGGGTTAGGGTTAGGGTTATTTTCCGGAACATCCTTGACAGAAGTGAGTTCCCTGAATGTATTTGTTAAAAATACATCCACATCAGTCCATGAAGGCATTTCAGCACAATCTTGTAGGGTTTTCTCAAATTCTCTTCGGGTTTCTTTGGGTAACTTTGTTAAACAGGGATATACAATGATAGGATCCCAATCTGTCTGTATCTATCTATTCTATCCTTCTATTTTCATATTGATTTACCAGTTGCTTCCAAGCAATAAGAAAACCTTCATTAGTTAAGGGTGCGTTGTCAACTATTTCTTTAGCTTCGCCGCTAGTCTTATTTTTAAGGTAGAAAAGTTTTTCTACTCCACTTAGGCGGGTATTATTGCTATAAATGGCCTTGAATAGGCCTCTGAAAGAGGCCCAAGACTTGAAATCCCCACTAAATGTTTGCATATCGCAAGGGGGTACGTTAAATCCAATTGAGTGGGTGGTTGTGTGTGGTAGAATTTTCGGGTTTGGATAAGTTTTGTATAGACTCATCTATTGAAATTATAGATGTCCTATAGAATTTTTTGACAGATCTCACATTTCAGGAGAGGCCATTAAAATTTATAGAATTGGATACTTCGGGGTCATTGAATTGTGGCGATTCTCGGATTTGTTTGAATTTTCCATCAATATTCAACCACAACTCTTCCAATTCACTCTTCATAAATCTCAATTCGGGTAGTGATTGAGAGTTGACTAGACTTGTAGTCTTCTTCGAAGGCATTTATAACGTAAGTTGGATAAAACGTAAGACATCGGCAGCTAAAGTTTTTAATTCCGACATATTTAATTTAATAATTTAATATGCAGAGGATTGAATAAAATCTTAGTAAATTTCGATAGCAAATCGGTTTACCTTGGGTGAATTTGGTTTAAATAATTATTTATTTCAATTTTGAAATAAATTAATCGGCACACAAATTGCCTATTGGGTATCCTTTGTGTTTTTGTCGCACTACACAAAGTGAATGGCAATATTTGTTACTCACAACGTTTCAGAAATATTATCGAAAAAAGGGTAAATATTGGGTGGGTGGGTTTTTATAAGATAATATTTCTTATTGTGAGTTTCATACAAATTTTAATTTAATTTTTTGTTCTTCACTTTTGATTTTGTTTATATTTTCTTCGAAATTTTTAATTGTTGATTCTCTATTACATAGAGTATTTTGTTTCTATTTTTAGTGAACTTTTGTGTTTTCTTTTTGATTTTAAATTTGTTTTTAATTTTTGTTTTTTACTGTTCTATGTAATTTGAATTTATTATTGTAATTTTAATCTGATAATTTGAAATTTTTGCTTCTATTTTCTACGGTTTTATATGTTGTTTTTGTTTTGTGCACTTTTTATTTAATTTGATTTTTTTTTTGTGATTATTGTTTGTGTTAATTGGTAATTTGTTTATTTTTTTTTTCTTTTTACACTTTTAAGTATTTTGCTCACTAAGGGTAGGTTTTGTGAATTTTGTTTTTTGTATAGGGTGATTTATGTTTAATTTAATCTGTTTATATGTTGCACTTTCACTTATTTATTTAATGCACTTCACTACTATTGTTTATTTATCTTTTCTTTTCAATTTTTAATAAAAATTTAAAATTAGAATTTTATTTTATAGTTATATATTTTTGAGTGGGGTAAAATTTACACAATTTTGGGGGTTATTGGGTTTATTGTGGACTGTATTCACAATTTATATAGAACTGTTTCTTTTTTCTTCATTGAAGGACCATGAACAGACGGGTTATAGGGTGAGGGTTAGTATTAGGGTAAGAGGGGGTAGGGTGTATAAATGGAGGGAGGCATAAACTTTTTAATATTATTTGTCTATATGTATGTAAATGATAAATGTGGTTAATGTTTTGTTGGTAACGTTATAAAAAATGTATTTGTTTTTAATCAATAATAATTTATGTTTTTTTCACAATGTTTATTTTAAAACTTTTATTTCACAATGTTCATGTTTAATTACTTTATGTTTCTTTAATTTATTTAGAATTCAAATAGCACTATTAATTCACAATTCTCTTTATAACTTTGTTCACACGCGCAATGCTTTTATGTAGTTGCTCGTCTTCTAAGGATCGATAATCAACTGATCCACAAGGATTGCTATAATTATGTTGAAGGTGTCGATAAATATGTGAATGTGTGTATATTGTGAATGTTGGTGTATATGTGATGTATATGTTGATGTATGTGTTGTCTTGTGTATAAATGATTTCAGTTGAGGGCTACCATTGTTTGTTCACTCGCGTGAACAAAATAAGATAAGTATAAAATCAATTTTAAATATTTTTAAATAAAAACCAACACAGAATATTTCCATTTACAGTAAAATAAATATATATATGGTAACCGAATAATGAGTATGCTTACATCTGATGTATATCACCACTGCTTTTTGAAGGTTTTCATTTTATTTGCTAAAGTTTTTTAAATGAATGTTTTCCTTATTTTTCTTTTGTTTTGTAAAAAACATAAAAAATTTCTTTGTTTTATAACAGAACAGAAATAAATGAATGAAATAAATATAAAAACTATAAATTTTTATACAAACTTTTAGCTAAAACTTATGAAATTGCTAAATTATATTGACGTACTACGACTTTTGCTATTCGGTGTAAAAAATGCAACTGTAGGAATATTTTGGAAACTAATTTTTACCGATTTATTTATTTTAAAGAACAAGAAATGTTACAAATTATTTAGGATGGATGTTTTCAAAATAGTCTTTGCTCTCTCGTCTGACAAAAGTGAGCCGCATGTCTTGTCTAAGTTATCTGAAATTTTGTAAATATTAAAAGGTGAAAAATTACAACGTATTACAGTTTTTAATTTTAACTAAGACAACTTCCTACCAGGAACTGAATCTATTTCATCAATGGCAATGTTGTGGAGGCAAGAGCAATAATTTCAATCTTTGCATTTGTAAGCGATAGTTATACCTCGTAATAAGCAACGAATGCATTTTTCCATATTCCAAAACATCTGTCTACCGTATTTCGAGTGGCTATGTGGTCAGCACTGTATTTCATTTCCTTCTCATTTTGCGGGTCACGTAAATGCCTAAGCAATCTACCTTTAAATTCGACATTTTCAAATCTTTTTTTCATAGTCGACTTGTTAAAAAATCTACAGTTATGATTACTACCCTTCCATCATGCCGCAATGTCACGAATTCTTAAGTGTGCATCACATATTACCAGTACAAAAGTAATGCTAATCAAATTACATTTTTATATTCTGAAAATCTTGCTAAGGTATTAATGTAATATTGGGCAAGACCGCCCCCTGTCTTTTTTATTTTATTATATATATAGGAACTATCAGTGACCCTAACTACTCCCGGAAAAGTTTTTATTGCTTTGAATTTTCTTATTACTAACGCCCGTTCCTCCAAGGACGTACTCATTTTTATTTTGTTTCGACGGCAACCAGCCAAAGCGCGACCAATTCTTACATATAGTGGTGTCTCATCTTACTTCACCACGACCCCAACAAGGTAAGGCAACCAACACTTGCAATTCGGCTATCGTTCCTCACCCTCTGCTATCGATTGTGATGCTCTCTTGTACTAAATCCACAATTTTTCGAACAGTGGTCTTCTTAAAATAATATTTAACTTTAAATTGTTCATCAGGTATGGAGAATGGATTTAGTCTTTCCTTGTATATGTCGATAATTTGACATCTGAGTTAAAGTCTCCGAAAATTGTATAATTTTTTATGTAAATTTTCATTTTTTACATAAGTTATACTTACCTGTTAAATTGGATTCACCCATGGTTTCTGTTGTAAACTGTTGCGTTTTTTAGGGTAAATATGATCTTTGTATTTATTAAAAATATATATTTTATATTTCTCAAAAGTAATAAAAATTATAATTTGTAATGAATAAACGAAGAATGAAAAAATAATAATAATGAATAATTCTAGGCATACTATGAATTATAATATGAGTAAATACAAATTCAAAGCATACTTAGAATTATAACAGTTTCGGAACATAAAGTTTGTTCTGGAACCATTTTAAGCTCTTGAGAGTTTGTTCTGAATTGATTCACCCATTTCGAAAAATTGTTCTGCAAAAACAAGGCTGCTATATGAAATATGTTTGTAAACGACGTGTTAGTTTTGCTATTTTATTTAATATTGCTTATAAAGATCTGGCAACACTGTGCAATTGTTCAAATTGTTCAAGCTGAAATTGTTCCGAAGAAAATAAACTTTCTTCCTCTCTCTCTCTCTCTTAAAAAGAGAAACGTCAAACTCCATATAAAA
This sequence comes from Sarcophaga bullata, assembly GCA_005959815.1. NCBI lineage: Eukaryota > Metazoa > Arthropoda > Insecta > Diptera > Sarcophagidae > Sarcophaga > Sarcophaga bullata. The sequence continues at coordinate 102,690 of QOCX01000349.1, read as the reverse complement.
AAATTTTGTTCCGAAACCATGGGTGAATCCAACTTTAGTAGAATTATGTTTATCAATTGCATATTAATAAGTAAATAACTTTTGCTTCACTGTTATGCAGAAAGCGAAATGTCAAAATGCAGAACGGCATTTTATTTATGGTTTATAGTAGGATATATCCAACAGTAAATTTTGTCTAACTATTTTTGGTTTATTATAGGTCAAATAGACTATTTTATGTTTATAAATACAATAATAGCAACTTTTGCTTATAAACCGTAAATAAACCAAAAATAACTTTTTATGCATATGGCTGTTAATCTTTTTCTATACTTTGATTGTTTTTATTCTGAGGACAAGAAATGTATTGATAATAAAAATAATAAGAACAGAGATGATAAAAATGAAGCAAGTATTTTGTTAAATCTCTGTTTTGTTATTTCTCTGTTTCTTTAGGCATAATATTTGGTTACTTTTTTCAACCCGAGACATGGTTCGGAACTATTTCTTTATCTAGAATATTTTATCGAATTCCGTAGATGATTTGAATATAACATTCAACAAAACACAATAACTTACTACAAAACATCATTTAACTTAACCAACAACACCAAAATATAACGAAGCATGATTGAATTTGCTACGTCATTGAATTTGCAAACAGGCAACATATCAAACAAGAATAACAGAAACCGTAACTAATACAATTTCTACAACGAACAGAATACCAACGAATACAACTCAAGGTAATGCAACTTAACAAACTACAAAAAACGGAGCTCAGCAATTTAAATGTGGCATCAAAGATCAATGTCTTAAATGTTAAAAACCATCTACTACAAGGACAACAGATTTCGCAAGATTATTGATCATGCACAAGGAAGGTACATGATAATAATGAAAATAATAATGATTGACTGATTGATGATGATCAAGTGTGTCCTGTAATACACAATAAAATCTTGTTCTATACTGTGATTACTTTTATTATGACAAAAATAAATGTATTGAGAATAAAAATAATAGAAAGAAGGAAGGGAAATAAAAAAGTCCACAAAAGTATACATAAAACTATTTATTTATACATTTCTAACTAAAATAGGTCGAAAACCATTGAATATAGTTCTCGAAAAAGGGTCTCCGAATTGATGAGCGCTATAGGCATCAAATACTCTATTGTAACTTGTGTAGTGTTGTATTGTACAATGAACTACACATAAACGCTTGAGTGAATTTTTTTGCTCAAGCAAAACGAAAAGTTCGCTTAGGATATTATGGTTTTGGTCGCAGAGACGAACAAAACTGGATTAGCATATATTATGAGTAGGCCATAATTTTGCCACAGATTTTGTACGATCTATCCAGTAATTATGTGTAAGAGAGCAGAAAGTTTCGTATAAATTCAATCTGAAATGAGAGCGTACGATATTGAGAGAAAATACGGTTGAAAATGTGGTAGATGCAGTTTTAAACAAATAATTACACATACAGAACAATACCGTTATTCATTTGACTTCGTTTTGTTTCTTTTTTACCAACCGTTGCGTAAATTTTACTCTCATTTTTGTAAAAAGTAAGATATTAGAGTGATGTATCAAGTTGGAAAGTGGATTTGATCTTAGTTCTGACTATTCGCATATATATGTTACTGTTTATGAAAAGGCAATTAATAGAACAAAATCTCAAATATATTTATCGATTGGTAATACTTTCAGACTGTGCTACAAAATTCAAATATACCCCCAAATGAACCAGAAAAATCTGACAAAATTGACGAAGATGTTAAGTTTATTACAAATCTAATTCAACGTATTCCGTGGCACCCTCCTGACAAACAACACGTTGATCCATACTCTATTTATATAGGAGAGATGATAAAATATGAAAGAAGATTGAGAAATATATGGCAACAATCTAAATTTCCAGCAGACTAAACAATACTTAGAAGTCAAAAAGTATAAGAACAAAAGGGTACGTTCGTAAATTCAGCAAATTTGTACACCACTACGGCAGTTATGCCAAGTTTTGTTGCTACTGCGCAATAACTATTTTGACGGTGGACCTGGTTGCTTTCTATTAAATTATAATCAAAAAGAGTAAAGAGAGAATTAAAAGGCTTTTGATTATTAAAAATCAATTAAAACTATAAAGGAGTCATATTCCTAGAATAAAAAATTACTTTGAAGTAATAAATCGGTATCAAAATGATCTATTCTACAGCTATTTTCGAATGTCTCGATCTTCTTTTGCGGAAAGATTTGGTACCTCGTTTAGATAATAAATTTTAAATTTTCTTCACCACAACACTTAAAGCCTTTGTGAATAAAAGCACTTCGTGAAAAATATAAATAATTAAAATTGTCTATAACAATATGGGTTAAATTTTATTACTTTTACATTATTCTGCGAATAAAGAAAAATTTTTTGTTTATTAGCTTTTATTTCACGAAACTACAATATTGTCGAAGGAATGGTTTATCGCAAACTATTGCAACTGAAATCAAACTATTGCTATATTTGCAAAAATTTTTGGCTGCAAAAAAAAAAAAAAGTTCGCCACAAGTGCTGTCAAATATTGTATTTTTGAACATTTTACTTTTATTATGCTGCAGTGTTGCATAACTACAGCATTTACGAACGTGCCCAAAGTTTCAATTACTATTTTCAAGGGTTGAATAATGAAAAAACATCAGAGTATTCATTGTGGAAATCAACAAATGGCAGAATTGTTTTCTAGCTTGTTGGTGTGTTCTCTTTTGATACCAATCCACCGCCTATGACACAGGAAATCAATAGTCTTAATGATCACTATGACTACACAATACATGAAGTAACACCATTGGAAGTTTTTAAAGAAATCCATCTTAATCTAAAATTAAAGAAATGTCCTGGATTCGATCTAATAGCAACTGATGTTATTAAATATCTCTCAAAGTAATTTCAAAAATAACACAAATTTTCTATGCTTCATTTAGACTGCTTCATGTATCATCGTTTTGCAAAGTCATCGAAGTGATAATGATACCAATAGCTGGAAAACCTCCAACTGAACTCATATGATAGAAAGAGCTGTAGAGGAAAAAATGAGCATTCTTAGATGTCAGTCTTAAGAGCTTACTCAATAATATAAACAGACAGTTGCCAAGGGCATACCACACTTTATTTGAATCGTATCTGAAGAATACATTGTTTCGCGTTAAATATAAGGACGCATATATTTTCAGGGAAATAGAAGCAGAAGTACCACAAGAAAGGATTCTGATTTTGAGTCTATTTTATACGTTTTATACACTAGTACTATACCAGAATTTTCAGGGCCAACTACGTCAAAGTGGGACGAAATACAAGCTACGGAATGCACTTACCTAAGCCTTTGAATTTAATTTACTAGAAAATAGAACATAAAATTAAGCAGTTCCAAGTGAATACATGTTGACTTTACAAATAAATCAATTTTAGATATCTAAATACAGCAAAATATCTTGGTATGACACTTGATGTGAAATTTCGTTGAAGCGAGCATGTTAAAATTAAAATTGTGAAACTACAACTGAAATGGAAGAAGCTAAACTAGTTGATTGGGTGAAAATCCAAAGTTTTTATTAATAATTTGTTAATATGTAAACAAATATTGAAACCTCTCTGGAATTATAGAGCACAATTGTGGGGATGTACAAACGAAAAAAATATAATTATTATGCAACGATTAAAAAAAAAATACTCAGTACGCAATATGGTATATAGCAAAAGTGATTTACATCGAGATCTTGATAAATGCAGTCAGAAGAGAGGCCGAAAATATTCTAACACAACACCTGACTTAGAGATCATGTAAATTCAGAGGTACCATCCCTTCTTGATCCCATTGGCTTGAAACGCAGACTAATTAGAAACTCTTTCGGCTTGATGAGGAAATATGAACACAATGAAATATTAAATTTAATAGTTATTAGTGTTTTTAACTTAATTAATTGTTAGGTGTCATAACTAGTTGTCATAATTAATTAATGACAATTTAAACAGAAAAAAAATTATTTTCAAAACACGCAGAGAATTCTGTGAATTCTGTACGTAGTACTCTTATCTTGAAGTCTCCGTAGTCTAGTAAGGAGTGTGTTGGCTTCTTAGACATGATGACTCGGTTCAAATTCCAGGTCAGACACCTCCAACAAAGTGAAATATGAAAAATATATTTCTTCAGCAACTTCCTCAGCAAATATCTGGCAAAAACTCTGAGTAAATAAAAATGCCATACAAAATAAAATTTTTGTAGAGCAAATTTGATTTTAAAAGCATACAGTATAAACTTCCGACAAAAATTTACAATCACGTAGCCCCTGTATCTGCGTTGATAATTGCCAACACTTTCCCAACATATGAAATGATACCATTTCTCGGTTTCGATAACTAGGTCTTTCGTTCAAAAAGTTGTGGTAAGTGTTCCAAATGATGATTAGCTGATAACATCATTCAAGTAAGTAAAAACAAAATCGGCTTCCTTCACCGTGCCGTCCATAAATCGGTTAAATGCGTGAGCGACGCTTGGAATCCAAATGTCAATATTTAAACTCAAATAATCCGAATGGCGTTGTTATCTATGTTTCCTCAACGTCTTCAAAATTGACAGTTATTTGATATATCAATCAATTTCAGAGAAAATGATCTTACATTATAATTTGGTTGCGAAATCCCGGATAAGTCGTACAAGATGGTCGCCGTAGTTTAATAGGTAGTGTGTTGGCTTATTAAACGTGGATATAATTTTGAGTGAACGATTGCAATGATCAATTAAATGTGTAAGTAAAGGACTGGCCTATTGACTTTTATAACATATGCAAATAGTAACAGCAACTATGAATTTCAGCTCTTAATCCATTACCCGAAAGTTCTTTCATCTTACGCAGAAAAGATGATTTTTACCGTTGCAGACAAACGACATTTATACGTTTGAAAGACCGCTTTCTCATCCATTGTTCAATCTGCATTTGTGTATTTTATGCTGTTCGCATTGCAACAACATTATAATATCCAATGTCCGTAGTCTAAATTTTCTTCTTTACTTACCTCAGGCATTTTTTATTCCTCTTTTTAAACAGAAGTAATGATTCTGTTCTGATTTCAATATACTTAAAAAGAATTGTTAAGCATTAGCTATAGGCAAACATTATACATATAATAATACACATAATATTTTTTAAGTTTGAATATATTATTAAATGCACTAGAGTTCCCGTATTGGTCTATTATTATTATTTCGTTGTATTTCATTCATTCTTTTTTGATTTATTTTTCATAACAACATTGTAAAAAATACTAAGAATAATAATAAAAAAGACCCCTGATAGTGTAATTTTTAAGATTTTTTTTATGTCATTAATACGTATATGTGAACAAATTCAAAACATCAACAAAATAACAAAAACAATTATTTATGATAGTTACAAATATATGTGCTAAGCACTTTGATTGCATTATTTATAATATATATTATATATATATAATATATACTCTAAGCTTCTTGGAGTTTACAGTTGCTTCGAGTAAAAACCTTTTTCAGAATTTTGCTGGACCAATTTTTTTTTTCTTTTTAATATCACTGCTCGTAGACGTGGTAGATAAATCTGACATGCTGATTGCATTATTTGCCCGATGTGAGGTGTGCAATTGCCCAGTGGAGTGAGCATTACGCAATACCATGCCATCGTTAAGTAGAATTTGATTTGTCGACTTACGCAATGTCAACGGTTTAAACTTCGACCTGTCTTTTTTCTTCGGTTGCTCATTATCTTCGGCAGGAATTACGCTTATGCTGGGAATTTCGTTCGTTGGTGTCTGTAGATTATTCAATTCCCTTTCCTCTTCAGTTTGTATAACAATATTTTTTAATGAATTGCTACAAAAGAGAAAAAATATTATTATATAATTACTCATATTATTTTCTATCTTGATGTAAAGAAATGTAATTATGTCTAAATGCTAAAGCAGCTAAATTTCCTTGAAAGCAAAAAATTTTTACTTTCAAAATAAAAATTGTATTGTAACGAAAATGAAAGTGGTGTAACATCGTTTAACATTAAAATTTTAACCAAAAACTACAAAAAGAAAACTTGTTTACTTGATTAACAAAACAAAACAAAAATATAGCAACAACATCACTATTACGAAAGAGGGATAAACAAGTAAACCAACAACCAACAACAACACTCCAATGACAAACGTAATCAAGATACACTAGCAACAAACAAGAAAGCATAAATAAATGTAAACATCGTTGTTTACATTTATGATGATTTCGTTCGCCTTCAAGAACCTTCGCCCACTACAACAATCATCAGACTGTTTACGTCGCTATATAAAAGGCAAGGCAAAGCATGCAAAGTCGGAGTAAAAGTTAATTCAGTTTTGTGTGAAGCCACTGTGCGTGTCAAGACAGCAATCGTGGTTTAACGACCTTTCAAAGATTTACAGAACAATTAACTAGTAATTGTTATTGTTTATCGCAAAAAGCTTAAACAAAGGAATAACAAATAAAGCAATTGTTGTTGTGAGAACAAATTGTGAACACAATGCCACACAAAATTGTGCGAATAATAAAGAATTTAATTAAAACTGACAATTTATTTTTATCTTTATTTGCAACGTAACAGTATTTTGAATACAATAAAAATTGTATTTGTAATACATAATTAGTCATTACAACCAGGACTACAACCTAGCTTCCCACACCACTTATGTTGTGTTTGACTTATGCTGTACATAAACGGCAAGAACCACATTTTAGAGTCAACAGCGACAGGTTTTTAATAATCTTTTTTGGCAATTTTATTAACTCTCAGAGTTTTTTTTATCACAAATCTACCGAAAGCAAGTCGCCGAAGAAATATTTTTACATACATATTTCGTTTTATCAGAGATGTCGTAAACCAACACACTACCTACTAGACTACAAACGATTTAATATCATTTGATAGTATTGTTAGCAAATTTTAATATATTTTTTTAAATTTACAAAACAAACAGGAAAAACATATAAGCGGTTTTCACTCTTGATTGTATATTTAACACACTTTTATATTTACTACTTACTTTTTTTGACGGCAAAGCGTGAGTAGCTTTTTTTGTGCCTATTGTAAATTAAACAGTTGATTTTTGTTATTACGCCAAATTGATAATAAAAACATTTAAGTTTAAAAAATGCTAAAAAAAAATCTAAAAAAGATTTAATATTGAACTGTTTGGTGAAAATTTATTTATTTTTTTCGTAAATCTACCAAGCTTACATACTAGGACTTTTTGTCATGGTAGTTCTATTAGAGATGTAAATTTAAAATAAATACATTTTGTTGTTGCGTTAATGTAAGTAGTATTACTTATAATACACCTACCATACTTAACAAACCTACAAGGGTACTTTACTACTAAGAGTGAAAACCGCTATAGAATTAAACAAAGTATGCCCGAAATTAAAACCATGTTGTGTTAGTATGCGTGTAACAATTGCACTGAGAAAACGGCAGGATTTGTGGACTAATCACCAACGGATATCGCATTGCGTATATCCAGAACACAGGTAAGCCTAGGGCTTGTGTCATGGTTAAGTCTAGTATTAACGCTCTTCTCCACAGGTTCAGCGACAGGGACACCGTCATCATTGTTGTCGAGATTAACTCGAAGACCCTCTGGATCAGATCAACATACCTGGTCCATAACTATGGGCTCTCTCCCCGTCAGGAACCCATCGGCCGGTTGGTAGCGGACGTGCAACTGCGCGGGGTTTCGGTTATTATCGGAGCCGATGCCAACTCCCACCATACGATGTGGTGCAATTTCGGTACCAACGAAAATGGTGAGTGCCTCTTTGATTTTGTTATTAGTAATAACCTAATTATAGCTAATCGAGGAGATGAACCAACCTTCCCTACTTCGAATAGAAGGGAAGTGTTGGACATCACTCTGGTCAGCTCTAATTCCTCTGGAAACCTTAGGGACAGGTTTATATCCCAGAAATGCTCCTCTTCCTTTTTCAGGTTTATTTAGCTTCTCCTTAAGTCGAGAATAGTAAACTCCACATTGCCAGATAATTGTTTGCAGACACACTGAAAGGCGGTATTATATCTCAACTTCTTTGGAATTTGGCAGTCAACTCACTCTTGAGAACACTCCAGTCGTTTGCTAATAACCTCATACTTTACGCTGACGACATTAACACTGCTGCGTCGGGAATATGTCCGCAGACGGTGTCGGATAAATTGAACTTGACACTTTCGATCGCACTAGAATGGTGTGGGGATTTTGGTTTGTATATAACCTCCTCCAAGACCGAAAGGATTCTATTCACTAGGAGGTATAAGATTCCGATCTTACCTTACCGGGACCAGACTCACGTTGCGTCACGAGGTTAAATATCTGGACCTGATCTTCAATCCCAAACTCAACTGGAGGGTGGGGCGAATCTGGCTGATAAGGCACATAAGGCTGCCTCTGCTGCTTACTGCTGCAGTAGAGCTGTTGGAGCCAGATGGCGTCTTCGTCCAAGGATCATGCGCTAGATATATTCTACGGTTATCGAACTCAACCCCCTATGGTGTTGCTTTCTGGTGTACTGCCGTGAACAAACAACACAACGTTAGACTTCTTGAGAAAGTCAGAAGATCTTGCGGTGATCTGCGCAATACCCCCACAGAGGCCTTGTTCGCAATGCTTAACTGGCTTCCTACTGTGTTTCTCGCTAAGCAGGCAGCTAAGTTTGCTGCGACAAGACTGAATGCCATGTCTCGTTGGCACATTGTACCGTCTGGTCAGTTCTCTATTTTGGAGGTTGATACGGTGGCCCCATTGAACACCGATTATCTCCCTGCGGAATATTATCTTGACAGAGGTTTTCGCTTTCTGATTCTGAGTAAGGAAGACTGGGATCCCGATTAATCGTCCGCCGCTCAATGGATCCTCGTTAACGGTGCTCCTTTTTCACGCGTCTCGGTCTTCTCCGACAGTCAGGCCGCCATAAGATCTCTGTCGAGTGCTGTAACTCTAGAATCGTTAGAGAATGTCACCGCTGTCTCAACCTTCTTTCTAGGCGCTTCAGTGTTTCACTGGTCTGGGTCCCCGAGCACAGTAACATTCCGGGAAACTGTAGGGCGGGCGAGCTAGCTAGCTAGAGCTGGTGCCTTCCTTCCGGAGTCCTTTTCAATCGACTTGGGTATAAAACTTACTTCGGTCAAGTTGGTCATTGCGCGGAAATTCCTTTGGGAAGCCAACCTATCCTGGGTCAATGAGGAGTCCTACTCAACCGCTAGGCTCAACTGGCCCTTGATGGATAGAAGACGTTCCAACCAATTACTTGCATTTAGTCGTGGCATAATCGCAATCACAGTGGCCATGCTTACATGCCATTGTGTTATGGATACACACGCGGTTCCCATTTAACGACTTCTGCCGTGGGTGCAGATCCGCTGAGGAAGAGGAAACTGTTTCTTTGTCAGTGCCCATATCTTTCTAGATGTAGATATTGGTTATTTAGCTCTCCATTTCTTGTCAGCTTGATGGAGCTACAATCTATTGTTGTCAAGGATATAGCATCGTTTATCAAACTTTCTGGCTGGTATTCCAGTGTGGGGCAGTCGTGCTTTTGTTATGCAGCCCTTGCGCAAACTAATTTCTTCCTCTTTTCTGGTTTTTGCAGAACTTGGTCAGTACAGAGATTGCGTTTTTCTGTGCCATCAAAGAGGTCTCCTTCCTCTTTTCTGGTTTTGGTCAGTACAGGGATTGCGTTTATCTGTGGCATCAAAACGGGTCGCTATTCGTACTCAAGTGAGCTTTTTGATATCAGAAGCTACCACTCTGACCTAACCTAACCCAACCTAGCTTAAATAATTTTCAAAATCATAAAAAACGATACATATACATACATCTGAATCGAAATTATTTGATCAAGTTAAAAATTCATCTCTAGCTAAGCGGCGAAAGAGCACAACAATACTTGTGAATTCTTTTTGTTTCGATGTTTAAAGATGTATGTCAAAAGTTTGGTTTAAGAAAACATTACTGAAATAAAACCAATCTTTCCAAAGAAAAACAAACTAATAAAAACTTTAATTTTTTATACCCTCTTTTACTTAAAATTCATAAATTGTTGATATATATTGGGGTATATAGACTTATGCTTTCCACTGTATATATTCATTATATAGGTTATACATATGTGTACATATATATATATATATATATATACAGTGGACAGCAAAAGTATTAGTACGGCAATATATTTTAGCAATTTTAAATTAAAGTGTTTATACTTATTAATAAAATTTATTTCTGTTTTATTATAAAACCAATGGTTTAGAGAGAGTATTTAAACATTCTAAAGGACAAATTCACAAAAAGTTTGGAAGAATTAAGAACTTGTAATGATTATTATTCTAACATGTCAATGAACCCAAACAGTCGGCTGTTAACGTTAAGATGTGATTGCCTACCAAAGTCCCCCAGGCTTAATACTCTTGCGAAAAGTTCCGATATAACTCTAAGAGATTGTTTAGGACATCATTTGGAAGAACGGTTATGTAGCCGCTAAACTTCAAACAAAAGTTAACCGAAAAACTTGCTCTTGAGTGCATGGCTGCAAATATCACCAGAAAATACTAAACGTCATTCATATATAAAATTAACACACACAATATAAGTGGTGTGAAAAGCTAGGCCGTAATCCAAACTGAAGGGTTGTAATGGCCAATTATGTTATGTATGTAATAATATGATGTATAATATAGTATATCACATATTAGCGTTATAATTAGCAATTCCTATTAACAGAGAATTGTACATAATAGGAATGCTATGGCATTTATGTCAAGCATTACGCCCTTGTTTCACTCAATTTGACAGTTTAGCGAAATTGGTTACTACGAAGAGAACAGACAAAGTAGAATAAACATACATAATTGGCCAATACAACCCTTCAGTCAGGATTACGGCCTAGCTTCTCACACCACTTATGTTGTGTGTGTTAATTATATACATGAGTAGCGGGACCTACAGTTTAAAGTCGACTCCAAACGACAGATTTTTTTGAGAAACTTTTCATGGCAATTTTATTTACTCTCAGAGTTTCTGCCAGAAATCTGTTGAGAGGACGTCGCCGAAGAAATATTTTTTTCATATTTTCGTTTTTGATGTCTGACCGGGGATTCGAACCCAGGCCTTTCGTCTAATAAGCCAACACATTACCTACTGGACTACGGCGACCACTAAAGAGTAGAATAAAAGTGCCTAATAAATAAAATAGTTCTTTCTTCTAAACATATACTAATGTCAGAAAGGTTTTATAAAAAATTAAATTAATTATAATTGACTTTAAAATTTGTATTCTATAGCATTCACGTTCGTGAACGTATTAAGTCATTTTTTTAAACGCTTTTGCGTCGTAGGGGTAATTAATATCCAGTGCTCCTTAAATGTGGCAAATACATACTTTAACCTCTAAAAAATGTGTAACTATTAATTGGATATTTTTGTAGACATTTTATAATTTGCTTTCAAATAGTTTTATAAAGCTATGTTTTATGTCTACAAAAAAGTTCCCTTTCCTTTTCATTTAAATGTCTTAAATGTCATTTAAGGACATATAAAACAATGGATTTTAATAAAAACATTTTTAAAATATTTATTTAAAATATTTTTTGAGTGTAAACCTGAAAAAAAATGTCATATCATCCGTTAACATGTGCACTCGCAGCAGTCTGATAGACGACTGAATAAAAGAGCATAAAGTGCCAGTTACCCATACGTAACGTAACGTACCGTAAAGAACGTTCTCCTTTTATCATATGGAGAGCATATAATGAAATTTTTAATTTTTAATTAAAATAATAACAAAATAAAATTATTTTATAAGAAATAAATACTTATTGTTATGTTTTTATTGTGCTTACAAAACAACAAAATAAATAAATAATATGAATGTATTTTTAGTGACGAAGTGGTACGAATTCTCCTTTTTGCTACTTTCATATATATTAATCGTATATATTAATCTTTTAAATTTGTACATAAAAAATGATTTTTCTTTAATTATTATTGTTATTATTATGACTGTAATGTGAATCAAAATAAATAAATAGTATGTATTGCATTTAATGAAGAGTAAGCTAGAAAAATGTTTTGTGCACACGTTTAGTACATACTCGAAACTTTTCTGTCGATACCAAATATGTATCCATACTTTTCTAGCGATACCTTTTCGAGGACAAGTATCGATACCTTACGGTATTGTTTTATCCCTAACTGAAGACACTTCCAGTTTTAAAGCTCTTGTTAATGAAACCTCTCATGATCTATGCTTCATTACTTTTAATTACAAATTGTAAATCTTTGATAGTTTTAGTTGGTGTTGATATAAATTCATTTTATATTCTTCACCTCTGTGACTATTTTGAACTAATATACAACTAGTAGTGTTAATTTTTTAATTAATCGCTAGTATATATTAGAAGAAGTTTGTTCGATTTGATAGGTAAAGTGAGCTCATCAGCTTTGTCTGCTAGAAGAGATGATTTATTCAGAAGATTAAAGGCGTTTTCCCCATTTTAGCGCTGTAACGTTTCTGTGCATCGCCATATAAACACGGCTATTACTGCCCATTATAGTTGCTGTACTTTGGCTTTTGTTATTACACTACTGCGCTAGAAAACGGCGATGGCGATAGGGAGCGATCTTCTCTCTCTTTCCGACTACCAATAAAAGCGATTTCCTTTCAAAAACTTATTTAAATTGGCCATATTTTCACTTACATTTAATTTCCAATTCGGTTTTGATATTAAACAATTTATATTACATTTTTGATGCGTAATTGGACTTGCACTTTCCTGACTGTTAGAAATTAGTTTGTTTATTAATATAAATTCCTACTAGAGATTAGTCTATAATTTATATTTTTACTTTGAAAACTATATAGTATACATTGATTATAACACCACCGAAGGTCCTCATATTGTGTTCTGAGGAATACTTGAAAACCCATTATTCCACCCATTCTATTTCGTAACATATTGAAGTAGGGTTATGTTAACCACAACGTCAACTTTTTCGTGATGGATTAAGTAGAATTAACAACATTGGTTAAATTTGTTGAAATGTATTTATTTCGGATTACAAATTCAAATTTATATAATTCAAATATCAAACAACCAACAATTGATTTAGATTAAAATTAACTAAACTACTATTAATATTATGCGACATTTATTTTTTAAATGATAAATTTTTTATATAACAAATATAAACAATTATGATAGCAGAATTTATTACTGGAATCGCTGGTGATCAATCATTAGTAATTTTTTATTAGTTAGTTTAATATTAAGTTAAAGATTCAATAAGAATTTTTTCCAATTCATTTATTTATTGAATCTTCAATTATATTGAAATAACAATAATAGTTCAATTCATAAAAAGTGAAAACTATAAAAAGTATTCGGATTTTATTATATTTATGAGCGTAGGTATTGCTTATATGGAGATTAATGGAGCAGTACTTATGTACGCTGAGGAAAGCAGTGTCATCAGTAAATATTGAAGTGTACAGTTGCCTACTTATTGGTGTGTGAAGTGCACAGCTAGCATAAAACAGGTCCAAAACACTTCCTTGTTGGACGCTGGCTTTAATAATTGAAGGGAATTCTTAAAGTCACCATCCCTAATAACAAACTTTCGGTTGGTTATATAATATTCCAATAAATCTGCTATGTTACAAGTTAAGCTTAGCCTTAGCTTAAGTATTAAGTCTTCGTGTCAAACATTTTCATAACCTTCTGAAACATTGATAAATATGGAAGAACAGTATTTTTGAGTTTCTTCAATAGCACTGTTTTCCCAGCCAAATTAATGATGTAGAATGCTCTTACTCGCATTTAGAATGGGTATAATATTGAAGGCGGTAGTGTGTCGCCTTATTAGACATGAGGCCCCAATTTAAACCCCAGGTCAGATATCTCCAAGAAAACGAAATATGAAAAAAAAAATTCTTCTTAACTTCTCTCAGCAGATATCTGGCAAAAACTTTGAGAGTAAATAAAAATGCCATTAAAAAGTTTCTCAAAAAATCTCTTCTTCGGAATCGACTTTAAACTGCAGATCTCGTCACTCATGTTTAAAATTAACACACACAACATAAATGGTGTGAGAAGTTAGGCCGTAATCCTGACTGAATTGATGTAACGACCAATGTGTATGTATGTTTAAAGAATATAAAAAACTATGTGTTTGCAGGGATGCATTGTTTTGAATATTAGTAAGATAGTTTTGGATATGAAAAGATTAATCTCTATTCGAGCCAGTTCAACAAGCTCTTATTACTAATTAAGTCTGTGCCTTCTTCAAACTCAGTACAGCAATGATTTAAAGGTTGTGGAGATACAGTAATAGCAGGTTTTGTTCGGTCGTGTCGTTGTCCATATTCTGAGTGAAGGTGGTTCTCAGGTGCTCAACAAATAAGTTACCTTTCCCACTATCGTTTCTCGCCTAAGTACTAGTGCGGTTTAGTAGAGGCTTATACATAATAGAAGTTTGAGGTTCCTAATCGTGCGCCACATGAATAATTTATCTCTGGAGTGGCATCTAAATTTTTCAAATACTTTGTAAACGATACCATTTTCCGTGGGACCATTCCCTAAGTTTGACTTTATGTTGTGTTGTTGCCATCTTTTCTTCGATCTTTTCTCAGATACTAAACCTTCGGTGTTTGTTAAATTTAGTTCGCGAATGGATTAGAGAGGTATATGTTAGGTATAAAAACATAGCTTTCATTCCGTGTGTTCAGCCCTACATTTTCGTAGCAATGCGGTATTTTTTAAATTTAAACCAATTAATGTTTTAGTCACTCTCATAATTGCGGTAGGTGATCCAATATCATAAGTATTTTAAATCGTGAGAATAGTAGGCGAGTGATCCGATGAGAAATCCAGTGAAGTCCTGACTTGAATCCAGTATCTATACACACCTTTGATTACTCCAAAGATCGATATCGCCTAGAATCTAATATTTGTCTGTCGGCCAATAGTTGCTAGACCACTAATCCCATTTTAGATATTGTATTAAACAGCATTTGGCTTCTTAGTGTAATAAGTCGGGATCCAAAAAATGTATGTTTGGCATTGTAGTCACCAGCAGCCAAATTTTAAAAGTTGCAATGGGAATAGTGTCCATCTTCTGGATCATGGGATCTTTAACGATAGTGCCCCAGACATCCTCTATAATTTGCCGCGCGATTACCATCAATCACAGTTACTGTATTTACACAAAATAAAGTCGCTTTTAAGCTTGCCATATTTTTTTTTTGTTTCATGGAGATCACCGCATACAGTGCACACAGCAAGTTTACAGTATGTCTGCATACTCCTGGCAGTTAAGGCATTGAGCAGGTCCTGACCGTATATCGAATTTTTCAGCAGCGATTTTTCAGTGCGGATAATATTTCTTGTTAATTTGTTCTACCCGAAACATTGGTTGTGGAATTATCTAGCGGTTTGTTATGTTGGCAATATTTTGACATCGAAACTCTGGTTAATAAGATCAGATTCGAGACCTTTAGCATTTTTAATTGAAAGGTATACAATTTTTTTTCTGTTATATTCAAGCTCCGTGATTACCTCTTATCGTTCACCTGGATAATCGCTGTGACATAAAAATAGTTTTCCCATATGACAGACAACAATTTTTTAATTAGTTCGTTTTTTCATGATGATTTTATTCCTAACATCTTCGTCTGGAGATGTTATCAGCATTGAATTTATTTTGGTGAATGATGAAATTTTATTTTACGTGCGCCATACTATTATTTTTCTCTAAACTTTTTTACGCTGCTTTTTTTAATTTACTAAAGATGATCTCGAAGATGAATTTGAATATGAATTTTCCTTACAATTGGATTTGATAGTTAAGCAAATTTGGTGTTGGCAACGCATAGACGATTCATAACAGTGTATGGGTTCCGGCTATTTGAGGAATTATTGGAGTTCATCCACTGGGGTACAATTTAAATAAAAACCAATAATTTTTTTTTATTATACTACTCTTTGATATATTATTTTAAATATTTATTTATTGTAAATATTTTACAATATATGTAAATAACTGTTTAACTCGGCTCTCTTTTGGCCTAATACAATTAATTTTTTTTTGTTTTCATTATACAATTCGCTCTGAACGAACGATTCCGCTCAGTTCGACAAAACGTGCCAAAATTTATAATCACCAGTATATTTTCCATTTTATCTTTTGTTTTGTGAAACAAATATAAAAACTATAAATTTTTGTACCTACTTTTGGCTAAAATTTATGAAATTGCTCAAAAAATATATTTCCGTACTAAGACATGCTTTTCCTCAATCATTTCTACGTTATATTTATCTTCTTCAAATCAGCTTAATTGTAAGAACAAGGCTATAACCTCTTTATCAATTTGAAAAAAAAAAAAAAACAAAGGGAAAAAGTCTACACGCAGTGGTGTATGTAGACTTTCATCTTTGACTGTATGTTTTATTGTATTTTTTTCTGTTAAGAAAAGTATTCCAAATCGACTTAATGGTTTTTAAAAATCGAATTTGACGAATTACTTGGATTGAAGTCTGAAAAGAGAATCTGTAATTCTAAATGCAAATATATTTCAATGTTGGTACAGGGACTGTATCAATCCTTTCAGCTATTTATTTTAAATGTCATTTTATAACTTACCTTAACTTTCGAAAACAAATATACATATGAACTTATAATATAAAATATAAGAAATTTATGTACCAAAAAGTTAATGAAACTGACTTAAATACAATTATTCAGAAATAATAAAATCATAACAAAACCTAAATATTTGGTATCGATATTTTTTATATGTGTATTCATTTAAATTTAAGTTAGTGATTAGATCTCGAAAATTTAATGGAAATATTTAAAAAATTATAATGAAAGGATATACTTGCCCAAAAGTAGTACTTCCACTCAGTGATGGCCTAGTTGTATCAGTTGTGGCATTAACATTTCTTATGGAGTTAGCTAGTTTTGACCAAAAATTAAACAAACACGCTGTGCTTGAATTATAGCGAAGGTGGGTGTATATTTTTAGAGTTCTTGGAATATTGACGCTGTCTTCATATAAAAGTGGTATAATTTTTCGTGTTTTATGTTCTGTTGAGCAATATAGGAATATAATTAAATTTTAAATAAATTATATGTATATACTCACGTATTTGCAAGGCTTGTGTATAATTCACTAAAAACTTATTTTCGGGGCTCTTTAGAAATTCTTCTGTTAAAATTACGATCAAATGTTTGCAACGTTCTTCAATTAATTGAGTTAAAGCAACATGTTCAAATTGAACTCCAGCTAATAAATCACGGTCCTTTATGCAAAGCTATAAATAGATAGCGAATATTTTACATTAATGTAAGAGTAAGGATATAGCTTACAGAGTTATAATTTATAAAACTGTTTATACAAAAATTAAGCGCACATAAACACTGCATAATATTTACTAATTTAATTTTCGGATAAATCTTAGATGTTAGAACTAAAAAAAATTTGTATAAAATTCTATTTTGGAAATACAAATCAAATTTAGCCAGATGCTTACTGATAAGACCATTTATAGATTATTCAGATTAAGTTCCAATAACAATGAAAACGATGTCAACTTTCTCATTTCTCTTGCTTTCATTAGTGTAAATTCAATTTAAAAAGTCGAGTGCTACCATACTTTTTCTACATTTATAAGTTTATTTATGTACGAACATATTCACTGTGCGTGTAAACACAACGAGAAGAATAAGTGAGCCCAAAGGAAGTATGTGTGTGTATAGTTCGTAAAAACAAGGATGCATAAAATATTTTTCAAATTTTTTAAAGTGCCTGTTCAATGGACAGGCCCTAATTAGCGGCAAAATAGGTCTTAACGTCAGTCTGTCCGGATATGAAGTATACACGTATGTGCACCCTATATTGCGTACATCATTAACGTGTAACGTTACCTTGGAGTCAGTAGTAAGAGCTTTTTTGCTTGCTACATGGTGTTTAGCTTCAATAAATAGCAGCAGACACGGTTGTCTTTTTTATATACCAGAAAAGTCCCAACTATGGTTAGCATTAAGATTCGTATCACAGAACCAAAAGAAATCATTCGCTTTTGTCAACTTCTCATACTTCTCAAAGCAATTTTGCGTTTAATTCAATAGTTCTAAATTCGTTGCTTTTTGGAAATGTAGATAACTTTAAATAAATAAATTCTTTATTGTTCGCACAATTCTCTGTGCCACTGTTCACAACTTGTTCTAACAACAACAATTGCTTTGCTTGTTATTCCTCTGTAAACGCCCTTTGCAATAAACAATAGCAATTTCTAGAACATTGTTCTACAGATCTTTGTGACAGAGATCTTCAAATCAAGATTACGTTCTTCAAACGCACCGCGTCTTCCATCATGACTGGTTGCTCAAGTGTAAGAAACTTGAAAACGAAAAGTACGTAACCGTAAGAACGTTTGTAGAGTTATAGAAACGTTAAAAACTTGACATCTGTCAACGAAGAATGTAAATAAAAACGAAAGCAACGCACACACGAACATAATACATTGCAAAGAAATTGGTATACAGGCATTTGCGCGAAGTCGGCTGTTAAGAAAAGTGTTGAGTGTTGTTACGGTAAAGCAAAATTAAAAAATACCAATTGGACTTCAATTGGCAGAATTCATATATTTGTTTCTTAAATTTTATGTTATTATAAATATTTTTTCATAATATTATTTATGGAATTTAGATATACTCGTAAGTTCTATTAAAATAATTTTTTTGTATTTTTATTAAAATATTAATATTATTAAAAAATATTTTTATAATTATTTATACACATTAGAATTATAAGCATATATATTTAAAATTTTTAAAGATAAAAAATTTAGTTTTATATAGGAAAGTACCAAAAAAGGCATTTCTGCCGCAATGCAACTCTGCATACGATCGCCCCAACACTCATATTCAAATGTCACGTAAAAATGTGACGAAATTTTGTTTTTTACATATCGTTCCGTTTTGTTAACGAGATAGAACGCTCGCTATGGTACGTTACCTTACGTTCGGGTAACTGGCACTTTATGAATGTCCTTGATGGCGAACGATCGTGGCTTCGCATTCTCGAGATTTCCATAAATGGAAACATTATTGTTTACAAATATTCTAATATATTTGTTTACGTGTTTATCATTGCTAATTTGTAAACAAGTTTCTTGTTTTTGTTTTTGTAGTTTTTGTTTATGATTGTACATTTAAACGGTGTATAATTATTTAACTTTTTTCATTTTTGTAACATTATTGAAGAATTAGTCAGTTTTTAGGGGTAATTTGGTTAATCAAAATTTAATAATAATTTAATAAAGATTGGATTGTACAAATAACTACGCAAATAAAAAACTAAAATTGAGGTTAAAAACAAGGAAAACACAAAAATTAAATAAAAGGGTTGTATCGCCGCAAATATTATGAATTTGTTGTATACCAAACAAAAGTTTATAAATGATAATTGGGTAAGGATAAATCATTCTAACAACTAATTAGTGAATTACAATTTAGCAACAGTGGATGTTTTTGCACCTTATAATTTAATTTTAAGTTTATTTTTTTTTTTAATTTATATTACGAAGTTAATCATATAAGAGAAGTCACAACTCTATTATTTAAGCTTTGACTTCGTATTTTGATTATTTCATATATTTTTGCTCTAATCACAGAATAGTTACTCCAAACAATAAAAATTGTCGACTCCTTTTGCGAATGCCGTATCATTAAAGTTACTAAATTGAGCTAATTCTGCAACTTTCTTATAATGTTCTGGCTAGCTGCTTCTTCTGCTACGCTTGCTAGTCGTTCTAGGAACTTTGCTTTGCCTCTTTATAGACTCTTCGTTACTTGTTCAGTTCGTATTGCTATTCAAACAAAGCATTGTTGTTGTTTAATAGTAGGTTAAGTTACCTCTTTTAAAAAAGCAAGGTCCAAATGTATTCCGATATCAATTTTTTGTTGTTTTACTGTACCAAATAATTCTCTTGTGACATATAAAATTTTCTCTGATATCCGTTGTTAGTGCATTCTTGGTTTCAATATTCTGAAATTGTTGTTGACAAAACCGTTTCAGTCTTGTGTGTTGATTATTAGTTTTTACCATTTCAAGTTGATATTGATTTGATTATTGCAGGGAGTTGGATCCGCTAAGTTAGTAAAACATAAAAACCATGATGAATGGTGTGGGTTTTCCCAAACTGAATTACAATCTTGTCGCCTTGTGATACCTGGACGCCTCAGTAAGTAACAAGATTCCTACTAAGTCCTTATCATGTTAGCGGAGGCTATGATATGATTGACCTCCCTTCTTCCTTACTAGTGGGAGCTAAATGGACAAAACCGAACCGAAAAACGAAAACATACACAAAAATACTAACAGTGATAAGAACCTGGCAACTGAACTTAGACATGTCCCCTGCCTTCTCATTGCGCATATTCAGGCAAACATCGTTAAAAACAACAACGATCGTCGCGAATTTCAATCCAAGTGGTATGACTGTGGAGGAGTCCTTTAGTGAGGTGACTTCTTCAGCGATCCTTACTTCAACGGACGATATGTGAGTGGAGTCAGACTCTGTCTTCCCACTAACAGATAAAGACGGTGGTAGGACTATCATCGAATGGTTCTGTTTCAATCGTATCCAGCTTACTACTGGGAGTAATGAGGAGGTGACCTCTATATCTAGAAATCCTTTCATCAGACAAGATATTTCTAATCCTGAAATCAGCTACTGATTCGGACTACGTGTTCAAAAGCATCCCCTCTGACAGGGGGAGAAAACCCTGGGCGGAAACGTTCCGCATTGCAAAAGGAGAGGGATTCTTGCTAGAAAGAACGTCCCTTGTGTGCGGCCGAGTGTGGAGAGCCAATTGCTTCGACACTTAAAGCCCCAAGCAAGGGACGAGAAGGCTAGGCGCCCTTACTCCCAATTGGAATAAAGAAGAGATTTCGGGTCTTCAAATCTTTGGTATTGGTGTTCCTTCTTCTATGGATAAAAGAGAGACGGTAGAAACTATCGCTAATCCTTTACCAACGAAGAAGGACGTAAGGTTGGAACCGAGGGAGGGCACATTGACAGCTCAGTGTTTCCATGCAAGAGAAATCATATTAAAAGAAATAGATTTGAAGACGCGCCTCCCTCCGGTTCAAGGCGTTGGAAAAAACAGGGCAGCCTGGGATCTAACCCTTCCCTTCAATTGGCTTTCATCGACAGGTCAGATTTAGATGGCAAAACCTCTACTAAAAGATGGAATCTAGTTGAAGAAAGGCTCATCGAGTTTATGATGAAGGAAATCTGTACCGGCAGTAATGCTCGCATATCCTCCATCGGTTGGTAGTGGACTGCGAAAACGAGGGAACTGTAATGTTCTTTGTGGAAGAAGTGAAGCGGCTTGATGAACTCTGGTGAACTTCTGAAAGGGTTGTTAAGGGCAAAGGGTGGCGTAGTGTTGTGTGGGTTGCCACGAATACAATTCTGTCATCTGGATATAGGTGATGCCAGGAACCCGGAGCAGGCTGAAAGTGGTGCAGATTAACATGCATCACTGCGAAGCCAAATCATACAACCTGCTAACCACCCTGCGCCGCCTTGAAGTTTATAGAAGTTTGAAAGAAAGAAATGGCACAATGTTATTACTACCGACGAGAAAAGGTTAACATGGAAGAATCTGAGAGTGATCAAGGTTTCTGGAGAGCCAAAGATCTGGAACAGCAGCGATATTTTTATCGTGATTTCCTCAATTCAGATTGCCTAGAAGATACAAACTACGGAACATACCAATACATCAATCATTTTTGATGAGCTGTTGCATATATGCACCTTGTTCTTTCTTATTAGCGCGAATAATCGGGTGGGCCATATATCGGTTAAAACTTGAATCATAGCTTATTTTAATTCAGACAATACTTATGTCATTCTCTTTTGTCACAAAATTCAGTATATTATATCCACTGAATATAATGAATTGAGTACGCTTGAGCATTGGGAGCGTTGAGCGTTGGGATTTATTGGTTTTTTTTTGACAAAAAAAAAAAAAAAAAAAAAAAAAAAAAAAAAAAAAAAAA